>JAPZDZ010000016.1:79620-93415 GCA_029783805.1 Acanthurus tennentii | reverse complement strand
AGTCTTTGTGCTTTCTCGTCTCACAGATACCCATAGACTGAGGTTGTGCCAGGATTGGTGATCTTAGCTGTGCCTTCCACTGTGGCTCTGCTTGATGCTCAGAGCAATTGTTATTATTATTATTATTATTATTATTTTCATTATTATTTGTACTAGTATTATTAATAGTATCATTATTATGAAACACATACATATAGCTTACATCTAGTTTAACATATAGTTTTATCTTATGATGAAGATAAGTTTTATGTTTTATGATAAGAAGTTTTATCTTTATCACAGATGAAGAGGAGGAGGGAGATGATGACTGAGACAACAGTTCCACATTTTTTATTCATTGAAGGATTTATTCTTAAGTCATCAGACTAATGAATCAGTTTACACAGCAACATGGTTTGAAGTGGCACTGAAGTCAATAGATCTTTTGGCTTTGCTTTCTCTCCTCTTTCTATCATCTCTTTCTCTCTATCTATCATATTTTCTTTAGTTTTTATTAACACATTCATTTTTCCAGATGTAATTGCAGCTTTATAATTTCTCTTTGAATCAGAACAAATGGTGAGCCATTCCTCACCCTGTACTCTTGCTCCTTATTATATTACCTTACTTACTAAGTTACCACCAAACTCCCCTTGGTAAAATTTATCTGGGATAGTCTGGGATGAATATAGGGTCTTGGTGATAGTAATCTGAGACTTCATACATCAAATGGCAATAAATAATTTGTAGTCATGGTGTCATGATGAGGTTATTGGAAGGCCATTTAATTGTGGGAGGATAGCACTGAAGGCCTAGGTATAAAGTACATGGCCACTCCCAACAGGCACTGAGGTCTTGGAGGGCAGGATAGCAGCAGTGTAACCCCTTGATTCGTCAAGCTTTAGGGTATGTCAGGCTGGGGCTGATTATCAGTCCTCTGGTCTGTAACTTTCCCAAGCAACCAGGTAGTGGAGGCCACCACCATCTAATGAGTAGTATTGCCATCAGATGAGGGAAGACCGGTGAAAAAGGGGCAATGAGGCACTGGAAGGGGCCACCAGAAGCCAACAAAAGCATGGTATGAAGACTTAATGAACGTTATGTCTATACTGAGAGAAAATTGATGAAAGAAGTAAGGTCTAATATAAAGAAGGCCAAAATAAGGTATAAAGATAAGAATGAGGCAGAACTCAGCCGTAGCGACCTAAAGAAGCCTATAATGGAATTAAAACTAAGATCTAAGAAGGGTAACAGCAGAATTACTTCAGATCTTTTATTTAGACAAACATCTGGCAGATAAATTTAATAGCTTTTGTCTTTTGTTTAAAAATCATAATGTCATTGCACAGATGAACACATGATTGTGCACATCAGCTGTGCTGTATTTTCCTTTATATCATCTCAAAATCTCTTATGCAGCAGAAAGTACTTAAGCTTTGCTAAAAAACTTATAGTCGCTTTAGTAGCAAAAAGCAGCCGCCCCATAAACACCTAAAAACTTCAGGCCTGTAGCTTTGACTTGTTTAGTGATGAAGCCATTTTTGAGGATATAAGGATGAAGTTCTAATGCAGGTTGAGGAAAACCTTGATCCACTACAGTTTCAATACAGAACTGGCAGTGATGTAGAGGATGTTATCATCCCACTGCTACACATTTTGTATAAGCACCTTGAACGCTGAGGAAAAGTCAACTAAGATTTAAGCGTCTGACATGTCTTAGGGACCTTAACACTATTCAACCGTTCTTGCTTGCTGAAAGGCTTAGTTATCATTTTAAACTTGATCCTAACCTGACTGGTTGGAGAATGGACTTTTTAACCAATACGTCTTAGTACATAAGAGTGAATGATGTGCTTTCCAACCAGCTCTCATCTTCCACCAACTCTCCTCAGGGTTAGTGTCAGTCACTCCTTCAGTACATTTTGTACACTAATAAATGTCACTGCAGCTACAGTTACAGACTCTTCAGAGTCAAATGTTTGACTCTGAGGAAGACGCAGTGTGAGTCCAAATGTCAGTCTTCACCAATATATCTACTGCAGTGATTTGTGTGCTCCAGATTTCTCTTTTGGCTCTGCCTGTCTAAGAGTTCAACGAAAGATTAAATTGCTTATTTTAATTTTCTTTATTTTGTTATTTTTATCACTATTATTATTATGGCAGTCTCCTGCTCATTGCCTTCTTAATTTTAGACCATATGATAAGCACTGTGGAGGTCCAGTTTAGTGAAAATAGTCACCACCTGCAGCAACTTAAAGGCAGAGGAGATGAGAGGGAGTAGGTAGTAGTGAAATATTTACCTGGTGTATTTATATCTAATATGATGCAACAGGTAAATATTTCACACACAGTCCAAAATCCCAGACACTTGGGGTTCTAATTTCGTGGTGCAGCGCAGGGGGCAGAGCCTGGCACACCCTGCGTAGTGGTAATTTTGTGCAGCGCACCACCACGCGCAGCCTATTTGTCAATTTGGTAGACCTGGGTTCGCCGAGATGGGCATGGCGGCGCACCAGGGGGAGGTGTCCACTGATTTAGCTTGGCACATTGACAATTTCATGACAAAACAGTGTGCCGAAGGTGCGCTGAAAGCTTGCCAGCTCCGACCTGGTCTATTCTTGGCGCGCCCAGCGTAGTGGTAATTTGGCTGACCGGCGCACAGTGAGCACACCTCACCAAAATCTCACAGGCAGATTTCCAAAGTGTCGGGCACATTTCAGTGCAATAAACAATCACAGCAACCACTATTTAATGTAACCATCTGAACCAGCATATACATTTGTATCTATATTAATTGTCCCGTCACATCTGATGTCAGATCAACGAAATTTGTCACGTGTAATTGAAACTCAACCTGACGGCAGCTGATAGTGTGATGCTAACTAATGAGTTCACATCTCTCAGCCAACTACAAACAGCCAGGGCATCCGATACGGACTTTATATTCGGCTTCTCTCATTGGCTTCTCTCATCTCGTGAATCTCATTCAAAGAGAAATAAAAGAGGAGAGAAAAAAGGAAAAAAGAAAAAAGAGAAAAGAGAAAGACGCTCGCTGAGTGAATGTAAGTCAGTCGCTGTCTTAAGGATTTATTTGTTATTGGTCATATTTCTCTGTTTTAATCTTTATTCTTAACGTGATCTAAAAAGGAGTACATTATTGCAAGGAGAATGACGATGAGATACTGGGAGAGAGTGTACCATCAAAGGTTCTCCTATTTGGCGATGACAAAGGAATGCAGGTGGATCACCAGCATGATGCCTGCTGCTGTGTTTAATGTAATTGTCACTTAATTTTGTACTCCTATTCATGACACAGGAACAGATTACATGTCTCCCGCAAGGTGGTCCATGTGGTGATGTGCATCGTGGCCTCTGATGCGCAGGCCGGCGGCCCCTGTGCTCTCCCAGTTGCCGTAAAGGTGACAGCAGCTCTGATATTCTTCGCCACCGGGTCTTTCCAGCACACCGTGGCCATTGTGGCGGGGATCAGTCAGACCACTGTCAGTTCGGCCATACATGCAGTGTCTACAAATGTGCACATATTTTTTCCATCAACACCCGACAACCAGCTGGAAACGAAGCAAGGTTTCTTGCCAACGGGGTACTGGGAGCAATCGACTGCACACATATACAGTTGCGCGCACCAGATACCCAAGCCATCACTTATGTGAACCGTAAGGGAGTACACCCCATTAATATCCAGGTGATCTGTGACTTAAATTGCCTGGTGACACGTGTATGCTAATTTTCCTGGGTCCGCTCATGACTCGTTCATCCTGGCGAATTCTATCATCCCTACAGTCTTTCAGGGGGACACCCCTCTGGATTGGTGGCTGCTTGGTGACAATGGATATCCACTTAAAATGTGGTTGATAACGCCATACATCACACCAATGACAAGAAGGCAGCGTAGTTTTAACTGTGTTTTCAGCAGGGCCAGGTCAGTCATCGAACGCGCTTTTGAGTGTTAAAAATGCATTTTCGACGTCTGGACCATACGGGTGATTCGTTATCATACAGCCCTCAGAGTGTCAGTGCATTCTTTGTCGCATGTTGCATGCTACACAACATAGCCTTACGCCGTGGATGCCACTTTGACCTCACGGAGGAGACATTACAGGACTTAAGACGGAGAGAGGCAAAATTGCATGTGCCGTATCAGCTGGGAGAGGAGGGACCGCCTGGCTGCACAGTTCCGTCCTTAAATGTGAGTATAAGCCTACCGTTTATACATGTTTTGTCCACAATTTACTCAGTCACATTAAAGATACACAAAATCACTCATGAAACAAATCACTCATGAAACAAATACATTTTATTTAAACGCATCTCCTTCCTCTTCCTCCTTGCAGGCTTGGACTGCTGGTTGTAGAAGGAAGGGGGGAGCCTGAGGAGGGCCGTTCTCCCCTGGTCTGGGGTCTTAACGGCCACCTGCTATAAGCAGTGGGCACGGATGTCCCCTGTCGGAGGAGGCGTTCGGCTGCATCTGCCAGCCTAACGAGGCTGGAGTCAATGGAGGAGAGATTGACCTCCAGGTCACGGAGCCGGTTTTCCACGCCCTTGAGCCGGGCATTCAAAGTTCCCAGCTGCCCCTCTAGCATCTCGAAGCCCCCTCGCTGGATATCAAGAAAGGGCTGGTCCTGGCTCTGAACACAGGCCCATCTCTGCCCATACCTCCCACCTCTCTGTCCTGCGAGGCGCTCTCTCCCTGGGTCCTCCACCTCCTCTGTTCCCAGGTCTTCCACCTACTCACCCTCCTCATCCTCCTGCTGCTCTGTCTCATCTAATGAGATTATAAACTGGTTTGGTTGCAAATAAACAGTTAATCAAATGTGTTCACGTCTTTGGTTTTGTGTAATCAGGAGTTAAATGCCAAAATAATAATGATTCAATAGGGTAAAACAAGTTCATTTCACATGCAAACAATGAAAATGCGTCATTTCAGCACAGGTGCTTCTGATTTCATTGCCATTACACAATTTATTCATGTTGTGATCTGTGCACACCACTCATCTTTATTGTGCAGGGTTTAAATATAGGTTCCTAAATGTGAGTGTCTTCATTAGTAGAAAATTTGTTTGCCTTACCCGTAATCCCAACTTCAATCCCAGCAAAGCCCTTGTTGCTTATCACGGAGAGGGTGGAGGACGCGATGTCCTCCGCTGAGCTCATAGTGAGGCTTGTGAAGGGGCTGTCCCTGGTGGCCACCATGTGCCGCCTTTGCCCTGACAACTTTTGTTTGGCCCTTCTTACATCATTGAACCGTTTTTTACATTGGGCAGCGGTTCTCAGAATATCCGGGCAAACGTGATTTACCATTACCATATATTCTGGTACTGCGAGCTTGGACCTCCCGGACCAGCACATCAGTTTCCTCCTGGGAGAAGTTTGGTCACCTGGAGCTGCTGCTTTCTTCCTCCATGGTGGTGGTGAGCTGAAATTGGCACCGCCTCGCTCTCAGCTCTTTTAAAGGCAATGAGAGGCGTTCATTTGATTGTTTGATCGTCCCTCCCACTTGCACCGATGGGAGGGACGGAGGCGTGGGTGCGCTGCGCCGGACTGCACCGTTTACGAAATTTGCAAAGTGCACTGGCCACACCCAGTTGGCACAACGTAGGCGGGCGCAGGGAAGTGCGCCGTGCCTCCGCCTGGTCTATGAAATTAGTGCCCTTAAAGTTTAACTGACTCTTTTTGTCCTTAGACTGTCTAGTGACCAAATCCAACTCAGGAGAGGATAAAAGTTTGAACTGAATAGCGGTAAAAGATCGTTACAGATCAAGTTAAGGTGCTTTGATGCAACATGCAATCAGGGAACTTAGATACTTGTGACATTAGCTCCTATATTTCTAACGTCCTTCCTGTTGTCAGCTTGTGCTTTTTGATCACATGGTAAACCACAGTGGCAAGTTCAAAAAGGCCAACCATTTCAACTCTAATGGCAGTTTTAAAAAAAACGTGTGCATATTATGCAGTATGCTACATACACATACAGTGTACTCATTTGTTATGGATGTGAATTAATAAAATAGTATTCACAGTATATTTTTGAGGCTTTTATTCACCCATGACCATATATTTATCTCAGAAATTCACAATACCCCTCCTTGGAGCTCAAAGATGTCCACCACCCTTACCTCTCAGCATGCCTTGGCTGTGCTACGTTCCAACCTCTGGCCAGGGGCATATGCATATGCTCATGGAAAGTAAGTAAAAAGGTCACAATGTTCTGATTACTGTTTATTCTTTTTTTGTTACTGTATGTGGATATTAAATTACAAAGTTCTATTTACTCTAACTTAATTTAGGAAGTTTGAGAACATTTATGTTGGATGGGGTCTGAAGTATGCAGGGGAAGGGTACAGCCCGCCTGTCCTCCCACCACCACAGAAAGAATATCCCAGTGGACCAGAAATCACTGAGACCCTGGACCCATCACTGGAGGAGGAGCAGGTGCTAAAAGCATCTTTAGAAGAGCAGCACGCCGCCCATGAGGAGATAGAGGACACAGATGAAGAGGAGGAGGGAGATGATGACTGAGACAACAGTTCAAATTTTACATTTTTTATTCTTTCAAGGATTTATTCATAAGTTATCAGACTAATGAATTAGTTTACACAGCAACATGGTTTGACACTTTAAATTCAGGAAAAAGTTCAATTTTTGGAAAATCGTAAAAGTAAAATGTAGGCAGAAGTATGCCTGAGGTGGCATTGAAGTCAAGTGATTTTCATTTTATTTACATTGCCCAAAATTACAAACAACAAATATCCTTCACGGGTATACATATTCACACAGCATCCGTTTTCAACTGTTTTCACTTGACTTCCACCATTGTATACGGAAATGTTAGGGTTGAAATTTTTTTTTACTCTTTTCTTTATCTTGGGATATGTGAAATACTGAAATTTGTATATGAATTGTAATAAATAAAATTAGGTAGGTGTCTACATTAAGAACTGTGTTTATCACTCCAGTGGTGAGGGTATATGTGTTGAAAGGGGGAAAGACAGAGCAAAGAGCACACACATAGGTTGGTAGTTGGCGTCTTGGTGAAGACTGCTGATGGACTTTAACAAAAGGATTGCTGACTTCTTCCTCTGGGGGATAAACTGCTGGAGCAACTGCAGCCAGCTACATCACCTAATGGACTGTGGTAAGATAGAATGGTTTGCGCAAATTTTATAAACTGCACCATCTCACCACTCTCTATTTGGAACTTATTTTCATTTGTGTCAGTTAGGTTTTTCTTTGTTTGTTTGTTTTTTGCAGAATTTAATAGAGGTAAATATGGGGGGTGCTAGAAAATGTCAGTATGTGTAATAAAGGATTACAACATAACCGTATATTCCATTGACAAAAAGACCAATGCTACAGCTACTTAGCACTAATACATCTAAATACAGTTGACAATAAAATGGCTCTCGTCAGACATACTTCTCAAATGAAAAAAATAGGAACATTTATATGTTATAAAAACTGTAAATTGTATATGACCTATGGATTAAGCCATTTTTGTGGACTTTAAGGCACAGGATTAAAGGTACTGTTAAACTGTGATGCTAACTCCATGAACACAGGATAAAATGAGGCCTTCCTTAACACTATTCTTTGTTAAATAAAAACTCACTTCACCAGAATAGTGTAGAGTCACCACCTAAATATTTCAGTAATGAAATTTATTTGAGGAAATTAATTTAAATAAATAAGAGTAAGAGAAACAAAATGAATATAAAATTTACTGTAAAGCATCCATGTATCAAAGCATCCATGTTCATGAAGTTCTAATTCTTAAAACATTATGAACTAAATAAACATCTTAAAAGTCAAAAAACTTTTTTGTACATGGTTCTTAGCACACAGATCAATTAGAATGACTATAAAGTCACCGAGTAGATGAAAAATAAATTTCCAATTGTAAAGAGGATAGGGACAATAAAGAGGAAAATCAATTTAAAGATGTTTTTCTTAAAATTTCATTTTGATCAAAAGGCTAATATGAAGGGGAAAAAACAACTTTTTAAATACATTCTTGAAATGTAAAAAAGTATAAACATATATTTATACATTATTATATATAAATGTGTACCAAAATAGATAGATAGATAGATAGATAGATAGATAGATAGATAGATAGACAGACAGATAGATAATGGCAAAACTAATATGAAACAGAATGTACATCTTATCAGTTTTGCCACAGATGAGGAATGTACAAAATATTATATCAGTTTCTGGACAACATGGGACTTCGTTTTTATCAAAGAATTGAGCATTGTCAGACAATTTAATTATTGTTAGACTAGACAGTTCCCCCAATTTGTACACCTGGTCATGGCCGTAGCTACCATTGAGGACACCGAGGTCATGTCTTCGGTATTTTTTTCCCGGTATTTTCCATTTTTTCAAATTGACTTTTATTTTGCAAAGTGGGGAAAATAATAATGTTAATCGCATTATCGTTTGTCGCTGCAGTAACGCGATGTCATCATGTCACATGACATGATGACATCGCGTTCTCTCGTTCCCTGTCTCTGATAGCCGAGTGTCAGTGTGGGAAAAAAAAGTGTCGGTGTCTGTCAGCAAAGATGCAAATAAGCAAATCCATCTTTGGGAGACGACTGAAACAATCAATACTGTCATTTGGTGCAGCAGATAAGTCAGCAGAAGGGCAGGGAGAGAGGAGAGAAGGTGAGGATTTAAGTAAAACAGTATTAAAATGAGGAAAAACAGTCAGCACAGGTGCAATAACATTAATAAGCTAAAGAGGCTAATGTTACTGTAGGCTAGACTTGCTAACCGGCAATGAAAACGTAATGGAATTAATGAAAGAAGATGCAGGTATGCAGCCAGTGGCGGATCACTGCTCTGTGAAGAATAAAGTTAACGGACTCATCCTCTTTAACTTTACAGCTTACTTCAGAGACACTGTCACTGCCACTTCAGACCTACTGAGAGATTTCACTGGAAGTTCAAAAGTCAATTAATTACTTTCTTTGACTATTCATTATGTAAATACAATTGCAGCCTTCATAGCTGAATTATTGGCAAATGTGTGTCTTTTTAAAGGAGTTAAGCTTCCTTTGCAGTTTTAATGCAGTCACATCATTATGCAGTTAATATAATATAATAGAATAAAATAAATTTTTATTGTCCACTGAAGGTGAACAATTTTGTCACACCAATTACAGAAAAAAGGGGTTGACCTCGGTATTTGAAAAATCCTGGCTACGGCCTTGGCTGGCAGACCTTGGATTTGCTGTAGATGTGACTGCACTAATGAATGCACTAAATGTTAAACTGCAATGCAAGAACCTGTTTGTGTATGAAATGTACAGTGCGGTGAAGGCTTTCATGAGAAAGTTGCAGCTTCTCTCAAGCCAAGTTGAGGTAAACATCCTCACCCACTTGCCAACACTAAAGGAAGCCACAAGATCAGCAACAGTTCTCATCCATGTTAGAAGCGCTGCATGGAGAGTTTTCGAGGCAATTTCAAGTTTTCAAAACAGTTGAGAGTGAAATGCAGATGGTTTCTTCTCCTTTCAACTGCAGTGTGTATAATGTGCCAAGTGATGTTCAGACAGAACTCATTGATTTGCAGTCTGACACACTTTTGGCAGAGCACTTCAGGTCAGTCTCACTGCTGGACTTTTACTCCTCCTTCAAAGAGGAGAACTTTCCACACCTGAGGCATGCTCAGAAGATTCTTGTCCTCTTTGGATCTACGTACGTATGTGAACAGACATTCTCAGTGATGAAGTTCAATAAATCCAATCACAGATCCTTTATCACTGATGAGCACCTCTCAGCTGTTCTGCGCATAGTCACCTCTGACATTGAGCCAGATTTCAACACCCTTGTTCAAACCCAAGATAGACTGGATTATTCTCACTGAAGTGAATGAATGTAATGAAAAACATTAAAAGTTTTTTTTTTGTATATACTTGTTATTAGGTTTTTCAGTGTTCTTGAAGATTACCAAGTTAAAAATAAATTGCACTGATGTTTGTTTTTGTCTATTACTTTCATAGTAGTATTTTCTTATTTGACCTCAACTTAACACAGCCTATTTCCACAAATATTTACAGACTATTAATATTCTTCTGAATACTAGTACCAGCTATTCAAAATATATAACTTTGTGCATTTTACAGTGGGAGAAAGTTAAGCAGAATCAAGTTCAAGTTATCGTTGGTGCGGCCCTCTGACACAATTCAGGTTTCTCATGTGGCCCCTTGTAAAAATTAATTGCCCGCCCCTGCTATAGACCAAAATGTAGAAATAGTGATAAAACTGCCAACCAGACATACATCAAGTTTGTGCACGAAAGAGTGTTTTGTTTGATAAATGGTGCCATGCATGTAATGTCAAAACTCTGGAGGAAATGAGAGAGTTAATTTTGTTTGAAGAATTTAAGAAATGTCTTCTTGAATGAATTGTTGTCTATTTAAATGAGCAGAAGGTGTAACCAATGCAGCCACACTGGCTGATGAGTTTATCCCGATGCATAAAAGCGTTTTTTCTATACCAGAACGTTGCGTTTTAAACACAAATCCTGAGCGCCAAAACCAGTCCCCAAAGTTTACGCGTAAAAACACCTCACCAGCCGCGGGTGAGTCACAAATGTTTTTACTGTCATGAGCCAGGACATCTCATTGCTGCCTGTCCCACTCTGAGGAAAAAGGAGCAGGCCCCAAGTGTACAAACACCTGCATCTGTTGCTTTCATTCAAACTGAACCAATCTCCACAATGAGCAAGGCAGAAACTGACACGGAAAACAATTATGTTGATCAAGATTTTGGGCCGTTTCTTTCTCAAGATTTTCAAGGTTCGCAACATGGATTTAAGTGTTTGGTGGAACCTCTCAAGTGTACCTTGGGACTCAGGATGGTCAGGACTCGATTTTACATGTTTAACTTTTAGCTCTGTCATCACTTGTGCAAATACTTCAGACATGACATTTGTGCCCTGGTCAGTTTGAACAATTTTAGGAAGGCCAAAAGTTGAAAAGAATTTAATAAGAGCATTCACCACAGGTTTAGCTTCCAGAGTGAGCATTAGGATGGCCATGGGGTATCACGTTGCAGCACACATTAATAAGTGGGGCAGCATGCGATGAAAAGTTTTTTTAACACCAAGGGCTCTATTTTCGTAGACCAGGCGCAAGCGTGGCGCACCTGCCCTGCGCCTTGCCTACGCCGCACCAATGGGGTGTGGCCAGCGCACTTTGCAATTTTCGTGAACGGCGCAGTCCGGCACAGCGCGGTGCACCCACGCCTCTGTCCCTCCCACCAGCAAGTGGCAAAGAGGGAGGAGAGAAGGCATGAGTGGGTTTAACACAGCCGAGTGTAATCTTCACCAATCAAATGAAGGCCTCTCATTGCCTTTAAATGGACTGCGGGCGAGGTGGTGCCAATTTCATCTCGCCACCACAAAGAAGGAAGACAGCAGCAGCAGCAGCTCCAGGCGGCCAAACTTCTCCCAGAAGGAAACTGATGTGCTGGTCTGGGAGGTTAAAGCTCGCAATACCAGAATATATGGTAATTCGAACAGACCTCCACAGGCTGATGATGCAAAAACAGCCTGGGAGGAAGTTACTAATATTGTCAATCAAGTTTGCCCAGATATTCTGAGAACCACTGCCCAATATAAAAAACGGTTCAATGATGTAAGAAGAAGTGCCAAAAAAAAGTTGTCAGTGCAAAGAAGGCACACAGTGGCCACCAGGCTGCGCATCAGGGGCCACGATGCGCGTCACCGTATGGACTACCTCGCGGGACAGATGTAATCTGTTCCTGTGTCATGTATAGGAGTACAAAATTAAGTGACATTTACATTAAACACAGCAGCAGGCTAATCCAGGCATCATGCTTGTGATCCTCCTGCATTTCTGCTCTGTCATCGCCAAATAGGAGAACCTTTGGTGATATATTATCTCCCGGTATCTCCTCCTCATCCTCCTTGCAATAATGTCCTCCATCTTTTTAGATCACGTTAAGAAGATTAAAACAGAGAAATATGGGCAATCACAGGTAAATCCTCAAGACACGGACTGACTTACATTTATTCAGCGAGCGTCTCTCTCTTTTTTCTTTTCTTTTGGTTTCCATGAGATGAGAGAAGCCGAATATATGCTCCGTTTCGGATGCCGTGGCTGTTTGTGGTTGGCTGAGAGATGTGAACTAGTTGGTTTGATCACACTTCCAGCTGCCGTCAGGTTGAATTTCCATTACGCAAAGGTGACAAACATCTTTGATCTGACATCAGATGTGACGGGACAATTAATATAGATACAAATGTATATGCTGGTTCAGACAGTTATATTAAATAGTGGTTGCTGTGATTGTTTATTGCATTGAAATGTGCCTAACACTCTGGAAACCTGCCTGTGAGGTTTTGGTGACGTGTGCGCACTGCGCGCCTGTCAGCCGAATTACCAATATGCTGGGTGCGCTTCGCTTGCGCTGAGAATAGACCAGGTTGGAGCTAGCGAGCTTTCAGCACACCTTCTGCGCAGTATTTTGTCAAGCTGAATCTGTGGACACCTCCCCTTGGTGCGCCGCTACGCCCATCTCGGTGCACCCCGGTCTACATGAACTGATGAAACCAACACCACGTGGGGTGCGCCACACTCCGCCACCCTGTACCACCCTGCGCCACCCTGCGCCACCCTGTGCCACGAAATTAGAGCCCCAAGGTGTCCAGCTAGGCTGGAGTCACATTCCAGACTAATCACTTGTGGTCGATAGTCCTTTGGCACTACCTCTTAGTTAACAACATTTACCTCACAGGAGACGGGGTTCCACCGTCTCATCAAAACATCATTTTCTAGAAAAAACACAGGTCGTCTGGTTTCCTCACAAATGTGTGTTCCTGCCACAGTAGGACTGGGATGAAAAAGGTAGAATGTTACTGAGACTACATGATTGTTTTTCAGCAGTTTCTCTTAAAATAATGACAGACACTGGCAATGCATTATCCCCCAAAGAAACAAAACCCTGAGAAAGAAACGGCCCAAAATCTCGATCAACATAATTGTTTTCCGTGTCAGTTTCTGCCGTGCTCATTGTGGAGATTGGTTCAGTTTGAATGAAAGCTCCTTTTTCCTCAGAGTGGGACAGGCAGCAATGAGATGTCCTGGCTCATGACAGTAAAAACATTTGCAACTCTCACCCGTGGCTGGTGAGGTGTTTTTACGCGTAAACTTTAGGAACTGGTTTCAGCGCTCAGGATTTGTGTTTAAAACGCAAGGTTCTGGTATAGAAAAAACACTTTTATGCGTCAGGATAAACTCATCAGCCAGTGTGGCTGCATTGGTTACCGATGACACCTTCTGCTCATTTAAATAGACAACAATTCGTTCAGTAAGACATTTCTTAAATTCTTCAAAAAAAATTAACTCTCTCATTTCCTCCAGAGTTTTGACATTACATGCATGGCACCATTTATCAAACAAAACACTCTTTTCGTGCGCAAACTCGACATATGTCTGGTTGGCAGTTTTGGCTACAAGTGCATCTGCTGCATGTGAAGCCAGTGTAAGCTGTTGTTATGGACCATCTAATGCAAATAATGCTTATATTAATGTAATATCTGACTTATTAGAAAAGGGTTGTGAGCTCGAATGTGAATATTTACTTAATGAATTTAGTTTAAGGGTGATTTAGATACAGATTGGAGCTCAAACCCATTAGCATCTACCAAAAAAGTAAAGGTACTCAAAGGTCTACTTGTGTTGACCACACTTTCACTAATGCAGCTGAGCCATAGAGTGTAGTTTCCATAGCTGTAGGTTGCACTGACCATAATCTAAATGCA
>JAPZDZ010000016.1:66285-79520 GCA_029783805.1 Acanthurus tennentii | reverse complement strand
CCACCGTGCAGCCCTTGTACTGTCCTAATCAATTAAAATTTATACATATGGCCTTTCATGTAGTTATATAATATTGAGTTACAAAATAAAGCACAACTACTTTTACTACAGACTTTTGCAATGACATTACAACTACTGGAAATAAATCACGATAAAGAAATCCGACTTCAGATCCACAGGTTACACTGGTGAAAGCCGGCGTCATCCCTGCTTGCAATTACATAAGGAAAAATTATTTTTTTCCTGTGTATGTTTCCATTTTGAATCAGTGTCAGGCGATTGTTGAATAGAGGGGACTTTTATTTAGCACATGAATCAACTTGATTCACTGCCTGATTTTAGCTTTCAAGCAGTGACTGCAGTGATGTTCTGGCTTGCCCGCATGAGAGAAAGAAGCCACGTACTGTGCTTGGACGGCAGCGTGCATCTAGTGCGTAAGCGGTCGGCTGTATCCGGGGCGAGTTGCCGCCGACTCCGAGGGGGCGGTGGGGTGCGAGGGCCCGTCCAACGCTGCTTGCAGCTTTAATTTACAATTATCCTTTGCCAGCAATTTCAAATTTAATTTAATGTAGCCTACTTGAGCCCAAGAGAAGCACTTAACTATGGTTTTTGAAGATGCTAATTTCAAGTGGGTTTAATAAAGACCAGAGTTTGTTTCTCAACTGGTGTGTCACTGAGCGGGAAAAATTGATTTGACACTTGAAGAGGTCAGCGGGGATTTGGTGGAGTTAGGACTTGGGACTGCGCTAGGTCAGTCTGTAACAGCTATAGGGACCTGGCTAGTTACAATAGCTGGTCACTAGTTTGCCATGGTTTAGAGCTGTGTCACAATTCACAAGCCTCGACTTCAACACTAAGAATAAGCTACACCTTTGACATTGACCCTTATCGCTTTGGGAGGCAGGGGAATAGATAAACATGTGACACATTAAGCAAGAGAGAGAGCAGTAGAGTGAGGGGGTTGAGAGAAGCCATTGCTAGCTGCAAAGCTAAAGCTAATTAGCAGGTCTGACTAAAATGAAAAAACAACTGATGGATTAGCTGTAGTGGTGCTAAAAAGGAAGCCGCAGTCAGTGCTTACACAGAACAGCTATGGGAAAAGGTGTGACATGTAATCAACTGCCAAATTAAAGAAATTAACAGTATTAACAGAGTTGAGTTTAGTTGAAGCCTCTGAAAGGACACAGTCCATAACACAGTGACAGAAAGTGACACAATATGCTTACCACCATGACAGGGATGCCTTAGTTGGCCAGGAAGAAGCTAATTTAGGTTGCTCAACCTAACATCATTTCAGGTTCTTGCAATTGCTTTTGCACTAGTTTCAGAACCTTGACGTCATTTTCAAAACTCTAGACTAAAAACTCAATATAGTTAACACTTGAAACCATGCTGCCCAATTTTCAAAACACAGCTTTGTGCATTTATGTTTTTAAAGAAACCTTGCAACCCTGCATCTTCAAACGGTTCATTGAAATACCACTGAACTGTTTTTTTTAGATCACCCACACATAAGATACACAAAATGTCACTGTTCGTACAAACATTTAATATTGTAGTAAAAAATATGTGACATCTTTCCAAAATCTTTCCAAATTTACACAAGTATAGAAAGAATTCCATCCTGTGGAAGTGGAATCTTACAAATTGTGCCTCCAATTGGCAACAGGAAGTTAGACTTTTATAACAGCATGTGATTTGCATGAAATTGTCGTGCTGTTGTCAACACTATGTACTGGAACACAATGCATAACCAGTATGTGTTTACTGTACCTGAGAACTGGGGTCTGTTTAATGCTGCTTGAGACTATAATTCTAATTTAGTCTTAACCAATTAAACTGTGTCTATGTGTTGTTTGGTGCTACTAGGTTGTGTACCTTGTGTTTTGGGGGCCTTTTCTTTGAAAAACAGCTTGAAACATTTTAAGTGCAATATGAAGTTAAAATGCTCCCTTCCCTTTATTTTCTCCTCCAGTGGTGTTCAGCCAGCTGCTCGCTCCATTTTCTCTTCCCCTGATGCTCAGGGGCCCTCTCTAGGCTCCTGTCAGCCTCATACCCACATCATGTTCCTGAAGACTCACAAGACAGCCAGCAGCACTTTGCTCAACATGCTGTACCGCTTTGGAGAGGAGCATGGCCTTCGCTTTGCTCTTCCACTGGGCTACCAGCTAGGCTACCCGCTGCCCTTCAACGCTCACAGGGTCAAAGGTTATCGTGGTCCCAGAGCTGTGGAGTTTCACATCATGGGCAATCACATGAGATTTAACAGGCCTGAGGTGAGTTATTCAAAAGAAAACAGAGGAAAATTAAATTTCAAAGGGAATGTTGATAATTAATGGACGTTCTGCAGTAATATGGATAAACTGCAATATAGAATGAGGAAGAAGTTATTTGTATTTGAGTGTTTACTGGCTGACCTGTTGCCTTGGGAAGGTTCCCATAATTAACATATAATGATGAAATATCACTCTGGCAACTCAGTTACCTCAACAGATGCTGTTCTTTGGTGGTGCAGATTCCCCTTTATATATTCAAAGTCAATGTGTCAGTCACTGGAAGCCTTGGATTTATGGGGCCAAGGGGTTTTTGTCCATGTGTTAATTCAGCCTAGACCCTCACCAGTCTAGTGTAGCACAAATAAAAACTAAATGTATACATTCACTCTGAATATTAAAAATCTGTACTGAAAAGATTTATTTTACACAAGAAACATTAGCTTTACTGCTTGATATTCTGAATACATGGCTGATGATTTTTAAGATTTTTTTTATGACGCTTTGGCATTTTTTGACCAAAAAGCATTAGATTTATTTACATTCTGTAATTGTCTTCTAAATAGTAGTTTCCAACCAAAATTACTGTTAGGATTAAAATTGTGCACCAGGTATTCAGGAGTCCAAATCCCTGACTGCCTTGTTTAGTTTTCTTTATAAGCTGCTAATGATAACTCAGTTCTTTCCTTGCCTAGATTCTTGACTTTCTGTTAGATTCTGGACTTTTTACTAGAACTGAGATGGTCATGGCTGAGTTCAGCTTTATCCTTAGTTCAAGTGCCCCTGAGGGATATGCACTTTGTTCTCCTTATGATGGCATGGCAAGAAACAGCTTCAGTTTTATTGTTTAGTTTCCTGACAACACATTAGTGATAGGCCAGGTCACAAGCATCACAAAGCCAAACTGAAAGAGGTAGGGAACCTGTAATTTTGTTGCAAAGCCAACAACTTCTTACTGAAAATCATCAAAAGCACAGATCTGACTGTGGATTCTGTGGGGCTGTTTCCACCTGGTTTTAATCATCAGTCCTCAATGATCCGAGTATAAGTGGACAGCCTTAAGTACAGGTAGACACATTGAGGATGCACTTTGAGATCCATGTGGAGAACCACGTTTGGATGTGGTCCTCCACATGTGGCCACATTCTTTTAGCAGTGGGAACAGCAACCCCTCTGGGCCACACTGAAGGAAGGCCCACTCAACTGATGTCTTCTGTGTAAGTGGAAGTACATACTCATTCGCTCATAAGTGGAAGTACATACTCATTCGCAGAACAACAGCATTATATAAAAAATAACAAGCGAAACAAGTGGGAGTTATAGCAACCAGACACTTCAAGATCTGATCATCACTAAATTGAATATTTTGCAAAAGAAACAATACTAACAAACAAAATAGTCAGATGCAATTTCGACATTTAAGGTGGCTTGATTGATTTATGATGTCAACTCATGCACTGAGTAACAAGGAAGAAAACACTCCACCTTAAAATTTCTAGTAGCTGTCAAATATTGGTTATAGATTGTGTGATAGTGCAGGGAATTATCTCCAGTCTATTCAACTACTGTAGTAAAGATGAAAACTCAGCAAAGCATCCTTTCTTTTTGAGCAACAGCTAATATAAATAAAAGTTAAGTAACCTTATCAAGCACGTTTTTGTATGTGAATCCTTTTCACAACCCTTTACATCACATTTAGACATTTACATATTTTTATTGTATAGTTTGTTTACAGTTTTTTTTGTAATACAGTTTACATGTATAATGATATTAGGGCTGTCGAAGTTAACGTGTTAATAATGCGTTAACTCAAACTCCTTTTAACACACGCACGGTCTGTGCCTTGCCAGCTCCTGTAGTTTCAGGAAGTGGCGCTAAAATAACATTGCAAACGGTTACAAAGCAGAAATGGATACAGAAAAGGGACTTTTAAAAAAGTTTAGCTTCAAAGTTTTGCCCGATGGCTCTCTGGACAAAACAAAAGTAATTTGTATTTATTGTAAATGAGAACTAAGTTACCAACGGAACACGTCCAGTCTTAAATACCACATGAGTGAAGAGTATCTGGACAGTATATGTATGTAATCGTTTTGGAATATTCCAATGAAAACAAAAATAGAATATTTCCACAAAGGAATTATTATTTTCCTCTCCAGTTTTTCCAGGAGTATAGGAAACACAATAAATATCTTAAGTTACATATAGAGCAGGGTAAAAAATTTGAAATTAATTTGCTTTAATTTGAGTTAACTTAGGACACTAATACAATTAATCGCGATTAGTGGGTTGCTAGTTCTTACATGCTACTTATCTGCCCTTAATACTAATAACCTGCCAATCCAATTGCCAGTCCAGTGGGTTCTTGGCAATGATGTGCTAGCTAATAAGCGGCCAAGTTGGTAGCTGATCCAACAGGTTTCTAGCCTTGCCTTGCCAATTATCAACAAAGGAAGCATATGATTGTGCCATGAGCCACACGGGAGAAAAGCTAAAATTGCAGAAACCCTCTGCAATTTTTAGTACATGGTGTTCAGGGCTTCTGTTGTAAAGAAGAACCGAATTAAACTTATTATTGATATATTCATATTGAATCACATTATTAGCAATGTAATTTTTATTTATTCATGTTTCTTTTTCTGTTCATTAGGTCGAGAAGGTAATGCCTGCCGATACATTCTACTTTTCTATCATAAGAGACCCTGTCGCTCTGGCTGAGTCCTCTTTTGCTTATTATAAAGAGGTAGCACCTGCTTTTCGGAAAACCAAAGGCCTGGGTGACTTTGCTGATGATCCTAAGAAATACTATGACCCTCGTCTCCGCAACAACCATTATGCACGCAACCTATTGTGGTTTGACTTTGGAATGGATAACAATGCTAATTTCTCAATAGCATTGGCTCAGCGTGGCAAGGCCATGGTCAGTCAGGCCTTCAAGCTGATTCTAGTTTCTGAGTACTTTGACCAGTCCATGATACTGCTTAGACATGCTCTGTGCTGGCCATTGGATGCCGTCGTCTCATTTAGCCTCAATGCTCGCCAGCAGAAGCCCAGTGGTATTGGGAGTATAAGTGGGAGCTGGGTAGGTAAAGCAGCAGCAGCAGCTGGTGTTGGTGGTAGAGGGGGACGTTCCCAAGCTAAGACACTTCCCAATCTGTCACTAACAGAGGAACAGCGGGAGAAGCTGCGGCAATGGAATGCTTTAGACTGGTATCTATACAAAACCTTCAACCAGACCTTTTGGGAGAAAATTGACAGATTTGGTCACGTCCAAATGGAGCATGAGGTAGCTCTCCTCAGGATGAGGCGCGAAGAACTCGCACGGGTATGTCTTAGGGATGGTGGGAAGCCTGTAGAGGCACATCGTATCCGTGACAAAAACATCCGACCATTCCAGAGTGGATTAGTAAAGATTCTTGGCTATGAGCTTCAACCGGGGCTTGACAATTCCACCAGAACAGCCTGTCTGAGGATGATCAGGCCTGAGATCCAGTACAAAGATGTGCTTGATGCTAAACAGTTCCCAAGGGTTCCTGAGGCCCAAGCCCAGCCAGGGCAACAGATTAAGGGCCTGATGGAAGCAGCTGGTGGCTCTTTTTTAAGACAAGAATCGTCCAGGACAGGAGAAAGGCTGTTGGAGGGAGAGGCTGGAGGGAGGACAGACTGGGATGGAAGCCATTTAATCAGAGGCAACCAGACCTTAATACGAGTAAAAGGAAGGTTGAGATAGTCCTCAGTAATTCCTCATCTTCAATACCATACCTTTGGTCTTTAAATAAACAGATTAATGAAACTAAAAACTAAGCTGAATGTGATTTAAACATGAAAGAAGGCTCCTTCTTTTGCACTTTTTCCTTGTTTGCTTGTTTTCTGAAAACTGTCTTTGCTTTAAGGTAGTGAAACTTTTGTGGTCTGACTCTTCACTTCAGAGCACAGAGTATGCGTTCACAGTTGTAGTTGAAAGTTAAAAGGGTTGTTTGTTTGTCTCAACAGCAAGTAAGTATTTTCATGAGGCAAAGCCCACTAAAAGATGTTTTTCTGCTGTTTGTAACACAGTTATATGTGACAAAGGACACAAGAAACCTGTTTCATTCTGTGTTCATATCACTACTTTCAAGAGTTCCTATTTCTATGTTAACTCTGGTACCCATGCTAAAACATGTGAATTAAAATTTACATATAGCCTAGTTTTTGGGTTATATTTTTACAATACTCAAAGACTCTCTTTGCAATCTGAATGAGGAGATAAGTCTGCTGCACAATAAAAGTGATTAAAAATAAAGAATATTTCCAAAGTTGTGACTCTGTTTCTTAATTAAAACAAGGATTGTAACTGTCATATATTTTAATTGAATTAAAAAAATAGTCAGTCACATTGTCAATGCAAACACTCGTTTTAGGGACTTAAAATTTGTTAGAAAATTATTTAAGTATATGCATAACATTGTGTATACAGCAATGTACAAATGAGAATGGAAATATGTTATCTCTTTTTCTCTAAATAAGTAAAATAGATGCACTTTAGAAAATGAGCAAATACTTTTATTGTGCAAGGGACAAAATTATTTATGATTGTAATAGAGGAGACTTTGTGATAATTCTAGATGTTGTGAAAGTATGATCTAAGTTTTTTTTATGTTTTTGGATTTCTTTCTGGGTTCAGCATTAATTTTCAATTTTTTCAAATGGTTTACTGTAACATGGACTGGTTTTATTTAATTGACCAATATAATAAGGCCAAACATTCTCCTTCTTTCTTTGAAACTGTTCAGCTTTAGAGTCAGTATTAGGCCCTGTCTAAAATTACTGACATGAACACCTTAAATATCTCTTAATAATGCAAGAGGAGAAAATAATCCTCGGTGGAAGCTCTAGTCCATAGCCCTTGATATTGAGCTGCCTGCAGGAGTCTGGGCACATTTTCTTCATCCAGTATTAGCTAAAGTAGATGGAACAAACCCAGCTGTCTGTCAAATGCATTACCATGCAGATACCTTATCCATGATGTGACTAAAACATGAGTTGGCGGTTGTTATAGAAATTTTAGGGAGCTGAGTGACAAGAAGTGTTTTCTCAGACCTTCAATTTTTAACCTGACCCTAATTTAGGCAAAATTATATTACACCTGGCTGTACAAGTTTGTTCATTCCCAAAGGGAAAAGTAGTTTGGTGAATCTTACATAGTGACAAGTCAGACAGGTTACATCTGACAATAAAGACACATAAGCACAATGTGGAAAGTCATAGTCTGTTTTTTACAGACATGCAGTCAAGTTACTGGAGAATAATATTAAGAGATAATTATAGTGAAAAAGATGTTATAGTTTGGAGGAGCTTGGTTCCTTGTTGGTATCTTTCGTTGTTTATACTCTATTTACCCTGGTGAATAAGTGATTGTAAATCAGTTTAATTAGTCACCTAGTGTAGACATTGAATTTTTGGGAAAAGTTGGGAAATTATCCAATTTCACCTTATTGGTCTAGAAAACATTTTTTTGAAAACAAATTAGTTATTATCTGCAAATAATATGCTGTTGTCGACATTGTCAATCACTCATGGCACAGTAGTTGAAAAACACTGATGTAAAGTAATGAACTTGCCAGACTGTTCTGTTTGTTCTTACATTTGTTTTTATCCACTAAGTCATCACATCTACATTACTGATGACTATTTATCAAAAAATAAATTTGGTTAATATTTTGAGAAAACATAGGCATTCATCCTAACAAAACTGTAACAATATTTATAAAGGTATTTGGTCAAAGATATGGCAAATATTTTTTGTGTCCGTATTATCTACCTTTGTAATATTTCTAAAATGCAACTCACAGACACCTATAATTTGCTTCAGTTACATAATCCACAATAACTGTGACCTTTGTATCCAAATTCCAAATATTATCCAACAATTTTTATCTAACTTTATAATATTTATAAAATGCAACTCAAAGACAACTGTAATTTAACATAGTCTAATCCATGTAACATGATCCACAATTTTAGTGCCCTTTTTATGAAAGATAATATTAAATTTTAGCCTCTTATAATAAAATATGATATTGGACAAATGATCCTGACCTTTTACTATTATGGTAAATACAAATAGCACATTTTTGTGATAACAGCAGAGGTGAAGAGGACTCAAATGCAAACTTAAAAGACAGACTGATCCAGTGCAGTAGACTTTAGTGAAATATTACAGTCAATCAGAAAGATAAACAAATAGGTGCTTGTTGAAGCCGGCAGGCAGGTAATCGCAATTGGTTAAAACATAGAGAGCAACTGGTGATTTAGGCAGGTTTAAAAAAGAACTGTGTTTATAAGAAAACTATTAACAGATGTGAAAGTGGCAAAAAAGCACAGGTGACTGAAAGTAAGAAATTGGCAAACAAGTAGGACTAAAGACAGGAAAAAAATCTGGGGGCATCTTATGTGAGGATAAAGATGGCAAGCCAGGGGAGATGAAGGTAAGAAAATGGTCTCTGAGAAGTGCTTTCAGTGGTGGCAGAAAGCTTTGTTAAAGCCATGCTATGAAATAAAATAGTCTCCTTCATATACAGCATCTTGTGTTGACTTTAATGAAAGGGACCTTTCTTGGTGTTACTTTGCACCCACTTGTCTCATTTTTTGGCCGACAGAGGATCTGATGAGTTTGTGGTTGAAATGTCCTTCCCTTTTTAATCTTATCTATTTATTTTTAAATTTTATTGAGTTGTTCATGGAACAGTCTGAGTTACAGGACATGGTCTAACAAATACATCTTTTTTTTAATACAAATTTAAATAAATATCAAAATATCCAGCTATAGAACTTTCCTTTAATGTAAGTGTATTGTCTAGGTTGTTTACTTTTTTACCATGTATATATATAAATATTAATAATATTTTCACTGTGTATGTATATATATTTATGTGTGCATTTGTGTGTGTATACACTCACACGCACACACACACACACACACACACACATGCACACACAAACACAAACACACACACATTTATATATAAACTCTAATGGGTTGCCCTTGTATTCGCTGCACATTCATTAAAGATATGTTGGTTGTTCATAAGCTTTCCTTAGCACAACCTCCCTACCAAATGTTGACCTCTGAGAAACACTATCTCCACTAGTTCACATACTCTGAAACTGACTAACCTTTTGTTGTTGTAGTTGTTATTGTTTTTGTTGTTGTTGTTAAGACATGTACTTTTTTGGTATAGAAAGTGTAGCCAGATCTTGACAAGGATTTTCAGTGGAAGCTGCCTTGTGGTTTTGCTCTGTTATTATTGCATTGCATCAAAAGAGAAGTGGGGGTCCTTTTTTTCAACTTGAAAATCATTTATATCTATAACAGAGGAATTCTTTATGTACTCTCCCCTACAATCACTCCCTTCATTTAGAACAGAGATTTTGACAGACTTATTTGGCAAAAGTAGTAAAGTAAAGAGTAGATAGTAGCTGCTGTGCAGCAATGGATCAGGGCCTGGCATTTTTATCAGCAAGCAAGAATAGTATGAATAGGAAGACAATTAACAACAATGTATTAGAATGTGCATTCTGCATCACATGGGGCTTATACTCATAACCTCAGACCTCAGACACCAATGGCAAGTCACTATCCCAGTGGCTTCATGCCATGACTGAGCCAACCACCAGGGTGCAGGATTCAGCTGTCTGTATATACATAGAAAAGCAGATTTTAAATTGCTGTCAAAAATACAGTTATCAAAACAAAATTTTGAGAATTTGCATACTTTATCCAGACAGCATAGAAATGTTGATCATTTATGTTTTACAAAGACTGATTTGCTCCATATTTGAAAATTTGATGTTTAATGATGCTATTTTCTCATAGATTCACATAGTTTACACATTTTACACAAAGTGGTAGGGTTCTAGAACTTCTTGGACGCCTAACAAGATGGACAGGCGACAAGGCTGTTTGGCTCATATTTAATGTCTTAAAAGAGTACACAGCTCTTTTGCTCTTTTTGCTTATGTGCTTTTCTTGTAATGAGTTACTAACCCCTCTCGATTTATATGAGCCCATGACTCTATCAGGGGTGCCATCATCTCGAAAAACTTAAAATTATTAGCTTCACTTTTAAGTAATCAGTATGTTATCTGTGTTAGGGATTAATGTGCACCAATGTCATCATTTTATTCTGGTCAAAAGGCTCAACATTGTGGTATTACAGTCATGAACTAGTCTAAATAAAATAATAATGTTTGCTCTTATGAACAGTGAGAGAACTTATAAACAGTAAGAAAAACACTAATGCATGAAATATTATTAGGGCATTTAATTGTTATCATCGCCATTTGAACTTATTGTATTAATCAGACTTTGTTCTATTTGAAGGTTATTGGGATGAAGGGGAGAGTGTTTGTCAGGGGATGATAAAATTTGAAAATTATTGTGTATGAGACAACCTTGAGTCTGCACACATTTATCGATTTGATAAAGACCCCTCAGTAATTATGACCGTGCAACAATTTATCATAATTATGTATATTTTGGGGGGATCAGAGTGTAATTATGTGGCCAGATAATGCTTTTGTTGTAAGAGATGTAATTAACAACATTTTTAATTTCTGGAGGAAGTAATAATACCAGGTACAGGAGACTGCTTGAAATGTCAATTCTGTTGAAAGGCATGGCAGTCAAACAATTCATCACCTCACAATTTCTCTGCTATTTCATGCCATTTTGTAGATGCAATTTCTGATAATTTCATCGATTATCAACAGGTTGTTAAGCACTCTCCAGCCCCTGTGAGATAGATATGTCATGGTTTCAATAGTTTTATTTCTTAAAATAACCCGGCACATAAAATGACTATATGAAAAATTTTAGCACTGAACAATTTCTGTTATTATCGTAGGAATGAAAGGTTAATTAACCAAGACAAAATATGCTGTTCAAATACAACAAGACCTCCAAAGCTTCTACAATAGTACAGTGTGGTTCTGTGCACACTGACTATTTAAACATATCTGGGTTTAATTTTTTCAGACATTGCCAGTTACACAAACAAAACTCTTTTAATAGGTAATAGAAAACAAAATAAAAATTGTGCTTTATTTCTATGCTTTTCTTCCCGTTTACTATTTATCTAGTTTTTATTCTTCCAAGAGAATTCTGTTTAAAAATGTTTTGCTGACTTGGTACTGTGAGTTTTTTTTAGTTTGTTACTAATATTAAATGTTTTCAAAAATGAAAATGTCATAGGTAACATAGTGCATAAGTCAGTAAGAATAAAAAGCTACTTCTTGTGTCAAACCTTTTCAAATCTCAGTTTTCAGGAGTTAGCTTGGGCAAAGGCTTTGGTTAATAGTATGATTAATCTAATGATGCAGACTTCTTGCGAATAACTCCTTTTTTTCTATTCCCATGACCTTGGGTTATTATAGATAGAAAGTACTCTAGTGATCTAATATGCTTTTAAACTGTTAAATAACTGAACTAAAACTGGAAGTGCAAGAGTTTATTTAAAAGAAACAGAATACTTTGGCTTGGATCTTACTTGAAACTGTGTTTTTGTTGAAATTTTTAGTTAATCTAGCTCTTTTTGTGTGAATCCACCGATCAGATTTTTTTCTTGTACTTAATAAAAGCAACTGTTTTTAAACTTTAAGAACACATCTCCTTGATTTTTATCAGCACTGATTTTTACTGGCGTTCAGTTTGAGCAGCCAAATGGTAAGGTTGTTAGGGGCTTGTGACTCAGTCTCTAGCTAAAAGTATGTTGGCCCAGTGGATGCACAAACAGGTGTGGGTGTTAATGCTTTCTCCATTGGATTGCATGACAGCAAGAGTTGTTCTTTTCCACTACTTCAACCAAAGCTTTTAATTGATGCGCTACTGCCACCTTGTGGCCTGACGACTGAAATACACTTCAGAGGCCATGCGTGTTCCCCTCTTTGTTGTGCACGCCTTAGACAGACGGTGGCAGTCGTGGGCAAAGGTAGTGATCAAAGATGTCAAGAGAAGTAGTCAGCAGCTAAACTGCAGCTGTTCTGATTGTTTACACAGAGCAGCGAAAATATATGCCTGTGAGTATCAATGTTAGTTTTACATGTATGTGTTACATACTGTTGTGTTTGTGTTAATGTAGCGGGCTTTGATAGTTTAAAATGACCGCGGTAGCGATGCTTATTTGTAAAAAAGCGTATTACACTACATACATAAGCCATGTTCAATGAGGAGCACCATGAGGAGATCAGCTGATAAGATAGGTCAAAAAAAATATCACGTGACCGATGACGACGAGGAAAGTTATGAAATTGGTGAAAACATCTGTGGATTATTTAAGGTTTGAGGCTGAAGTCTGAATGACGTCGACAAAAATCACGGGCCTAAGGTAAGATATGTTCGAGCAGTTTGCATCAGATATAATGTCTTCACGCTGAGGAATTACTTTGGACGTGAGTAGTACATAAATGCTTTCAAACGTGGCTGTTAATGATGATTGTGATTCATTTTAAAACTTCTGACAGCCTGTTTGACATCGCTTGCAATGTTGTTGCTATTCATAAGATCGGCTGATGAGATATATCGAAAAAACATCACCTGACTTCTTTCATGAAAACTATTTCGATTAAAAGCCTTTATTGTATGTTAGCATCAAGCTAGCGGACTTAATGTTAAGCCAATGATTATGGAAGTGAAACTGTGTTTCAACTTCTTTGAACAATGTTTACAACTGTGATTTGCTTACACGGTTTAGACATACAAATATACTGATCAATGGCTGTTCTTCGTTCGATGTATGTCAGTTTTATCCTCATCTTCAATTGACGGCCAGCTCCTTTTTACTTTGCAATAACAGTTAGGGTTGCCAACTCCTTGAAAAATAAATAAGGGACAGCTCGTTGGCAGGGCCGACCGACCCCTACCGGCATGGTGATATATTTTTGCCTTTTTGTCTGGATGTGAAAGGATTTTCTAAACATTTGACTCAA
>JAPZDZ010000016.1:34557-48754 GCA_029783805.1 Acanthurus tennentii | reverse complement strand
CACAGTCCAGTTGACTTGCTTTTTTGACTCTTCAAGATAACTATGACCTGGATGAATGAGAATCTACACAGGTATACTGTGTTGTACTGTTTCACTAATAGTTCTTCTATTTCTCTCACCAGAATGCGATTAGCTGTGTGGCTCTGCAGCTTGCCATTGTTGGTTTCGGGCCCTCTTCTCTTCTGAGAGGTCCATTGATCACCCATCCCAGGGCGGTCTTAACTGCATATGGCCCTTTCCCATCGCTATTTATGACTTGCCATGGCTCAATGACTTTTGGGACGCTGGCACCAATAAGCATTCCCACTTCTGCTTTAATACATGGCAGGCGTACTTCCTTCAGATACTGCCATTGTGCAATATCTTCCTGTCGTAGTATATTTTCTTTCTTCACTGGGATGTGACTGTGAGTAAACACCTTTGGGAGCTCAATGTAGGTGTTCTCTCCAAGACCACACACCTCAAGATCTGAAAGAACAACACTCTTCATTAACTTGTGACTATCAGAGGTGTCTTGAGCCACTGTGTCAAGAAGAAATTGGGTGCTCTTTCCTTTGAGATTTAGTTTTCTCTGAATGTCTTCAGTGCAAAATGTTGCTGTGCTGCCAGGATCTATAAAGGCATATGTTTTCATATATCTCTCACTCTTCCTCGACTTAAGCTTAACTGGTACAACAGCAAGCACACATTCTTCTTCTCCAGCCCCAGTGCTTCCACATGACTCCTGACCCAACGACACATAGGCACTAGACGGCACGATGTTGTTCTCAGTATTATTTTCTTCCATCTTCTCTGAAGCGCTGTTATCCTCTTTCTTAACGTGGAGTATGTCTGGGTGCAACTGAGAACAAACCTGACACTTGAGTCTCCTTTTGCGATTTTTACTAAGGTGCCCGAATGTAAGGCATCCAAAACACAGACCTCTGGATTTCAGGAAGTTTATCTGTTCTATATTTGTCAGCTCTTTAATTCTATTGCATACAGAAAGAGCATGATTCTTCTGGCAGAACAGGCAAGGTTTGTGAAAAGCTGTTACAACACCTTTTACAGGGCTGCCTTTCTTTGCAGTTGCCTCCATGGTTGTGTCCAGCACACCTGTAGCAAATGTGCTTTCTCTTTGTCCAGTCTTCCTGATGTTTCTTTCTTTTATAGCCCTTTCTTTTCCTTTGATGGTTTGTGAACCTTCTATAACATCTCCAAAAAGAGGATCCAAGGCTACTTTTGCTTGCTGATCAATGAAATCAAATAGGTGAGAAAACCTTGCTCGTCCTCTTCCTGCCTCATGGATCTCGAATGCAGTTGTTCTCCACTTCTCTCTTATCTTATAAGGAAGCTTTGAAATCACAACTCGCATATTAGTAGGGTTATCCATTTCTTCCATGAATTCAATATCATCCATCGTATTCCAGCCTACAGCCAATCAGGAAGAGAGCATAGGCACTCAATGATTAACCATCTTCTGGTTTGATCTGAGGCCATCTCAAAGCTTTATCCATGTATGCGTTTGCTATCTTCAACTCATCACCATATTGCCTCTGGAGTAACTTTCTGGCCTCGTGGTAGCCTCTGTCAGCTGACATGTGCTCACAACTACGCACAAGCTCTTGCGGCTCCCTGCTGGTATACTGCTCCAAGTAATACAACTTGTCCTGATAACTGTCAGTTTTGCTATCCACTGCATGCTCAAAAGCTCTAATGAAAGTTTTGTAAGTGAGAGGGTCACCTTTAAAAACTGGAATGTCTTTAGAAGGGAGATAAAACCTTGTCTGTTGCCTTACAAGTATCTCAGTAATAGCATTTTGCTTCTGCATGATTTCATACAGTCCTCTTTCATTGTTCGTTACCTGTGGGTGGTTATTGCCACAAGGTTCATTCAAGTGTGTGTCTGTCGAAGACTGCACCAACAAACCAGGAACATATGCTGCGTGTCCGTGACAGGTTACTGTGAGTGCTTCCTTCATATTCCTCAAACACCTTGAGCTTTGCCTTAGACTCTGCAATTGCTGTATCGAGCGCAAGCTGTTCCATTTTAACCTTCAGCTGCAGCTTTTCCATCTCCAGCACTTGTTTCCTTTCAAAAGCTGCTGAACGTGCCATCAAGGCTGCATGCTCTGCTTCTTCCTTCATACGTTCTGAGGACCCAGTAGTTGTTGATGAAGCTACCGAGGATTTCTTTTTACTATGATGATAACTTTTTGCAGCTTGAGATACGCTGTCTTCTGCTTTGATATCATCCTGACTAATCTTGCCCCCTGGGTTATCATTTGCACCTTTAACTTCATTTGCATTATTTTTATCTGTTAATTTCCTTCTCATTGCAGCACACCAGTTTACAGTGTTCTCAACAAAGTCTTTCAAAGGTGCTGTTCTTGGTTCATACCAGTTATGCTGATCTGCTTGTCCTTCATCTTCATCCAATAAAGCAACAACTGCAGCATTTATATCCTCAAACTCAGTATATGCTTTGTGAAAACTATCATTAAGCATCTCTTCTACTTCATCCACATTTGAATCATCAAGCTTCAAATTATCAATATTTTTCATCATTCCGGGAAGCTGAGATAATTTACCTCTTCTGGATCCAATAAGCCTGCTAATTTTATCATCCACTGCCTTCTTTGTGGGCTTCGGCGCCCTCTTCTGGTTGGATTCTTCCATGACCACTGCACAGACCACTTGTGTCAGGTTCAGCTTAAAAACAGTCAATTTTCCAAAGAAAAACTAATGTCCAGCAATGTCTTCGTATGCACGTCACTTTTCCAAAAATAGCTGATATCCAAAATCCACTTCAATGAAATGCATTCATCCTATAAGTGCAGCGCAGCTCCACCACGCACCAACAAGCAGGCATTTAACGTGGTAATTAAAGTCAACTGAGGGACTCCAGCCTGTTAGCTTTCCGTATGTTAGCTTACTTAGTGGTTGAAAACGTGTTGCAAAGCATCCACAGACTTATCTTTTTCCCTATATGAGGCCTTGTATTGATTCCTCATCCATGCAGAAACGGCTTTTAATCCGCGGTAGTCCGTTCTTCTTTTCATCAAGAGCGGAGTTTTTTGACTCACGTGTAGTGGCAATCTTTCCTCCATCAAGTGCTCCTCATTTACCACCACTATTAAGCAGTCCCTCGGCAATAAGCTTGACACAAATGAATCTTCTGAAGCAGTAACTCCGTTCAAAAACTTTACTTTAAAGGCAAAAACAAAGTTACAAGATTCTCTTTTGGCTCATCCAGGCTCATGTTCAAAAAACTGTCTTGCTCCTTAGGCTACTTAACCTGGTCTGCGAGCTAAGAGCTGTGACGTCACTAGCAGCATTATTAAAGGAGCATTTCAACATTTTTAAAAGAAAACTACCTAACTATAATTGGCTATTACAACATCAATATCAATATGGCTCTTACAAGTGATATTTGCTTATTTTTGTCTAAGATGGTTCTATTAAATAAGTAGTTTTTTATGTTAGAGTATTTCACTTGTTTTAAGTGTTTTGGTCTTAAATTATCTCAGTAAGATATTACAGCTTGTTACTGGGATTGTATTACCTTTATTGAGTAATATGTGCTTGAAACTAGAATATCAACTGTTACAAAGTTGTTTCATCAACACTCACAAGTATAAAAGTGCTTTTTCAAAGTAATAATTTCTTATTTCAAGCATGAAATAAAAAATCATGATTTTGACACTATCTCTTCACTTAATTAAAACAGATGACAGCCATGCTGTAATCCACTGTTTTATTTTCAGTGAATAGAAAATATGTGATTATATATTAGTACAGTTGGCACAGTACTGTAAACTGACACTTAATATTTAAACATTTAACATATAACATTTCAAACAATTTCAAACAGAAATAGTTTATATACATTCAGATAAGTTCTTAGTGGCTTAGTAAGTGTTTCAATGAAAAAGAGATGAAAAATAAGGCAGCTAACGCAGCGCCAAACCATTTTGAAGTTTTCAAAAATGATATTCAAAACGTATAGACAGGACATGGATCCTACAACAGTTGCAGTATTGAAAGGTAATGTTAATTTGCTTTTGTCTGTCATTGCATGTTAAGCTAATTGTGAAGTTGGCTATCAAGTCCTCAAATGCTAATTTAAACAAACTGGTTTACTTACTGACCTTCTAGCCAAATGTGGGCTAGAAACAGTTAACAGCTACACGAATAGCACTGCCTTCAAATTTCTTTATTGTTTTATTAGCAGAAAATGCTTGAAGTGGTGCGGATGTACTGTCGCATTTTAGTTATTTATATTCATACATAATTTAGTTTTAGATAAAAAAAATTGAAATGGTTGCCAAAATAATCATTGACCTAAAAGTAAGTAACTTTGAATATTTGTATGTTTCTTCAAACTGTAATGATAGAAACCCAAACAGTGATTGCAATTTCATTTCAACAATAGGGCCTGAAACTACTGACAGCCCACAGAACCAGGCAAGACACTACAAAGTTCTGTAGGAGCTATACAAATCCAGGCCCAGACCCAACAAGAAGGATGTTGCCCAGCTGTTGGACCTTGAATACCAAGCAGGACGGGCTTACATTGACTCTGATGTTATGAAGGAGCAAGACAGACCTACCAAAAGTCTTCAAGCATATCCCTGCTTCAGAGAAGTGGATCATGTAAGCAAATCAAATCATTAAGTTTATTTTTGCTTAATATGATTGTAGTAGTAAGTTTACAAATTATAGAATGTTAGCCAATTTTTTAATTTTTAATACGAAAGACCCAGATATTGGCCTTTTTTTTGCACAAAGTGTTTCATAATTCATAAAGCAGGTTAGTCTGCAATTTCTACTTACATAGTTGGTCCAAAATTTTTTTTATTCACTAGATTTTGATTGGAATGGAGATTTTAAACAATATTTTTATCTGTCCTTCTGCGGTAGATAATGGATGAGCTGCAGCAGATCCTCAATCAAGGAAACTCCCACTTCATACCTGAACTGAAGAACTGCTGGGGGACCTTTTGTGAGAAGATCCAGTTTTATGGAGTTTTAAAAAAAGTCATGAGACCTCCACCGGCAGATATAGGTAATTACTCACTTATCACTTCATAAAGTATCCATCGGCTGGCCACAGTATTTGGTGCTGCCAGTGCGACTCAGTACTCAACATTTACATAACTTGTCAACCATCCTAACCAATGTTTCTTGTCTTGTTGCTCTGTCTTTCTCTCTGTTTTTATGTTTTTTTTGAATAACTGACTGCAGTAAATAAAATTAGACTGTTTCATTTTCACAGTTGAACAAGCGATTGCAATGATGAAGGCTTTGCCAGACATCTTCCCATCACCTATTGCTCCATCCAAGAAGTTGGGGCATGCAAGTGAGGCTATGCTTTTTAGGTATCTGTACTTGAGTATTTAATTTTTTGACGACTTTTTACTTTTAATCCCTACATTTGAACACAAATATCTGTACTTTCTACTCTTTACATTCTCAAAACTGGCTCGTTACTTGTTTCTACCTCTGCGGATGACAACATGACGTAAAAGACGTAACAACTCAGAGAGGAAAAGTCAACCGCAGAGAGAGGGCGTTGAGCGAGTGTACGGTTTGTGGTACAGAGAAAAACACCAGCAGCAACATGGATGAAGAAAATGAGCCAGGGAACATTGCCGACGACGACGGAACAGATCCAGCGAAGCAAGACATTCCCCATCCATGGCCTTATTTAAGAGAGTTCTTCGATGTTGTCGGCTCTAAGAATGTGTGTTGTGCTAACCTAAAAACCGCGAGCTTCTGGCATTCAAGAATTCTACGTCCAATCTGAAGAAACACATACAGGTAAAAGTGTATTTTCAGTTGTTATCATTAGCTAATTTAGCATGTTCTGAAAGTCAGTTTACAACATTAGCAATGCCATGGGAACCTGTTGTTTTAATAGCATTAGCAGCATACAGGCTTGAGTTAATGCTAGTTAGCTAGAATTACTCGAATTAGCTAGCTAAGTCTGTCAACTGAACTACTATTCTCTGTGTATATGTCTGTGTCTTGTATGTCACTCCTAGAGAAAGCATGTAAATCACCTGGAGAGGTACAAAAACCTTCCTTCACCTGCTTTGAAGAGGAAGTCAACCTCAGATGAAGGCCCATCCTAGTCACATAAAAGTATAGTAATGTGATCATTTCTTAATGGTGAGCTGCAGGAATTTATGATTCAGCCTGTATTACCTCAGTATATGATTCGTATGTACCCTTATCATAAAAGTATTGTCAAATATTGTAATCTATTCTTTTAATCTAGGTACTACAAAGGTGATATTTATGGGGAAAAAATTATAAAATCCCTCTGTGCTTTTTTATTCCATAGGCCTTGACTTCTTCAGAAGCCATCTGAAGGAGCAACCCGTGGTGCATCCAAGTGACACTTCTCATTCTTCAGAGGAGGAAGACTTCTTTTCCCCCATCAAGCAGGGCAATATTCAAGAACTCCAAGCAGCTAGAGTCCTACCTGGCCTGCCCAGCTGATACCATGGATGTCCTGAAATCTTTCCCAGCAGTGTGCAATTTGTCACTGAATCTCAACACACCCCTGCCTGCCTCAGCTGCCTGTGAGAGGCTTTTTAGTATAGCAGGACTGATTTTCAGACCCAAAAGGACACGGCTTGATTCAAAGAACTTCGAGAACCAGCTTCTGCTGAGGCTTCATTACAGATTTTGGTAGTCTTGTAGAGATAACTGAATTTCTAAAAAAAAGAAAAAAGACTCCTAGACTTGAAGTTTCCATGGCGAAGTAAGGTTGTCAAGACTTTGTTAGTTTTTCGATATAAATTGTTCGGTTTTGTCTCTATTATTCAGTCTGAAATTTGGCTTGCAGCAAAACTAGACTGTTTCCAGTGATTTTGTGTTTTTTCTCTTTGCAGGTTGTTACCAAAGGAGGAAAACAATCCTATTTTCTATGCCTAGAACTTTTTTTGCAGAGTTATCAAAAGGCATTGTGTATCATTGAAGTTAAAAATTCATTTTCACTTTTTACTTTTTTACTTAAGTACATTTTAGAACCTGTACTTTCTTACTTTTACTTGAGTAAAGGAGTTCAATTAGTGCTTTTACTTTTAACAGTCTTTTTTTTACACAAGTATATGTACTTCTACTTAAGTAAAGAATGTGAGTACTTTTGCCATCTCTGCTAGTGCACATCATTATGTCAAGACAATTGCACTAGCATTTGCTTAATTTAAGAATATTTTTCATCATATTGAGGAAAGAGGTCTCATATTTTTTATTTTTATCAAGAAAAATGCACTTGTTATTAGTGAGAATACACTCATTTTAAGGTATTTCTGGGTTCATTGAGGTTAGATATTTTTACTTGTTTTGGAAAGTCTTGACAAGCCAAATTTTCTTGTTCTGTTGGCAGATAATTTTGCGTAGTTAAAGTAAAATACCCCCAATTTTTGTAGTTTTTTTTCTTGTTTTTGAAGGCTTGCTTTTTGCAGTGTCGACGTTCAATATCTTTGTCCTGACCGAGTGTGTGGGGGTGTCAATAATGGATTCACCGTTGATGGAACAGTCCTCAATATTTTTGGTTTCATGTCAGGTGGCAGATCCTCTGCTGTGAGCTCTTGCTGAAGGACCATCTCCTGTGCTGACGGCGGCTAGGCGGCTGCTGCTACATACTGTACTGCAACGGCTTGTGGCTGTTGAGCTTGTGGAGGTGGAACATTTGGAGGCAGTAGGGGAGTGGCAGGGTAGTAGTCGAGATCCAGGTCAACCTTTACCAACTGTAGAAGAGATGGATACAGAGCAGAGCACTGAGAAGCATTGTCTGTTCTTTTCATGTCAGATTGATCTATGCTTGCATTAGGCAGCAGTTTATTTGTCTGTTTTCTGTCTCTATGTTCTGCTTCCCTTTTCCACGCTTTAAATGCTGCTCTCTGTTGCTCCATGTCTTTTAAATCTTTTTTAAACCAACACCTTTGTCCCTTTTTTCATCTTTTTCTCTTTTTTATTCAATTCTTCTTAAAGTGAGGCTATTGCTGTTAACCCAAGAGAACCCCCCTTTGGTAACCCCATTTATTCACACCACTGTGGCATAAACTTGATTGTTTCTTTCCCATATTTATCATGCATGCACTTCTTGTTTGGTGACACAGACTCATATTCCTTGCTGCTCCACGCGAGCGTCCTCACGGGTACTACATGTCACTTATCTGTAAAACCTGGTACTTTTACACTGTCTATCTGAGACAATAGGCCGCTGATATATGTGGTATTCCACAAATACCTTCCCGACCCCGTAGTTGGATCTATCCCTATTATGGCCCTCTCTTGAGAGGCACTAATGAAGGTCCCAGACCTCCCCTTGGTATTCCCTGAATACCCCAGCAGTGCCACGGTCAGATGAATGTGACTGGAATCCTTGAACACTAACCACAAGAGTAGGCATGCTTTGACAAACCCACCTTTTTTTCTCTCATTACAGAAATTTGAGCGTTGTTTTTTGACTCACCCGACAATGTGGTTGTCGTTCACTTTTATCTCAGTGGTGATGGTCCCCCTGCTCAATTCCAGTCAGTTCTCACTTTCTCTGAATGTGACGAGGTTTGAGACCAAGCCCCCCCTTTTTTTCTTCTGGTTAAAGGTGATCAGCCCCTGGCTTTCTTCAGGCAGTGGGACGAATCACTCGCGAGATCCCACTTCTGACACCAACTTGTTGAGGAAATTTCCCTGCCTGCCCATAGGGAATCAAAGAACAAGACTGGAAAGGTAGCATGCACACACAAAAAAAGGGGTTTGGCACACTTGTTTTAATATATATTTGGGGTTGGGTTTTTGAGGATAGATATATTTACTTGTTCTCCTGTTCAGTTGGAAGATACGTTTTCTTATTTTAAGTAATATATGTAATTGCTCTGAATTTGTGTGTTTTTTTTTTCTGCTGCTGAACCCTTTGTCCCTCTCCCCTTCATTCACTAGGTCCGTGCAGAGAGGCAGGGCTGGTCAACTTGGGAGCGAGGCTCACGAGCCACACCTGCCTCTCATTGGCAATCAGGCAGCCTTTAAAAAACCATTCATGCTCTGACTCCTGTGCCAGACGATTCGTGTACATGCCTTCAGTCTCTGTGCCCTCGTTCCCGAGAAGATCCCTTCGTCCTCGAGTTAACCGAATCGATTGTTGTTTCTGCATATCTCAGAGTATTGCCTCCAGTGAGTTTTTGAGTCCTGGTAAATTTAAGTTCTAGCAGTTATTCGTAAGTCTAGTTTTTTATCTATCCATATAATCTGTCCATATAATCTTGCTCCTAAGATTTTGAATTTGTCCAGGTCTGTTTTTTTCCCATCTTCTCCAAGAAATTTTATGAATTTGCTTAAAACTTTTGAGGGACTAATCTTTAGACCCGTGGGAATAAAACTATTATTTGGATAATGAACTGAAGCATGTGTGGGTAATTTAGCCACTGATTAACTTTTGCTAAATTGTATGTCAACACAAAATTCGCTGTAAATAAAGTTTTTTTCACCAAATCAACACAAAACTTTTAAACACATGTTGAAAAGTTTTTTATTGGACATATCAGGTAAAGCGCATTGCACTTAACTAGTAGGGGGTACCACAAAAGCAAAAAGTTTATATCTTGTAAATGGCCTCAACAATTCAAACGAAATTTAGTTTATATGATTTTGAGTTATGTGTCAGTTGATGCATGAAATTTGGTAAAAGTTGATTAAAAAGCAGGTTTGGCTCATGCCAGCATATTTAAATGTCTAGACATTTCACACTCAAAACTTCAAAAAAATCAATGAAAATTATGAGTATATCCTATACTCCCATTTCTTCAACACATCCACTGATCTATGACATAACTTTGTCTCACTACAACCTATGGTCAATTAAGAAGTCCATTGCTTTATATATTTAAAATATGCATAATCATTAAATCACAATCTCCATCTTTCTTCATTCCAATGCTACCAAATTTGAAAGAGAAATTTTTTAGATGCTTCATGTCATCTGTTCCAAATTGTGGTCAAGTATGTCAAAAAAAGAGTCTGTGGTGACATTAACTGTGTAACTGTGTATACTGCTGTACTTACAACATTTTTATTTTGCCAGTTTTAAATTTAAACTTAGCCAAAATTGCTTTCCATGTATAAGAGATAATCACAATTTTGTGTGGATTTTTTTCAGAATTTTATCTCAAACTGTTAAATTGTTGTGAATTTTTAAAGTTTTGATTGCAGCAGTCAAGTCCAAAAACATCAACAGACTGCTCAGTTGCAATAATGGCTACCACCTTTGTAGTGTGACTGACAGAGGGGGCAAACACAGGAGAGTGGCATGGATTAAAAGTTAGTTTTGAGCCAAATATGAACTGCAATCATTCAGAAAAATTGATCTGAAGTCTCACTAACATTTTGACTATTGTCAGCATTTTAGGTTCAAATGGACTCCTCTTGCACATCTCATTGCAAGAAGTCTGAAGAAGATGAGGTGAAAATAACTTCTCCTTAGTGGCACAGACAGTTAGTCAACTGCTCTAGGGAGTATTGGTTTCCTAGTGCGATTCACCAGGTGTACACTTGGTAAAATCATTTTGGAAATTTATTTGTGTGGCATACATCCAAATTCATCTGAAGGTTATATTGAGTCATAAAACTGCCATTTCTGCTTGGACCCTGATCATTGCCACTGGCAGCTAAATTTAATATTATTATTTCTAGAAAATCTGCCTTTTTGTGCATGAAAGTGAACCGAAATATGCATATAGGTCCAGCTCCATGCCCTATCTCTTAAGCTGCAAATAAAAGCCGGTTGTCCTAATGGTGGCGGTACTTTTGTACACTTCACTGTGGTACAAATTATGACATCAATCACTCAGTTTTTATGAAAAACTGTAAAACTAATTAAACTTATCTCCTCTAACATTTCTGCTCATTTTACACCAAACTTGCTACAGGATATCTTCAGACTGGCCCACATACATGATCTACACAGATTTTTGACTTATAAAAAATGAAGAATTTACAAATCAAATGAGGCTTAAACACCTTGTCTTCATACTGTCAACTACAAATTACAAGATTACAAATTACAAAGAACATTTACAAATCGCTGCTTTCTGCTTCCTGTAGTTTACACACCAATCCAACCTTTTCTGATTTGGGATTGTAAAACCAATAATAGTTTCTGATCTGATGAGTGTTTTCAATCAGTATTAAGGCTGAAGATTCTCTATTGATTTTAGACAAAGTGATACCAAGCCAACTTACAGCTGGTGGCTGGCTAATGAGAATTCCCTCATAGCTGCTGTGCAGTGGGGCTGATACAGCAGACATGTTCAAGCAGGAGCTAAGGTCCCTTCTGATATTGGTATCTGCCTTTGGCTCTGATCCAGTTTCGTCGAAGCAAGACTCATGTTGCGCAGAACAGCTGTTCAGAGAAAAGTTTACAGACGTGTATCTTCTTTTTGATGCAGTGGTAAACATTGACCATAGCATATTTGAGGAGACACTGTTCTACCAATCACCTACTTAGAGACATGTAATGAATATAGGTGGAGAAAAATCACACTAGGTATATGCTTATATTTGCACCTTGGCTTTGTGACAAACAGATTTTGTAACCTTAATTGCAAATAAATTAACACCAAGTTTGTTCAGAGCTCTGCATATTACTTTTGAGTTAAAAAATGCAAGCATAACAAGAATAAAAATTGTGCAAACTCTGAAGGGAATGCCTGTGTGACAGTGCAATACTGCAAAAGTGTTTAATCTGTAACATTAGACATTGTAACATTATAGAACACAATATTACAGAACATAGGGTCAGCCTATTAGTGGATACTGTTCTCTGAATCCATAGCACACCTTGGGTAGCGAGTGTTGCTGCTGTTCCACTTCACAATATATGCCTAACAACTAATTCGGCCTCTGTAGCAGGTTGAGAAAATTGGCTATCTACAGGAACATAAATAAATTTTTAACTTCTAATTTTTAAAATCTTTTAAACAAGTGTATATGCTATTCTATTTAGGTTTAGGGTTAGGATTGTGAGTTCTATTTTATTTTCTATAATGATCTTCTAAACATTTGCAACCTAAACACCAGGGGTTGTGCATGCTCTACATTTTCATTAAAAGTAAGCAATAAAGCGCCAGCTGATGCTGATCAGCTTGTTCTAAGTGCCTTTCAGTTCTCTGCTGGAATTAATTCAGGACTCATTTTTCTCTCTGTTGTGTCCTCCTTGTTGGTTTTCTTCATCTCTTCACTGCCAAAAGATTAAAGCCCAAATTTAAAGTGCTTGCATAAATGCTTCCTAAACTTATATGCACACAACCAATATACACCTACACTAGAGATCAAAATTAAAGAACAATTTATGAACACTTGATTTTTTCAGAAATAATGTATTCTTCATTGCTCAACATTTGAAGGAATTTTTTTGTGGCTATATCGTGCTAACAGAACAGTGTTTTACAAAATAACCAAGGCACTTCAACAAAAACACTGTATTTTGCAGAAAACACAATGATCAAAATTAGAGAACAGCCATGACTGTGGCACGAAAAAAAATTACAACTAAATTATTTGAAGGTCACAACAGTCAACAACTAGTAAGAAGTGTACAGGCCGTTGTTTTGAATGACTTCAGCACATCTGTGGCCACAGGACATCACAAGTCTCTCACACTGCTTTGGTGTGATTTTGGTCCACTCTTCTTCAAGTCTCTTCCACAGTTCGGTGACTGTGGTGGGTTTCTTTGCCATAACTTTGTTGGCAAGGATTTTCCAGAGGTTTTCTATTGGGTTTAGATGAGGACTCTGGGCTCGCCATTTCATTATTTCAATGTTTTCAGTTTCAAGGAACTGCTTTACCCGTTTTGCTGTGTGACAGGGGGCATTGTCCTGCATGAAAATTGCTGGCTGATTGGGTGATGAACGCAGGGGAGGAATAACATGTTGTCAAAGAAAGTTCTGATAAACATTTGCATTCACTCTGCCATGTAGCTGTATAATAGGCCCAACTCCTGCTGCAGAAAACATTCCCCAAACCATGACACTTCCTCCTCCACCTTTCACTGCCTTCTTTACACACTTCGGGTTCAGTCTTTCCCCAGTTTGACGACAAACATGATGTTTCCCATCGGACCCAAATAAATTAAACTTACTTTCATCACTAAAGTGAACTTTGGACCAGTTTTCCTCTGTCCACACAACATGCTCCTCAGCAAAGGCTAGTCTAGCCTTTTGATTCTTTCTGCTAATGAGAGGTTTGGTCACTGCAGAGTAGGCTTTCAGTCCAAATGCTCTCAAATGCTCCAAGGATTTATTTTTGCCAACATTAATGCATTTCTTGTTTTCTTATGAGTCAAATTAAGTCTAAACTTGTAGCAAGAGTCTGGATTTTTCACAAAGTCACAGAGTCGACAGTGCTCTTCCAAGAAATACCATGTTTAAAACTGCGCTTTAATTTCCTGGTGCCATACAACAGCAAAGTTTCCAGACAATTTTAAAAAAACCTTTATAAATCCTTTGTAGATTTGACTTGAAGCATTTTACCCCTGAAGAGGAAACACACACATGTGGGCATACACACATCTACATGCACACTGCAATTCATTGCTTGTGGAAAAAGGAAAAAAAAATATATGAAGCAGATGTGGGATTAATCTGCTGTTACTTTTTTTATGATGCCCTTCAAACAAGAAATGTAGCTCAAAGTGCTTTGCTACCAAAAAAAAAAAAAAAGAATCTCAGTGCCTTACAAAGATGGACAATGCAGTAAAGATACTTTATTTGAACAAGCAAAGGAAGAGGAAGGCAGTGGTGGTTGACGTAGGCAGGTTTAAGCTGGTGTGATAGCTGCAATAAAGAATTGGTTTCACTTGGGTTGAGTGGACAAAGTGGTCTGACAAGTATCACTGGACATGTTGAAATGAAATGCTGAAAATGAAAATGGTCGGCTAAGCAGAGTGACACTGAGACACCTGAGCAGGAGGAATTGTAAAAAGTTTACATCTCCTGGGCTGTGCACATCCCATGCCAGTTTGGGATGTTTCTATTCAGGATGCTTTCAATTGCTCCTCTGTAGAAGTTGACAAGAACTTGGTGTGGGAATTTTGCTTTCTTAAGTTTCCTTAAGAACTACAGTCGTTTCTAAGCTTTTTTAACCACAGCAGAGATATGTGAAGTCCATGACAGGTTCTCTGTTATGTTGATTCCCAGGAACTTAAAAC
>JAPZDZ010000016.1:19226-34457 GCA_029783805.1 Acanthurus tennentii | reverse complement strand
CAATTGTTGGGTTCCTATAAATCTAAAATATAAATGTATTTATAGAGTGTGGTCTAGACCTGCTCCATATGTAAAGAGTCTTGAGACAACTTTGTTGTGAATTGACGCTATATAAATAAAATTGAATTGAATTGAACTGAATTGAAACTGTGAGGGTACCAAAATGCAAAAGATAACATTTTTTTTCCTAATGCTGCATGAATGTAATCTAAAACATAACTTAGCCCTTTCAGATGGCAAATTAATCAATTTTATTTATCTGGACAAAGACTATGTGTTCATTCTCACCAAAAGTAAAGAGGGGGATGTGTAATTTTTCCATGTGCTTTCCATGACTGGAAAATTACTCAACCGTTTTCCCGGCTTCTCAGGGTGCCCAGGAACCTTATATAACCACATTATTATAATACTGAACCAATAAAACTGTATTCCAACACTGTCTCAGCACACACTCCCAGACTACTCACTCATGGTAGGTTTCATGTGGGATTGTCTCATGGCAGGCTGCAAATGGTCCTTTGGGGTCAGACAGAGCTCCACACTGAGCCAAACTTTTGTAGTATTCGAGCTGAGACTGAGAGCAGTCTGATGTCTCAAACCCTGAGTCTGGAAGAGTCTCCACCTCCCTACCAAAGACAGAGGACAGAGAGGATGGAAGAATAGAGGAAACAGACCTTGGTTAAAGTTTCTGTGATCTAACCTAGTTTGACTCACTGCATGTCGACTGAATATAAACCTGTCATTAGGGGACTACTTCAGTCAGCATTCTCCTCCCCTTATCTGCTATCTGCAAATTAATATTTACAAATAGGTTCAACTTTTTTGCAGAAAGCAGAAATTTGGAATCTTTTGTTGCAAACCTGATGTATCCATATTCTTATGTTCATTTTAGCATGTAAAACAAAGGCAAGCATTCTCAGTAAGTGCAAGTCAGATTGCTGTTACATTTTTTAAAAAAAATTTAAGGTAAAAGATTATAATCATTACTGATTGTAGGAATCTTCTGATCAACCTAACAGTCTCATTTCATAAACACTGATGTGGACATTTAAGGCCTTAACATTAAAATCATTTAAAAAAGGAAGGACTGAAATTCTCCTAGTAGTTGTCTCCCAAGCTTTCAAACATGTTCTTTGGTCTTCTTCAGTGAATGGAAATGATTCTGTGGCCTACATTAATAATAACGATATATCATAAAAACAGTTGTTAGGACCCCTTAGTAAACATAATAATCATTTTCACATTATTACGTGACCAGAGTTTCACAGAAGGTGGCTTTGGAACATAATAGAAAAGTGAACAAAGAGATAGCAAGGAAAAACTTAAGTTTAGAATATTCAAATTTAGGTTCACTCCCGTTTTAAACAGTATCAGAATGTAAACTGTTTATAGTTAAGCAGTTGATCCTGGTTGTGGTCCTACCTGCGGTTGCGGACCATGTGAGAAAGGTCGAAAATCTTCAGTCTATCAGCCATTCGGTCACTGACCCTCCAGCTGTCTCCAAAGTCATTCAGGTCCCTGACCACTGTCCCATCTGGTTTCATGTATTCATTTGTTTTGATGCCATCATAGTTCCCACACAGCCCTCCGACAGAGTTCTTATAGGTTTCAGGCAGAATGATCTCTGATATACAAACACAAAGATAAAAATGGGGAGTGTATTCACAAACAGAACTAAGAGTGGCTTAGGGCACAGTTTTCTTCAGCTATTACCTCCACGACTTTTGCCATCAAAGCGGACAGTGAGTCCAAAGTCAGTTTTGAGTTGGACCTCCTTGGAGTTCATCGTGATGGTCAGGCCATTAAGTGGACTGAGAGGAGGTGCAACACGCTCCCCATTAACCTACAGGAGATACAATACACACTCTTGTCAGCAAAAAACAACAAAAAATAAACTGCACTTTCATCAGTTAAGGCAAAGTACTGACCAGGACAGTCTTCTTCTGCAGGAAGCGAACGTTAACATTGTAAACGTCAATGTACATCTCATCCAGGAATGACACCCCTTTGTTCTTCCCCCGCCTGATGTTCTTTCCCCTGACTTTCAAGTATGGCAAGGAGTCATCTGGGTTTTGGCTCTCAGTGAGGACATAGCTGTAAGGACCCTGGTAGTGATGGCCGAACTTATCAAATGTTCGGTAGTGAGGATCTCCTGAGATACTACACTCGTCGAACTCTAGAGAAAACGACAGAATAAAGATAATAGTCAGAATGGGTTATGACCAAAGCAAAGTAAAAATGTACTCTTTACTAAGATATTTACTTGACTTTTCCATGTACTGGACTCACCACTTTCTTACTTACAACATTTAAATGATTTAAGGTTATGATATTAAAAACAAAGCTGTTAAGAGTGTTGGGCTCACTGGTAGGTTTGCAGGAGAGGTCTCCATATTTGTCGGGGACACACACTGAGTTGGATTTACAGCTGTTGTCCTTACATTTGACTTTGCCATCATGGTTACAGGTACATAGGTTAGCGCAATTTGCTGTCAACCATGAATCTCCCATCTACAGCCATACACAAAATACAAAAAGCACAGCAGAATTATTTGGATGTGTAAACATAACTTTTTTCAAGTGTCAGTTGCTATAAGAGCAACAGAAGCATATTATTATTTTATGTGACATTCATAAGATACTTGATAGTTTTGTTATACATTAATTTTAAACAGATATATATAACAAGCAGGCCTTTATTCATTTCCAGATTTTTTTCAACATCAAATTTGGCTTTAGACCCCACAAAGTAGTCTTCTTTTAAGCTCTCACACCTGGTTATGGTCTGATTGAAACATTTTCCCACTGCAAATATATCTAAAAAATATTAGCATTAATTTGTAAAAAAAATTAAAATTGGAGTAATATTTTACTTTATTGAAATTACTGTTTAAAGCTTTCTACGAATAATGTAATCTGGTATTAAGCAGGTCAGTTGAAGATATGTAAACAATATTAAACATGCAGTGTACAGAGAATAAACTTTCAAACAATGATTAAGTTGGAAAAGGAAAAGCCTAAAAAATAATGAGAAGATAATGATCCTACAATGCCAGCAATAATTGTTTTCCCTTTTTCTTTCTTATTTGTGTTATTTATTTTTTTTTTAATCTTATATTATTTCTTAATTCTTATCTTTATCTTTGAACAATTCACTGAGTCCTGAATTAAGGCACTAAGAAAAGTTCATTTACACCTTTGAGGCTTATAAACAGCATCTAGCTCTGATTTTTCGGTATTCAGAATGCTTTTTACAGCACAACCTGCTCAGACTCAGTAGTCATTAGCAGTTTGAACTTTGCTTGACTCACATTATGGTACTCTCCATCTGCGTCCACACAGCCACATTTGTTCAAGGGAACACACATGTTGTCACTGAGGACATAGCCTGCATTACACTGGCAGCCCTCTACACAAGTGGTTGGAGGAAGGTGGCAAGAGATAGGGAAGAGGTCAGAGCAGGTCGGGGGGCAGGGGGCGGTGCAGTCTGAATAGTGGCTGTTAGAAGGGCAGGGTAGGGCTGCAGAGAGGGTAAGAATTTAAGAATGAGAAACGTAAAACAACAAAATGTTCTATTAAATTTAAATCAGATTCACTGAAAACTTACGACAGAAGGTCTCATTCCTCCAGCTGATGGTGACTCCGGCGCTCTGACAGGCTTGAGCATATGCCTGGATGTTGTCACAGAGTGTCGTCTGCATGCCGTTATACTCACACATATCATAGATGCAGTTACCCAGGAAAGCCTCAACAGGTACCACAGAGTGGCAAGGCTTAAAGTGATCAGAGAGCATGACCTCAGCACACTGAGCCTCAAACAGCATCTCTTCTTCTGTTGTGCAGTCAGGATGGATGTCTGGACGATTGTCTGGCTGACACCTAGAGGGAACAACATTGGATGAATATTTTAGTAAGGCCCTGGGATGTTGCACTGTTGTTTCTAAATTACTTTGCCGTGTTATTGTGGGCAGTGCATGCTGTCCTTATGGTGTCTTTAAATATAATCAGTGCAAATTATACTGGCCCACAAGAAAAACTCCTGACTACTGACTTCAGCTAGTCCAAAATTCTGCAGGTCAGCTGTTAACTAGTAACAATAGGAGAGAACACATTAGTCCAGTTTTAGCTGCTTCAAGCTACATTGCTTACTCTCTTATCAGCTACATGCCCCTAAGAACACTACGATCATCTGCTGTTGGATTATTGGAGGTCTCCAGCAACATCAGAAAGAAAATTGGTGATACAGCTTTTTTCACTTTAGCCTTCACTTAGCTTTGCATTTGCTACCTGCTACCCTTTTGATACTTTCTGTATTTTTTTCATTCTTTTAATATTTTGATTCTAATTTTATTTAAAATGCTATCTTATGCTTTTATGTTTTATTTTAACATGATTTTAATGTTCTTTTATCATGCTTTTAATATTCCTTTCCTTCTGTTGAAATGCACTTTGAGCTGCTTTTTTGTATGAAAAGTGCTTTACTAATAAAGTCTATTATCATTATTATTTTATTCAGTGTTTCTAGTAAAATACTAAACACCATAAACACTAAAGTTCGAATGTTGTTTTACATCAAGCCATTACTTCTGTAAATGGTTTACATAAGTTTATGGCATTATAGTTAAAGTTGACAGAAAGACATAAAAATGTTCCCTTAGCAGGATGTTAATCAGGGCCACTTGAGTGAAAAACAGGAATTTTAATCACTAGATCAAATGGGATCCGTGCATCATGAATACTGTACTTTATATTGTGACACATCAATTGCAAATGTGACAAATAACTTGAAGCACTGCATGATGTATGACATTTAAGAGTATAGCAGTTGGTGCAAAAATGCTTAATTTAACAGTTTTGAGACCATGCTGTCACACATGGCAATCCAAAATTCAAGAGTTGCATCCATGCTCAAAGGAAAACTTGGTTGTTAGGTGGTTACTGACCCAGGATCACTGTCATCATCTGCTTTCCAGCTGTTCCCCAGTTCAATCACATCTTTGGCTGGTTTCATGTTAGGCATTAGGTTATCATCAGAGGGGTTGTAGTTATAGTTTCCACACATGCCACATAGCTAGAAATGAAGGAGAATGGGCAGGGTTATAGATTATTACATTTCATATATGAGGAACCTCAAGAAGTTCCTTTTATAGCATTCCCAATCTAATAATAAAAACAACAAATCTGAACATTCAAATAAGTTTGTAATGATATCACTGATGAACTTTTGTTTTTAACTGTAACATAACACCAAGAAATTGGTGGAGAGAAAATTAGGCCAGTCTAATGTCTTCAAACCTTGTTAAAGTAGTCTCCAGAAACAGTGACTTCCAAGTGATGGACTCCATCAAACTTCACTTGCAGACCAAAGTTTGTAACCAGCAGATTATAGGATCCACTGGTTATTACCTTGGCTCCAACAGAATCGATATAAATTGGCGTACGTGTTCGCCTTCCATTCAGCTAGGACAAGACAAAAGATACCCAGATATTACTCAACTGCTGACCATTTCACTATGCTGCATCTCAGCAGTTATGACTCAGCATCCATCCATTCCACATCAAGTGAACATTGTTCCCTACCAGAACTCTGCGGCCCTTTTGCAGTTCAACCTTAATGTCATGTGGTAGGTAGACTGTAACAGAGTGAACATAGGAGACCTCTGGTTTACCACGCTCCTCGTTTTTAGCCACTATCTTGAAGGGAGTTACCTTGGTGGTGTTACACACCTAAAGTATTGAGCAAAAATAAGCAAAACAGTGTGTTTTTTATGTTTCCTGTAATTTAAGAATAAGCAACACAAACAAATTCCGTAGCAGGCAAAGTAATTAGTGATGTAATGACAGTAATCAGTATGTAATGACAGATGAGTAACAAGTAAAAACTGTGTGATACAGTTTAAATTCATCCCATACCTCCACAAGAGTGTAAGTGCAAGTACCCATGAAAGTGTGCATCACACCATCAAAAGTGTAGTAGTGAGGATCCCCAGCTACGTGACATACTCCATTTCCTAAGGAAGGGAGGAGATACAGTGAAACATAAAATATTTTTGATGACTTAATCAATGATTGGCCCAAAGAGAAATCATGAAAAAAACCACAAACATAAGACTCAAAATACAATAATTCCAGAATGTTCTTCAGACTAGATGGTTTTAGGAAGGATAATAATCAGATCATGATTATTCTTCAATACTGACATAGCCTCAGTTGTAAGAAAACATCTTTTGTTGTTAATTTTACCTGTAGAGTGGCAGTCCTGTACTCCCTCTAGAACTTTGCACTCCTGCGCAGGACTGCATTGCCAGGGCTCGCAGGTGATGTTGTTGTTGTTGTTACATTTGCAGCGCTCTGAGCAGTCCTTTTCAGTGAACCAAGTTTCTCCTGCCTACAAACACACACACACACACACACACACACACACACACACACACACACACACACATGCAGACAGACATTAAGACAAAAGTGCTGCACATAGAGAAGTTCAATGCACGGAAAATGAAAAAAATTCCTTAAGCACATGAGCACACTTACTGGCCTGTATTTCCCATCTCCATCAGTACATCCACACTCATTAGGTGGGACACATTTGTCTCCACTGAGGACAAAGCCAGAGTTACAGACGCATCCCTCAACACAGGGCTGGTTGCAGGAATCACCGGGGCCCATAAGGTCCTGACAACTAGGCTGGAGGCAAGCAGGGCCGCATGGGTTGTAATGACTGCCTGAGGGGCACTTCAGAGCTGGAGAGGGAGAACATTTGCACATGAGATGTTTGTAATTTCTAATAAATACAGTGTAAAAATGACAAGTATGGTGAACAGGCTTAAGAGGGTATCTCTTTCTCTCTCTCTCTCTTAACCAAGCCAATAGACCAATTGTGACCACCTCTAAATCAGGTTCTGTTCAAGGTTTCCACCTGCTATAAAGGTTTTTTTACCTGCCACTGTTACCAAAGGGTGGTAATATGACAAAATATTCGAAACTGTCAGGTCTTTGTAAACTGTAGAAGACAGTTGCATGCCTGCTCTACAAGAAATTTCTCATGACAACATGCGTTTTGTTTGGTACTGTGTAAATAAAAATGGACTTAACTTGAAATGGACTTGACTTGTAAATCCGGTACATTGCTTCTATTATACACCTGTATCTTTTTTCGAATCAAGTCTATATATAACTTTTGTGGCCACTGTGAGTTGCAAACATCAAGTCAAGTGAGGTAAGTTTTATTTGTAATTTGTCCCATCACAAAATAAGTGATCTCAGGACATTTAACATTAAGAGCAGGTGTCGTCCACACATAACTGACAAAGACCCAAGAATTGAAAGCAGTTCCCAATTGTTTTAGTACTTGGTAATAGCAGCAGAAAAATCTCCCTCTTTTTCCTTAATTTTTTTGAAAAAATAACCTGACTCAGGGTTTGGAAGCCACAAATTACACATGTGAGAGGGAGAGAGAGAGAGGGATAGAAAGCAAAACAGAGGGCCCAAATAGAGAGAGAGAAAGAATGGGAGACAGAGGTGAACAGCAGTATTATTATTGTTGTTATAAATGGTAATGATATTCACAGTGTTAACGTTTAATAATAAAAGTGGTAATAGTCATTAGCCAGTCTGTAAATTAGCCATTGGTCATGCTTGCAGGTATCACTCTTAAAAAGAGTAATACTGGTCTTGCCTTCTCCAAGTGCTCTTTTCTTTTTACAAATTATAATTTGTAACAAGGACATTTTATTACTTTACATTACATGATCTGGCTTTCAAATGTAAAGTATTTCATATATAACAATTGCCATAATTACATTTCAATCAATAAGTCTTGATAAGTTATTGTTCAAAATTCATCTAAAAAGTCAGTTCTTTCAGACTGGGCAAGGTTCAGTTACTTTATCAAAGCTCATATGGCACCTGCTATTCCCAGACTGCTAATAATAGTTTTTGTTTGTAAGGAAAACATTAAATGCTGTAACTGCAGTTTTAGTAATAAACTTGGTAATAGTAACATGACATATTCCAAAATGTCCTCTTTGTTTTTTTATCCATGCAAAGACTTACGACAGAAAGTATCATTTCTCCATGAGATGGGAACTCCTGAGGCAGCACACATGTCAGCATAGCTCTCAATGGCCTGGCACAGAGTCACAATCTGACCTCCAGTGGCACACATATCATACACACAGTTCCCAAAGTATGACTCGGGGGGCACGACAGAATGGCAGGATTTGAAGATACCTGATATCAAGATAAAAAACAAAAATTGTAGCTGAAATAACTGCTAGACAAACTCAGTTTACTTAATAATAACTTTCACAATCACTTGTGCTACTCTTCAAAGTAAGTGAGACGGACATAACACAAGCCATCTGGAATGTATGAAAGACCAAATACCTCTTGGGAAAGAAGTGCAAAAAGTTTTAACACCTCGAATTTAATCAGGCACCTGCTTTTGTCTGAATTTACAACCCAGGAGAGAGTTTCCAAAAATAGTACCTTCTCCAGCCATGGAGCGCATACTACACAGATCGTCAATTACATGGCTGCCAGAGGCCCCCTCACATTCAAAATGTATATACAGATTGTAAAAAAAGCTGCTTGAAAAATGACCCTTTGGGTCTTTTTTGTTGAAGGACAGGCTTTATTTGTTTTAATTTTGTAATATTTCTTTAGTTGGCACTTGGCAATGATGCAACAACTGTAGTCTGTATTTTCACTCAGAAAGATTGTACTTTATTTGTTGGGGCCATTGTTTCTGTCACAGGTTGTTTTGATGTTTCAGCCTGCTAATAAAAATAGTCCTGACTGAACTTGCAACTTAATGATCTCTTACCAGTCCTTGAGTGCCCTCTAGAGGTCATTGATGGTTTTTGCGTTGTTATCCGCTAAACAATACTGTAGTGTTAACTGTTTTGGGCATGGCAAAAATTGTCAAAGAAAGTTGTTAAGAATAGTTAGTTACTTCTATTAATACACAGTAAATAGTACATGAACAGGTATATGTAGAATATAAAAAAATTCTTTACAATAGAAATGACATCTTCATTTTGGCATCCACATGGTAAGCTAAGAATACATTTCTGCTCAGGGGAAGAAAGTTGGCCATTTTAACATGGCCTCCAAAGAGAATTTGCTCCCTTCTGGAGCCAGCATCAAGCGCTCAGTCGAGGAATTGCAAGTTTTGTATTTTCTGGTTGGCTTCAATGCGGAAGTGGGAAGTTTGCCCCTTGGACCTTAATTATTTTTTCAAACTTTATTTTTGGCATTGTAACCTTTTCTCCTATTGAAGTTACTTATGTTTCCATGTATCTGTTTGTGTCATACCATTGAGATCAGTAATCATTCCACAGCTGGTTGGCCTCTCGGCCTCTTCCTCCACCTCTTTATCACAGTCTTCCTGTCCTCCTCCACTGGTGCAGCTGAAGAAAAGATAGTGTATATATTAGAATGGAAAAAAAAATAATGAACCCTCTGTCCACCCAGCACTTATGTCAGAGCACTATGTCTCAAAACATGTGGGCGAGATTACTATCAAATTTGCTGTAGATATTCTATGTTCTTTAAGGGTAAATACTTTGTGACCCCATATACTGAGAGGTGTAGCCAGCATAAACAAATAAAAGCAAGTTAAAAAAAAGGAGAGATTGCTAAAGGCATTTCTCTATTTAATCGCGTGATTAGTTAATATTGCAAAACCAAACATTTCCATTCTCGATGGATCTCACAGAAATCATGTTTTCATTCACCGATGATTCACAATCGCTGTCACTTTCTTTTGTGGTGATCACTCTTAAGCCAATGAAACCTAAAACTTGCTGTAGTCATAACCATTAAATGCGAGAAATTTTAAACATAAGTAAATACAGTTTTTGTCAAAAAGTTATGTCTGGCTTAAATCTTATTAAGTTAATGTCAGTGATAAACTTCCTGTGCAGAAGTTTCACAATAAAAGCAGCTCAGTGAAACACTGCCTCTCCCTCTTTTTTATTGTGTAAGGAGTTAAACAGCAACCCAACAACATTCAAATTGGAGAATGGATCTTTTTTTTTTATGTAGTCTGAGATTTGACTCACTCAGGCCGTGGATCGGGAACAAGCCAGCTGTCTCCTAGTTCATTAGTGTTGGCAGCTGGTGTATTGTCCGGTTTCAAGTTGTCATCTTTGGAATCTCCATTGAAATTTCCTTTTAAAGCAACCAAAATGAGAACACACAGTGATCAGTCAACTTGCTAAAAAAGACATATAGGCTTGCCACCAGGATATCATTGTAGTTGGCCTACAAATTTAGATTAGAGAACTATTGTAAACTGATTCAATTACATTTAGACTAAAATCAGTTGTTGATGTCTAAATTACACTTACATGTAAATATATAAATGTATATATGTTTAAAGATCCTGGAATGGAACACAATTAATAAATCTAACTAGTTCATACCACAGATACCACAGAGCAGGCCACTGTAGGTGGTTGGCACTGTGACGTCAGCGTAGTGGTCACCATCAAAACGCACCCTCAGGCCAAAGGTTGTTTCTAGGACAACAAACTTGCCACTCAGGTAGATCTTAATTCCACTGATGGAAGTGACAGGTGGGACAACCACTGTCCCATTGATCTAGGGAACAAGACAAGCATGTTGAACCAAGCCTTTGGTGCATCAGTTGCTGTAAAAAAATGAATTAGTAACAAACCTGGATTGTGCGGCCCTTGCCGAGGATGACAGTCAATCCATTCACATTGATCACAACAGCTTGTACATAGGAAACCTTCCTGTTACTTCCTCTGTGTTCATTCTGGGTATCCACCGAGAAGTAAGGCAAGCCGGATGAGGTGTTGCAAGGTTTGGTCAGAGTGTAGGAGCATGCTCCCATATAATGGTGAGTGTGTTTGTCAAAGGTGTTGTAGTGGGGATCACCACTTACTGAGCAGATACCATTCCCTGAACAAGAGAGGTAAGAATGTAGCTTTACTGTGTGGAGTATTAACTATCAGGGTGTAATGACACAAACTCTGATTACACAATTGATGACAATTGTCATCTTCGCTATGGGCTGTAAAACACGCCAGCCCCTATAATATGTAGCATATGTAATTTGTTTTAACACACAAAATAAACACAGGCACCTGTATGAAGCTTTAAGGAGCCTTTAACTCCACTACAAGAAGTCTGTACTGTAAAATTTTTATACATTTTATACATAGACAATTAAACTCTACACTACATATATACTGTATGTGTTTTCTCCTGAATTTTAACCAAATTAAGTTCTCAGTTCATTTAACAATTATTATATGAAATGAATTAGAGATCATTAATTTTTCTCCAGATATTTATATAGCCTTCTTCAAAACCCAGTTCTAGATTAACCTGTCATGGGGTCCCAAAAAAAAGAGCTATTAGAAACCTATCAAGTCCCTAGTTCTTCCATTTGTCCTATATGTATTGTATATTGTGTAAAGTATGAACTCTGCTGAATTGGCTAATCATATGAGGGTGGGATGATTTTAAACTTTTTATAAATTATTAGTTTTGATCCCCCTACTTTAACCATGTTTTTACTGTGTCAAAGATGTAGGGGGCTTATTACTCTTTTCACAATGCTGTCAGTGTTGTCAAATACTTTTTGAGAGAATGCCCAATGCATGCCACTTTCACTGCTTCCTTGCACTAGTAATGTTAACTAGACATTAAAGCCCAGGGAAGTTGTTAGGTCAGTGACACACTGCTGTCATATAATGTTAAGAGCAATGTCAACTTAATGGGAATCAAAGCTTGGCCTTTAAATGTTACAGCAAGAAAAATAAAAGAGATGAAGGGGACTAATTTTTAATTTTTGGATAAAGGGGACTAATGCTTACTGTAAAGGAATTTCTTTCCCCAGTTCTCTTCTCCCCATCTGCCCTCGCCCTAGCAGCCAAGGGTAGGAATGTTTATGTTCTATTACCTAGTGAGTGTACAGTGAGCGTGCTTAACCTTATTTGGATATTAATCTAGGATTGGTGACATGTGGGGACACAGGGACTTAAAAACACCCTACACACAGGAAAGCCTCAGATGGGTGGTGGCAATAATCCTGATCCCCTATTGATGTTGCTAATGCTAATCTCCTTGATGTCAGGTTCTACAATGAATACATCTGAAGACATGAAGTCATCTGACATCTCCTGACCTCATTCATACAGCTGATCTTTGACCAAATTTTCCATCACACCTACAACAAAGGTTCAAAGGCAGAGAAGAGCTATGGCTAAACCTTTTATCTTTTAATGTTATGTTTAAATATTTTTAGGATCACTGAAGTACCACCTTTATATTAGCTAATGTAGTCGGGCACCTAAATATTGTATGAGGTTTGGATATTTATTGATTAAAAAAGTGGAAAAGCATCCACACAGTTCAGTCACTGTTTGTAATCAATTTTCAATCAACACAACACTTTTTAAGCAGTTTATATAAGAATTTAAAATATCTACAGTGCTTAATAAAATTTATTAGACCACTACCCAAAGTAAGGTTTATACCACAGCTGCCCTAAATTAACAGCATTGTGTGGTTAAACCAACATGTAGAAGCTCTTTAACCGAAATGATAATTTTAATACTAAAATACAATTATTTTTCTTATCCATGAATTTTCAAATTTACAAATTTACAAAAAAAATGAAAAAAACAGTAAAGCACATTATTATTTCTTGATTATTACGTCAAATTATAGTTATTTACTTAAATTCCTGAACATTAAAATTAGTTTTAGTAGTTGAATGTTATGCTTGATTAATTTCTGACTCAGAGAAGCCAGTAGGCTGGCTCAAATTTGGGTATAAAAAGGTGAATTCAGTTTGAAATTCCTCATTCCTGTTCAAAATGGTTAAACATCGAGAGGTCACTGAAAATGAGAGAGTCCGCATTAAAGCACTTCATGATGATGGATGGTCTCTGGGACAAATAGGGACAGGTGATCTAATAAATTTGTTAAGCACTGTATATATACAGTTTTTTATATCTCTGTGACCAGTGAGAGTGTAATTCTAGGGAGTGCAGTAATATTCATCTCCTCACTCATTTAGAAAGGGCCTGTCCTGCTAGCCCAAAATACTTGCTTGAAGGCGTTAGCAAGAGTGTCTATAGGACTTTGGTTGTATCATGTAGAAAACTGCAGGGATCTTAGTCAAAAAGCCCAGAATGACCCAAACTTCATGTTGAGAATCGTCAGTAATAATTAGAGCTGGTTCTTTAAATATAACCAAGCGACACAACAACGAATTTTGACAGTTTTAAGTTGTTCACCATTAGTTAGTCCCACAGGGTCAGACTGTTAAGGCCAAGTATTATTGTTATGTTCTAAGCAATGTAAATGCACAATATTTTTACTAATGCCTAGCCCTTATTGAACTGGGCCCCTGAGAATGTTTCCAAACATTTAGTGTGGTCCCTGGTTCTTAGCTGTAGATTCAGATTTCATGTCTGTGGTGAAAATGCAAATGCACACAGTGTAGCACTCTAACTGTCCAACAGAAATTTTCCATCCAGTTAAAGCGAGACTGTGACACTAAGGGCCCTATTGTACACTGGCCGTGCGCCACTGACGCACTCTGTCCAATCAGCTGTGTATAATCATTTCAACAATTCATAAGTGTTTCATGGATGTTTCTCTGGCCAAAAATGCATGGACCAATGGGAGAATCCGCTCTCATTCCCTTTAAAGACTGGTGCGCCAGTGGCGCACAGCGTATTAGTATCGTACACCTGGCGCACACGACTAAACTACAAGGATTTATTTATTTGTTTATTCATTCGTTTGTTCATTCGTTTATTCGGCTGGACAGGGACAACGCTCAATGACTATATTGTGTCAGACAGCTCTCAGCTGATTCCCCCTTAAGTCAAATAGTTTAGAAAGCAAACATTTCCATAATTTGTCACATCTGTTTCTACAATACATTTTCGCCTACACAGGCAAATGCGCACATATGCAGGCAAGCACGCACACACCTAAAAATTTAATTCATTTTGTTAATAGAATACATGTGGTTATTAATGGTTGACGGACTGTTTTTCTTTCAGCGGCTTGCTTATATTGAATTTAAATGAAGAAAGGCGATTCAGCTGTGAGGAGACAGAACTCTTGGCTCAGGGTTCATGTTCGTAATTTCGTTGTTTTTTGTGACAATGACAATAAATATTTTGAATCTGAATCTGAATCATGTTATAGATAATCATTATTTAATCCTTGTTTTTCTGATCAAATAAATACACTGACAAGAACAAGGAAGTTTGCTCCCGCTATCAGTGACCAATCTGTTAAAGACTATCCGACAGTTGCGATCCTGTCCCGTCCATTGAGATTAATTTGGCATTATGAATACAGTCATCCCTAATTTGTAATTTAACATGTATGTGTGTGTGGGTGTGGGTGTGGGTGTGGGTGGGGGTGGGGGGCTCACATAAATAAAAGGGGTATGTGCGTCTTAGCCAAACGTGAGATACACACACACTCCCATACACATGCTGTTTACTTCAAACTCCATATTTTGTAATCCGATTTTTTTTCAAAGGACACTTAACTAACTTTACTTATTATGTCAAAAGCACACTTAATTATTTTACATTGCTGATAGGCAAAAACAGAAAATTAAGGTGTTTGTGAATGTGGAGGTCCAGGCTGTTTAACGTTTCCAGTTAGACCAGGTCTTGGCTGGTCTAAACTCCTGGCGCATTTGACCTCGTTGTGCTGGCTGTAAGATAGCAAACGCACCAGGACACGCCTCCATTCTGCCTTCATTCTCAGACCTCCGCCCCTCGGCGCACAGATCAGGTGCAAGTGGATTTCCTATCTTACACTGGTGACAAAAATGCCTTTTGCACCGGGTGTAAGATAGCAATGACACCTGCACCACTGGCGCACCGCGTTTGCGCCAGGTGTAGGATAAGGCCCAAAGACTCCTCTAAAACTGCACCTGAAGGTCAGGTAACATTTCAGTGACATAAGGAAGTTGCTCACTAGGTAAATTGGCAAATAGCCATGGTAGAAGAAGAATAATTCCCTGACATTAGTTAACTCTGTATAGAGGAACCCTTTTTGTATGGTTTATGGTTTTTCATTTAGATTACATGAATAAAATGTTAAAGTGTGTGTGTGTGTAGCATACCTAGAGGGCGACATTCATACTCTCCATCTTGTAGCTGGCAACTCTCAGTGGTTGGATTACAGCTGCTTTTTTCACACTCAATCAGG
>JAPZDZ010000015.1:18384052-18399155 GCA_029783805.1 Acanthurus tennentii | reverse complement strand
TGCAATAATAAAATCCAAACGATTGCACAACTAAAACAGTTAATGAAAAGAAGGAAAAGCATTGCTTTTTAAGCCCTTTAAAATTATGTTTACATCAGAGTAAATAAAATGCAATCTCCAAACTCCCAAAACGAAGGTCTGTGTAACTGGGAGCCACTGAACTCCAAGAGTATATTGGCAATGAATTATTTGGAAAGGCTCTATCATAAAGAGGGAGGAACTTAGCTGGAGAACATATTCAAACAGTTCTCTTAAATCTGTCCCACGTGGGTCCTGAAGTGCTTGGTGAGATTATTGTGAACTGATAAAACTGCAGCAGTTTTTCTTATCTAAATGCAGTTTAAAGTTTTAATATTGTCGAAGGCAGGGCCGGCTGACGCAGCGCCCGTGGCCTAAATTTGGTTCTTCAGATGTTTTCTTTTAAAGAAAAATCAAAAAACATTAAAACATTATACTATGAAATTACCGTTTAGCCTGTTTTTTGGCCTGTATTCCACCATCAAGGCAACTCTGGTCTATTGGCATAACTTTCTAGAAAACATTAAACTTTATCAGTTTTTGCACTTAGTTATTTGGCCTAAATTGTGACTTTGCATTAAGTCTACAGATTCTCAACCATCCAGGACCTACTGCCGTGGTAAAAAAGACTATTCAGTCTACTATAAAAGACTACATCGGCAAGGCTTAGAGGCCAAGCAGATTACCACCAATCATATTTTGCCACAGGCAACTGGAAGGGAGATGCCAAGAATGGATTTTACTATTTACTATTCACCTGACTTTTTCTAGGAAAGCTTTATATTCAAAGGTTTATGAATGAAAGCAGGAATCATAGTGGACAGTCTTCTGTTTTTCTTCCAGACAGAAGAGAAAAGGTGAGTGTGTGGGTGGATGCACAGCTTGCATGTATTTACGGACAGTGATTGGTTATTAATTGTGCATACATGCGTTTGACCTGATGCTAACAGTTACTGGAGTAAAATAACAACTCACTAGTTTTGCTTTGGTATATAATTCTGTTCTTTCATTGGTCAATATCATACTGACCTCCTACTGACAGACTGTCATGAGGCATCCCAGATTATTACACAGCACTATGACACAGTACACGAGATAAATGAGAAATTGCTGCATCCAAGGTTAACTCGCATTCCTGACACACATGTTTGTTGAGCAATTATCTGACTGACATTGTTCAGTTTGATAATAGAAAAAGTTCAAAGGCAACTGGACTTGAAGGCAGTTTTCTACTTATAACGGGTGTCAACACTTCTAACTGTTAGGGAGACATTCATCCTCTGTGGGTCTGATACACCTCACTGTCACATCAAAGTTGGTTAAACTAAATCATTAGGTCAGAGGGCAGCCACATGAGCCGCATAAATGCAGATCTACTGTACTTCTGGATCAAAAAACGTGGGAATTTTCAGTCAAAAACATTCTTATCCTTTTGGTCTCTCTACAGTAGAGTCAAATATTGGCATTTTGTAATCTGATTTAACTATTTCTGTCTCCCAGCATGGTTCCAACACCTGCATAACTCTGATATTTCTGTTTCCTTACGCCCCATTCGTTTTCAATTTTCCACCCATTCCTGTCATATCAAATCCCTCTCTGCATCTGCCTCTCTATCTCTCTCTTTCTCTCTCCCTCTCTCTCAGAGAGCAAAGTACTGCAGACAAAGATTTAGAGTTGAAAATTTACAAATAGAAAAAAAAAAGGCGAGCACTATCTTGCTATATAAATACCCTACTATCAGCGACATGCAGCAGCGTCACTGTTCATGGCACGATATTTACCCACAAACTGACACCCAAAAATTATCTCTCAGAGTCAGAGGATGTCTGCTATTTCATTAAAAGTGACTCACAGGATGCCTACTGACGTGCCCTGTGCTGATAGATCCCACAGCCATTTCACATCTGCTACGTGGATGAAAGGATTTGTGTGTTTCTTGCATACATAGAAGTCCCAGTCAACATGTATAGGCCCAGTTCATAGAATATACAGTATAGTGTAAGTAGCAAGTACTATGTCAGCACTTGTAGATGTCCTCAGTGACATTTAATCGAACCATCATGAAGCAGGAACTTTAAGAGCAGCAGCTGTAGAGTATTCCCTCTGAACAGAAATGTCAGCCTTGCAATATCATTGTACTCATTTCAGGCTGTAGTCTGTCTTAAATTCATTCAATGCAGATGTGATCGCTCTGCATAAATTGTTATACTGAATATTTACAATCTTCTAAAACTTCTATTAGGGACAAGTGGTTATTATAAGCTCGAGCTGTGCTTTAGACAGAGAGCATGAGACAGAGTTAAACAGAAAGAGAGAGAGAGAGAGGACTCGTCAGTGTTTGGGTCACACACACACAGTCACACACACACACACACACACACACGCACTGAGGCGACATTGACTTCTAATTCTGAATGGAAAAATTAATTCTTCCTTAAAGCCCTTAGTGCTCAAGAGCCTGAGGGACAAGACTGACCTTTGCACACAAACACACAGCTAGCACACACACGCACGCCTGCATGCATGCAGACACATACACACACACACACACACAACCCCTGTAGCTGAGGGAATCCACATTGAGTCATCTCCCTTCTGAGCTTTTCAGTAGCCATTCACCACAGAGGGAGCACAACTGAAAGGACAAGAGAAAGAGTTAGGGAAGGAGAAGAAAGAGGGAGAGGCAGAGAGAGAGAGGGTTGTTAATGGTTGGGCAGGAAGGAGAAGAAGAAGAGAAGAGAAAGTGGAATAAAAGTAAAGCAATGTGATGATGGAGAAAAAAGTCAGACAAACAACAACAAGGAGGGGGAGAGAGGGATGAGCAGGAGAGTGGTTGGAAGTTGAGTGGTTCCCCTGCTGAATAATGATCAGGTATGAATTAGTGATGAGGTCATGATGGCTGAGGTGCTGTGAATACACACTACAACCAACACATTTTGGCACACGAAACATACTTGTTTCCGAAATATTTTACATGTGCACTTTGACATTTGGTCTCCACCTACGTACAAAACACATAGCACACACACACACATCTTCATCCACACTACGGGCAGCAAAAGGTAATAAGAAGAGTCAAAATGCGAGCAAAAACAACAAAAAAGAACAATAAAACTATGAATAAAAAAGAGGAATGTTTAAAAATCAGTTCTTTTGTGTAAGACCTGGTTCTTCGGCAAACCAGTATTTGATAAGGACAGGTTATTTTGCAAAGGGCCTGCATAAGGACCAGCTGTTTTGCTTTTAAGTACTTTGTAAGAACTAGTTCTTTGCATAAGAAACCACTCTTTCCCAAATTATTACTACATAAGAGTAATTCCTTTGTAAGTAAGCACTGCATTGGAACCACTTCTTTCATAAATTAGTACTTGAAAAGAACCAGTTCTGTAGCAAATAATTTCTTTTAAGAACTTTTTTTAATTAATAAAATCTATTTTTTATTGCAAATAAAAACTTAGTGAGATTCGCTTTGTATGCAAAAGAACTTGAGCTAGCTACCTGGCTGCTGCTAACCTTGGTAAAAAAATATACCAGTGCAGGTAATGTTACTGATCCACTGATACTGATACTGCCTACTATTAATGAAACAATGTGTAAACTCTTGTACCAGCAGGTTTTGCTTATAGCCAGCAAATTAAAAATAACAAAGAACCAGTAGACTTTATATATTGCTGTAATCAGTCACATTCTAGTCTCATATTATGACTTTAAATTGACTTTTGTCAGTTTCAAGGCTCAATACCACTGTGTATTGTACTCTGGAGGCAAGACATGCACACACACACACCCACACAGATATACTGTGTTGCAAGTAGGAGCAAAGGGAAATTCATTGCCCTTGGCAGGTTGCGTAAACAGCCTTCACAGACAATGACAGATTTGATTAATTGAATTCTGCCACCATTTTGCCAGCACAACAAGGAAGACGAGCGTGATTGTTACACATTGCATATATCAGCAGTGGGAAGCCTGGAGTTTCTCATCCCTGCATACGCAGATCTAAGATTGATTAAACTAATTTTCTACAGTCTGCCATCTGTATTTAAGCAATGTTTGTGCCAACACACAGATGCAAAAATAACTAATGCACAACACATAACAAAGTAAAGTGCGAGGCCCCCGGTGGTTCTCTCTTTGGGGTAAATGTTGATTAAATAAAAATAATACTCAATTTTTAGTCACAAATATGTATACATCACCCAGTACCAACTCCAATCCTTCAATAACAAAAAACAAATTAGTAAAATTAGTAAAAGCAGAGACATAGATAATTTCACTTTTAAGCTCATCTTATCTGAGTTCTCTTTCATATAAAAACTCAAGTTGGAATCAGTGTAACTGTGATAACACTGAGCTCCTTTTACTTCACTTTGGAGAAGGATGGAAAAAAGGTGACAGAGAAATTTACAGAATTAGAGAGGGAAGCTTTGGGAGCAGAAAAGGAAATTGTCTTTAGGTCACCCAGAGGTGGGAAACTGTCTTATCGAATGCAAGTTCCATTTGTCAGAGAATATCAGTCAGACTCGCACTCTGAGGGCACACACACACACACACACTGGCAAGACTGAGCGACTACAACGCACTGTCAGCCATTTCAGGCATCATTACTCTGCAGAATGTTCCAAATTTGTTGCAGATAGAATTTTCCACGCTTAAACCAGACAAACAAGCCAAGTGAAAATAAACAAAACTCGTGTATGCAGCTCCAAGATGTTATGCATTACAGCAGAAGGCAGTGTGAGAGGGGTTGGGAGGGGGGGGAGGGCATCTCTCTTGTTAGCTCAGATTATAACATGCTTTCTCATGTTTTCAATTAAGCTCTGTTGACCGAGCTGCACTGGCTTATTGCGAGATATTGTCACAGTCGTGATCTGATGTGAAATGTTTACAAGACTCAGATTAGAGACGCGTCTCAAAGTTCTGTGTCAGTGCATGCTCAGAGGCCCCCCTGCACAAGAAACGGTTCAGTGGATAACACTACTGGCAGACGCGACTCTGTGTTTCTGGCTTACAATTGTGTGAAAATTTGACAACAAGTGGCCACAACACACAAGCACCTGCAGAGTCGTGCACATCAACAAGTGTTTAAAACCAAATTAAGCTCTTTTAATGACTTTTACTGCTTACTCTTGCAAATAAACAAGGATCTGAGAAGATAACAGAAAGTATCCAATGGTATCAACAGATTATATCATTTTAATGCACATTACTTCTGTGTTACATGCAGTTTGCAGCAGCTGCAACAGGCACCACTTCTGAGGTTTTTGGTCTCACCAGGTATTTGTAAATATTTTAAAAGGCACATCCTCACACACCCACAGCTAAATGTACCATAACGTGTAATAAATGCTGAGTGTTTAAGTGTCTTGTTGCGATACTGTGTGTTACAAATTCTTGTCGGGTTTCTCATGCAGCGTTTCCAAATTCCAATTAAATGTTTTGAAAAAAATAAAGCTTAACTAACTTGCAAACTGATCTTAGAAGTAGATTTAAACACAGTGTCACTATATATTCACTGGAAGTAAAGCTTCATAGCCTCTAGCACAGATGTGTCTTTTATCACAGCACTCTGACTTCTTGATATTTTATCATTTCGGAATAATTTTATCATTCAGTTCTATCATATATCCAGCATGTGTGTCAGAATTCTTGACAGAAAAGCCTGATTAATTTTTTCTCACAGACACACAAAATAGAAAATAAATAAATAAATAAATAAATGCCTCTAAGAGAGTTTATAGTCTGTGTCATTGCCACTTTTATGACTTATTCATGACACCTGACAGTTTGGATCTATTTTAACAAATATACAGCAGCATGATAGTAATGCATTTGGCCTCTATAAATTTTTCATAACATAAAACAGAGTGAAGAGGCGTAAGAGGAGGAAAAGAGGAGTAAGACGTTGTAAAATATCTCACTCACACATTAAGTGACAAAACACTGAGTCTTTAACACACACTGAAGGAAAGAGCACAAGACCTGCTTATTGCCTCATAGAAGTTTTCTTTGTGTCCGTGATGACTTGTGGGTGGGGGAGGGGGTGGGGGGGGTGGGGGTGCTCCTTTCATTTCCCTTTATTCTATCATCTGCTGAGCCACCGGACGCAGCCTCTCCTCTCATTTTTTTGTTTTATCTCTTTGCATTGTTTTTTTCCTTTGCTGCTTTATCAAACTCGTCCTCACACACGGTCTCCCACTCAGTGTTATATTAAAAAAAAAAAAAAAAAGGAGATGACTTTGATCAGACTTTGGGAACCTCCTTTTTTTATTCTTTGCATCTCTGTCTGTCTTTCTCTTGTTCTCTTATTTTTTTTTATCTCAGTATTTCTCAACCCCCCCCCACCCCCGTCTTCCTTGTTTTCACACACGTCATTCAGCACTGAGTCATCCTCTGATGTGCATTCAGCAGTTGTCCCTCTGAGTGCTTCCTCTCAACCAATCTCACCTTCCTATGTAAATCCCTCCTACATCCCCTCCCTGAGCCACAAGGAAAATTGGAAACTTGTCTTTTTTCTCCACTTACAGCAAAAAAACATTTAGAAATTTATGATGCATTACGTTGAAATCAAGCTGTAATGTGATGTAAAAGAAAAGTTTGACATTTTAGGAAGTAGATTTCTTATATTGCTCACTTTAGTGTTCAATTCCTGTTGAGAAAATTGCCCCTAAATATGGTTCATGCGAGTAAGCAAACAATAATGCCGGGACCCCAGTAAACCTACTCAAACTGGCTCTTACTTGCACTCATGAAAGTTACAATTATCAGTCCTCACAGGGGCACTGTGGAGTTAATCACTGTGTTTCCATGACTACAGTGTTTCCATTTCGTGTTCATCCCATTTCAACAAAGAGGTGACCAAGTGTCATAAATATGCCAAAGTGAGTGATTCCTAATGGAACGGGTCAGCTTTCCATTGTTTTTCATGCTGTAATGTCCTTTGCTGCGGGGCTCAGATGGCTGTGCTTGCGGTATATTAAAAATGTTCACACAAAAAAAATCAACAAAAATCTTAACATTAACGCCTGCCATAGTCACTCTTACCAGCCGCTCTGAGGGGGTGGCAGTGTGTAGCCTGTATATATCCAGTTGTGCACTTACGGTTTTTAGCTGTGCAAGTGTCCATAGAGCCGGCAGGAGCAACAGCATAGCAGGCTTTAAAAAAACGAAGTCTTGAAATGACCACAAACCACAAAACAAACTGTCATAGTAACAGAGGGTAGTGTGTCGGACAGGGCAGGGCAGCACAACCGCAGCCAGTTGACTCTGACGATCTCTGCTCTGGTGAAAACTGTCAGCTTTGTAAAAACCAGTTGGATAAACCACTTTTAAACCAGAGTGTGGTACAACCTCCTCTACTTCCCTCCTCTCTGACTGTCAGCAGCACAGTTTAGTGCCATAATAAGCACCCCTGTGAAAAGCATGTGAGACACCCTGTGGTGTGCTGGGATTTTATTGTTGACCTATGAGCGGGACACAGATTTTTACCTCTCAGACAGTGTGGAAATGACTTGTTTCCACAAATTGCACTCTGTCTACATTAAGCATCCATTTTCAACACTAAATGTCTAAGCCAGTTATCAGAATAATTCACTGATGGCCTATGAAAACCATGGATATGTACAGTGCCAAATATTTTATTCTGGCAACCTGGCTGCAATTTTATGTTGTGACAAAACTGTAGTTAAGCTCTGGCCATGTTAGGCACAAAACCCACTTGGGTGTGGTGAGGAAAAGATCATGTTTTGACCTAAAATACCCAGTTTGGTTGCCACAAACATGGCTAGAGATGATCCCAATGGGTACTACTTTGTTAGCTGCACATATAATACACATTGGCAGGTAACTTTATTAAGTTACAGTTGAGTTTCAGTGGCTTGTTTTTAAAAAAGCACATGTCAAGGCCGGATAGAATTGTATAAGAGCCAGCTCCTGCAGACACAGTGCTGAACAGCTGCTAATCCAGACTGGGAAACACACTCAGCAAAAGATCCCACATGCTGTATTTTCAGAAATGAGAGGCACTTTGAAACTACAAAACACAATGCAAAAAGCTGTCACTTTGACCTCCACTTTGTATGATCCTTCCCACATACTGTACATCTGGCGGAGGCCTCGGAGACTCAGAATATGATGTAGTGTTTGTGTATGCAGAGTTCTGAGTACTACAACATGAAGAGGGAGTAGTTTGTTTGATGTCGTGACTGATCTGAAAGTGGAATAAGCGTTTTGTCTGCTGGAGTGCTTTTTAACACTGCTTTTAAGGGATACCTGCCTGTCATCCAGTCATGTGTGTGCATCGTGTTAGTATGTGGCCTGAGCCACTTTTCCTTAAAAAGCCTTTTCCCTGCAGTAAAAGCAGAGGAAAATGTAAGAGGCACAAACTGAGGGAGTGAAGGCAAAAGAAAGAAAAAGAAAACAATGAAAACAGAGGCGGCAAGAACAAAAAAGACAGAAGCACAATGTGAAGTGGAGATAAAATAAGAGAAAAAAAAATGAGTGTACTGCAGTTCAGTGCAGAAGTTTCAATTAGTCCATAAGAAAGAGGGGTCCGTTCGCTCCGCTTTAAAATGTCATTTCTAATGGCTAGGATTACTGTAGCACCGTATGATTGTGCTCCTGCACACTTTAAAGAGAAATACAGCTTACCAATGAAAAAAAACAGCAGTAATTACAGAAAAATGAAAGTGAAAGTGTCATGAAAGAGGTTTTGGTAATAATTAGACCTGTTCCACGAGGTTTTATCACCGCCTGGCTCTCATTTATATAACATTTCCCAACACATGGTTTTTGCTGGATGAGTTGACTCAAAATGTCTTATGAAACAGCTTTGTTAAACTGCTTTTAACCATTTTGAACTCGTGCATTCTTTTTTTTTCCTGTGGAGACGCAGAACTTCAAACACAACCTATTTAAGGGAGGCTGGCCTATAATTTTATTAATGTTGCCCTCATTTCACAGAATTGGTCAGTTAGTGGTAAAAAAGCTGTGATAGAAAGATTAGAGAGAGAGCCTCATGAATATAAACGCTGTTTATGCCTCGTTTCACCTTTAGACGTGCTGTTTGTATCAAGCGTATTTGTTTGTCACCCTCTGAAAACCACCTGGGACTTGATGTGCCCCTGTTTCCATTGTTGGATAATGTTATTACCGATTCACTGTATATATTTACCCTTTAGTTCCCCTAATCCTCTCCGCTGGACTTGCAGTGAATGTTAAATAGGGATGCTTTGAGAATACAACTGATCATATTTATGAATTTAAAACACAATGCATCTTTGAGACACAGGGCTTTTCTCACAATTATTGAACACTTCAATAATTTTCACTCCGCAAATAGATGAAAATGAGGAAAGTGTGAGACATTTCAGGTATCTACATTTGCATTTAAGCACAGTTTACTCTTTTAAAACGGACACAGGAGGAAAACTGTAGATGTTTTCAAGTCTGTTTTTAGTTTATATTTTAACCCTTCCCTTTAATCAAAAATGCCTGACAAAGTAACGCCTATATTAACAAAAAAAATTTTTTTTGGGAAGTTTTCTAACATAACATTGCTAAACTTTTGCGCTAGTCTTGAAAACTCACTTGAAAAACTTGTTTATGCCCACTGAATCCCTCAAACTTTTGCATGATTCAATGAAATTATTTCTGCCACCGGGAAAATAACCATTATTATGATAACCACTACCGTCCTTTTCAAGTGATTGGATTTTGTCCATTTTTTTCATTTACCCATTTTATTTTTCATTTGCGCTGCCGTATGTTTGTCAAATAGGTAAAGATTTAGATCAATTTCAGATAAGCTAAGTGTAAACATGTTTGCCTTCTGTCACTGTCTGGCTCCTACCTTCGCCTCAAATTAAATGATTCTGACCACCTGCTAGGACAACTTGTTCTCTATTACCGTCAGACAGAAGTCAAACCGCCCTGTCAGTGCACAACCCTCTTGACTCGTCCTCTAAATGCTGAAAGAGTGAGTGAGAGTGTGTCTTTGTCCATGAATGCACAGAAAAAAATCCACTGCAAGGACAGAATCTGAGTGGTTGTCTGGGTTGACCTGTTTGCTTAAGTGTACGTGCATCTTCATACCTGATTTCTTCATGTCTGTGTGTAGATGTGCGTGTGTGTCTATGCAAATACGCAGGTCACTCAGGGAACAGTATATTTCCACTTTAACACAGCGAGTACAGGCTGAATTCACTGCTGACACTGTGACATTCATTTGAAACAGAGGGCCGGGTTTTAAAGGATGAGCGTAATACTCATTCTGCATACCTGTACTCTCCCTGTGGTCAAATGGGGAAGGCTGGGCTAAACATAAATTGATGCAGACATTAGAGATGGTGAGTTCCTTTGGTCTTCAAAGCTTCACTGGATTGGATTTTTACCGTGAATGTTCGTATTCAGTCACTCTACTGCTTACAAACTCAGGCTTGTATCACAAAATGGCTTATGAGTAACATACCAATTTCCTATGTCATTTCACATGTTATCAAAACACCTGAAATAATCATCACAGTCCCATAAGATTCTTATTGTAATGAAAACATGGCTTATTACTCCAGTAAACAGGACAGGCCATAGAAACGACGTGACAACAGGAAATAAACTAGTGCCCTTAGCTGACTGAACCATTCAGCTCAGCTGTTAGCCAAAGAGCTAATGTTATGCTAGCAAGATTCAAAGTCAGTAACATTGCCCTTTTCATGACATTACCTTTGCTGAACTTCGGACAGTTGAGCCAGCTGACACTTAGCTTAACCACTTTTTTTTACCATAAACCTAAAGTAGGCCACTTCTTGCAGTTTGTCCGTTACAAGTGCCATCCTGTGATGCTCATCTCACTGCAGGACCACACTGATGGAAATTAAAAGATCAGTTTTTTTTTTAAATTAAATTTATTTCTAAAATTGCAGAGTTTGCAGCCAGCTTTCGACAATGCCTGCAAAGATTTTTAGGCAGACTAGATTTATTGTAGGCCATCTTTATGTTAACGGGATAATTTCAGGATTGAAACATTAAACCCATTACTCATAGCTAGGCCCACTACTTTTTAACAAAAGGCTGACTGGTTTCAAGCTATCATGCTTGTTTAATGTTACAGTCATGAGCATGTCAAACTCTCTGGTTTTAAGTGGGTTAATTAAGAACCACGGGTAGCCTAGGTCAGTTTATTTATAGTCACATGACATTTGAAATATCGGCTGCAGAGATTTAATTTGAAACAGTGAACAGATTGTTCAACTGGAACTACTTAAGATGTTCCAAAGGTGTCTGTATATCAAATGTTAATTAACACCCTCCTGCCAATCAGAATTGAGTATTCACCCAGACCATGACATAGGTCATATTAGTACAAAAACTGTGACTAGATTAGCACAATCACTCAATGATAGATCTATTGTAGTGTGCAATGACATTATAAAATCCCCCTGTGACGTTCATGCTGCACAATGAACTACAAAGTGTTATCAGATACCTGCAGCTGGTGAGCTTTGAAGAAACTACAAGAATCTTTCATTTGCATAATTTCTTTGTCTGACTCTTCCCAATCTGTCACTCTTCATCCTTCTCTCTGTTTTCCGTTTCATTTCCCTTTTCTGTTCCTCTTTCTCTGCATCACTAACTCAAAACATTACTTGTCTCTCTTCCTTTAACATTTTCCTCTTCCTTACCTGTTCACTCTCACATAAAATCTACTACGGGTGTCCCAGTTTATGTGTGTGTGTGTGTGTTTGTTTACAAGGATGTGTGAAGCCATTTTCCCTATCTCTGAGTTAAATACTGCAGTGCCAATGCAAGCATGCCCAAGGCTACACTTATCCCAGCTTCCTGGCCACTTCAATAGGATAAAACCTGCTCTATATCCCAAAACATAAAGTATGCCTTTTTTATGTCTTTTTTTTCCCTGCTAACACTCTACCTCAACTTACAAATAACAGCTGTGGAGCTTTGGACCATGAGTGAGGTAAAATAGACTGTGGGTTGTTAAAAGGTAGTGATTGAAAGAGAAAATCAGCCACAAAAATTAGGGAAAATAAATGAAAGTGGAACACTGCTATGGTTCCATATAAAAATGGTCCCAGGTGAGGCGGGATTTGTGATGCTGGAGGGATGTAATGGATCCACTCAGTTATGGACGGTCAATTTGCTCAGTCTGACCTTTTTCTCATTCTAAATTCCTCCCATGCTCTGAACTAAAAGTTAACTATTTTGCATTCACTGTAAAGCGGCAGAATGTGGCCATGCAGATGACTCATTAAATTTAAAGTGTTCCTTACTTTTTTAAGCAACTCTCATCCTGCATGATCTGCATACTGAGTTTCCTTTTTTAATTAATTTCACCCCCAGCACACTTAATTAACTAAAATGTGGTCAGAAATGGACTTAGGATTAAAAATAGTTTGGGAAAGATGTCATTGCCTCTTGCTGTGGTGTTACCTGACCTGGCTAGTTTAGAGAACACATATAGCCATTGTCTACCTTAATGCTAGCAGCACACCTAGACACAGCAGTGTTTTGAGATACTCCAAACATCACAATGGTGCATGGATTCACCTACAACACCTGGGACCTCTTCAGAAAAATGACTTGCAATTAGTTTTGATAAGAAGATGATATGAAGAAGAGCTTATAGAGGTAGTCAGTTAAAAATCCTTCTTTTTATCTCCAAGCGAACACTTGATGTAAATGTTTTCTGGTTATGTTGTAATATTGCACTTTGGGATGCATATAAGTCTGTGCTGAACTTTGCATGAGCTTTAAAAACATTGCAATAGAAATTATCAGGTTGTTATATCTGACTCTGACACACCCTCCACCTCCCATCCTGCATTCACAATTACCTAACCTGTTGTCGCACCCTCAGTGGTTTTCTCTCTCTCTCTCTCTCTCTCTCTCTCTCTCTCTCTCTCTTTCCCTGAGTGTGTGTGTGATTACCTGAGGGGGGGCAGGTATGTTGGAGTCAGAGTAGAGCACCACCAGCTTCATCTTCTCCGGCAGGTCAAAACGCCTCTGTATACCAAGTTCATCCACATCCACTCTGTCAGATTGTAGTTTCTGCTGAATGTTAGTCTACTTTTTGCTTCAGGTCAACTTTTCTTTACATTTTTGAAAGTCTTGCTGTTTGCTTGTCATCCTAGTCTGTACATGTGTCTCCTCTCCAGCAGTCTGTCTGCTCTGACTCAGGTCCCTGTCTTCATCTCCTCATCCTGCCTCATCTGCCCTGCTCCCCGTTCTGGACTCTGCTTGTCACGCTCAGTCTGATCTGAACCAGGATTCTGCCCTGAACTTGTTGGTTTCTGAACTTGTCCATTACTCCAGTCTCTCTGGCCTCTCTGTGTTTGTGCTTTGATTCACCTGCTCTAAAGCCAGGAAACGCAGGTAAAGGTGTGAGAAATTTTAAGTTCAATTTCAGCTACTTCTGTTTTGTTTTTTTTTTGTCCAAACTTGTTGACTGTAGAGGCAACACATTCCCAAACCGTGTGTTTGACTCTTTCAACCAACCCATCAACCACACTGATGTACAGCAAACACCAGTCACACCAAACTAAAAGACAGTGCCGTTCTCCAAATGAAAAACTAATTCACCAGTCAGTATTAATGCATTGCAAATTATATTGAATATTTTTTATTTAATTAATGAGGCTGTCATTTACAGACTCCCACTGCCGTCCTGACCAGTTACAGCTGCAGGGTGATTCTCCGGCAGGTTCCAGCATTCGCTTTTGCCTTGTTTCACTGACTTTAGATAGATATTTTTTATCTTCTTTTCAGGAGGAAAGGAAGGAAAATGGTGTGTTTATCCTGGCAACTACTGTAGTAAATCAGCATCACTTTAAACAGCACACTGCATTGGCCTTGACTGGCAAAATGACGTCACTAGCCTACCAGAACTTTCTGTAGTAAGTCAGCTGGTCTTAACATTTAAAAAAAATAGATTTTCACTCTTAAAACGGATGGAACCATGGCAAAATTTGAAAACAAATAGATGGCGTATTATAGCACAAGGACATGGCATGCTTAAATATTCTTTCTGCCTTAAACATGTATGTGCTCCATGCTTTTTCCTCCTCCTTGACCCCTAAAGGCTCCTCGGATCCAGAGCAACCTGCAATCAGTCTCTGTCTCTCAGCACCACACATGCATTCACACACATGTGCCCACCTATACACAGAGGAACATATATACGAACACCAACATAACTAAAAGAGACAAAGCGCTATTGGCCTGAGGAAGACAAAGAATTGTGTGGTGGTGATCTACAAGGGCAATTCCCCATTTGGAGCAGCGCATTAAACATGCTTTTAAAGAGCTGGCGATAAAATGTGAGGCTTGGGAATTGGAGAGATGAATCCTTCTCGACAGACTTTACCCTGGCCTCTCTCGCCTCAAATTACTGGGGGGAACTGGCCAGGGAAGACTACAAAGATCGAAAAGTAAATTTATTTCCTTGTGATGTGGAAAGGCATGAGGGAAAAAGAAATTACACAGAGGAAGGAATGAGAGAAAAAAAAATCGAACGTGAGGATAATCGGACAAAATATAGTGCAAGAAAAGTGATCTGTCATTTAAGTTGTTTGAAGAGAAAAAAAGTACAAACCTGTAAAATATTTCTCTCATTAATTCAGAAATGCAGCAACTCCAAGAAGATTGCAACATGGCTTGAATACTTGTAACAGCATTTTCTCCCACAAGCTGCAGCCACAGGTTGCAACACTTTTTTCATGAGGAATTCATTTGATTACCTGTAATTAAATTGCACTTTGTCACTCCTACTGTGTTGATCACTGCACAAATAGTTCATGCAGTCCTACTACATTTGTGATATGAATCTTCTATACACCAAAGAGTACGAAATACACTTTACAAAAGCTAGCAAAAGTTTTCTCTTTTTTTCTTTTTTTTCTACAAACCAGTGGTTTTTTGCTTAGCTGAAGGACATAAATGAATATAAAACAAGATTTATTTGCAGCAAGGTTACAATGTTTTGATTTGCAATGATTTTTTATTTGATTTAAGATATTTCAGTTTAATTTTAGTTAGTTTTCACAGCATTTGCTTGTTATAGTTAAGTGTTTCG
>JAPZDZ010000015.1:18249969-18262469 GCA_029783805.1 Acanthurus tennentii | reverse complement strand
GTTGGTTGACCACAGTAACACACGAGGACATGGAAACACTCTGTGATGTCAGAGGGACAATGAGGAAGCAACACATCAGAAGTTGTTCTGGTCTCTTTTGTCTCAGAAAAAGATGCTCAGTGTCACATGACTACATTCCCATAATGCTTTGAGGGATGTTGCCATGGAGTCAGGGAGTCGGAGTTGCAACTTCAGGCCTGTTTTTAGTCTCTTAATATTCACATTCAGTCAGACTGTCTCCAGTAACAGACCGAACCAGCAGTCAGCAGCTCCTGTTGGCAGTTTATTCAACTTTCACTGGATTACTGTGATACTGGATTACTGTGATACTTGATAACTTTGATACTGAAGAGAGCTTCCACACAGGATTGTTCTCAGAGTCCTGCAGGTCTCCTGACGTGTGGATGAACATTAGAGATGATGACATGATGTTGAGAGTTTTGATTCTGAATCACCTCCTGCAGTCTTTGCCTCCTTTCAACTCTCTTGCGCCCCCCAGTGGAGAGTTTCTGCATGTCTGTTACAGAGCAGATCAGGGGCTCAGTGAGGGTTTCATTCTCTGCCTCATCCTGCCTGTCTGCCTGCCTGTCTGCCTGTCTCTCTCTCTGTCTGTCCTCTGTGTGTTGTTGGAGGTATTAAACTAACCAACCATCCGAGCCGAGTCACGTCGGTCTCCACCATCTTTGTTTCCGCTCTGACCAGTTGAATGTGTCTGAAGCCAGAGAAAAAAAACAACCCTGAAAAAAATGTGAAAGTAGATTATCTGCGTGATAGTCATGAATTCAAATTGAAAACTGTGATGCTTCATATTTCTGTGACCAGATGATCCCTCAGAATGTGTTTTCATGAAAACACAGCAGTGTGTCTGCGCTTCTGTTCAGCATAACTGTGTAAATAAAGTTCTTCTGCAACTTCTTGATTTTATTTTGAGCTGATGGAGACAGATATCCATCCTGCCCAAACATCTGAGCCCTGAGCATGCTGGGAGATGCAGGGATGACCATCAGATTTTAGAGACTGGGACTCGTTGTAAGGCGGGTCAGAGGGGAGCCGCGGTCCCCTGAAAAGCTGTTAAACAGGATCATGTGTGTTTGTTCAGACGTCTTTCTGGACTCTGAAACAAACTCGTTTCTCTGCAGAAGCTTCACTGATGATCTGCAGTAAACTGTTCTGCCTGGTTAAAGGAAGTGATGATGAGGAGATGAGCAGATCTCTGGCTCCTCCATGTGGACGATGACTGAACTGCAGCTTCTTTTAGAAACACTGATGGTGAAAAATGCTGCTTCAGCTCCATTTTCTGCTGATTGTCTGAAAAAGTCAATTGTGCATTTAGTTTACACATCGGGTTTCTGTCAGCAGCAGCAAACTGACGGTCATTTTTCATACATACAGTTTATCTGTGAGGCTGTTTGTCAGCGTTCACAGGAGGAAGGATTCAACTCCTTGTCTCCTGCTGATTATAAAATCTGTTTGCTTTATTTTGTCCCCCCCCCAGTTTTCTGTTTTAAAGGCAAGGTTCAGATACACAGAGGGGAAAAAGCTCTGAATGAGCTGAGAGAGAGGGAGAATGAGAAAAATGAAAATAATATATAAACAAAAAAAAAACAAGAAACAAAAATAAAACACTGTGCAATTGAATTAGAAAATAAAAAGACGGGGTTACTGAAACAAAACTTTAGTTATTAGTTAGAAAATAAATGGGATTTCACCTTTTCACTGAAAGTAAATTGAAAAATTAATTTTAGATATGCTGAGATATGCTATGCTTTAGATATACAACTGAACTTTGTGCCAAAAAGAAAAGAAATGATACAAGAGAGACAGAGGATGACATGTGACTCATGAAAAACTTCAGTTTGAGATGATTTTTTTTACCTTCAGATTTATTGTGATATCTTTGGATAATTTGCCTGAAATGCTGAGTTTCTTGAGTTTTTGGTTTATTTTTCTCTTGCTGACCTTTTCAGACATGAATGTTTGTGATGAATCATCCTGTTCAACACTTTTTGTGTTTCTGGTGATTTGTTCTTTTCTCGTGTGATGTTTGTTGTTTTGCTGTCCGACTTTGCATCAGGAGCTGAACATTTTCTAATCTCTGACTGTCTCTCTGTCAGATACGGCGACATGGTACCAAAGACCATCATGGGGAAGATCTTCGGCTCCATCTGCTCTCTGAGCGGCGTGTTGGTCATCGCCCTGCCGGTTCCTGTCATCGTCTCCAACTTCAGCCGAATCTATCACCAGAGCCAGAGGGCTGAGAAGAGACGAGCTCAGAAGGTGACGAGCAGCTCGAGTCCCAGCCGACTCCATTAACACTGTGCAGTTTGTACCATCAGAACAAACCCAACTCAGGGAGAGTCTCTGTAGGCGTTTGTGCATCGAGTGTGTCGCACTGCACACACACAGTCAGTGAAAAGCTGAGGTGAAACAGGACTCATGGGTTGTGTGTGTGTGTGTGTTTACTGCAGCAGAGCTCCACTTCATCACCTGCGAGAAACAAAAGAGGTGCAAACACAGAGCAGATTATGTTTAATGTAGAAATGTTAGCTCGTGCATGTCCACAGGAGACAGGAAACCGAGTGCTTCACTTCCTCCAAACATCAACACTTGAGTTTTTCTGCTGGAGCCGGACACTTTGTTTATCCTGCAGGGACAGCAACACACTTACAGCTGAATCATCTCTGAAACCTGTCAGCTGACAGAGACGCTGCATCACCAAAGCACACAGAATGAGCCAATCGTAGCCCAGAACCACACCGACCAAAACCCATCAGGTTCTGCTGGTTTCTCTGGTTCACATGAGACTGAAACATCATGTCACTGGGGCCAGAGTTCAGTTTGCTCACACAGGTTGTTATTTAGTACACAACAGATTTCATCCTGTCTGTTTGTTTTAAAATGTGTTTCCAGGACTTTGGTTTTCTGGTACCGGACGACTCGTTACACTCAGTTTCCAGCTTCTGTAGAATCATCTGCACGACCTGCATCTGCACTCAGTGGAGGGTGTTGATGCAAAGGTTCGGACCTGAGCGAGCAGTTTGAGGCAGTTGTGTATAACATATGAATTTATGAAGTAATTATCTCAGCTCTCACATCAACCCTGAGACATTTAACAAGTAATGAAGCCATCCAAAAATCTCCCAAGTTTCCAGTCACATTGTAATGAGCAGACAGTTTCATTATGAGATCAACAAATTGAAAAATCTTCTCAGACGTGAGAGAACAAGTCTTCACATGAAGTTTGAGTGTCTGAATGTGGTGAAGCTTCTCGGTGTCTCTGTTCTCCAGATGCACTCTTTGCAGTTGTGCTACATAATCATTCTGCTGCTCTCTAATGTCGGTAAACCCAACTGGACGGGCTAAACGGACGTTTGTATGTGTTCACAAACAGAAAACCAGGCTTGCTAGAATTCGTGCAGTGAAGAGCGGAGGGGCTAACGCTTATTTGCAGTACAAACAGAGCCGGCTGCTGATTGAGCTCGATGAGGAGGTAACCACGGACATGCAGTCATCGTCGGGTGGTGCTGGTGTTTCTCATCTTTTGGATCTTTCTGTCATGTTTTCGTTCTCCGATCGGAGCTGTGAGCTGACACGCGCGCTGCAGGCTGCTGCATGCTGGATGCTGGTCTTTAACCTCCTCATGCTGTTTCTGCTCTCTTTACATTTCTGTGTTTTTATCTCTCTCTTTGTCTCTCTGTATCTTGATCTGTGGTTCAGAGTCCGGTTCAGCAGTAGCGTTTTTTCCTCTCGATCCTCTGGACTTGATGTTTTCTTTACAAGCCAAATCTGGTTTCTATTAAGGCTCACAGCTCAGTATCGGTGGTCATGGGTAGAGGAGCTCCGGCAGGCTGATTGTTAGCTCTTCTTCTTTTATTTTTTTAAACTGAAGGTTCGACAGGGAGCGTTACTGCTGAACTGTGTGTCTACATCACTAACTCACTTTTCTTCTTTTATTTATCTCTTCCTTTCTTTACTCTCTCTTTCTTCAGCCTTGCTCTTAAACTGCATGTGCAGAACAGAATCTCTGAGATCAGCATCTGCATGACCTGGTCCTCAGGAGTCGGACAGGTTCTCAGGAAACCAACAGCTCTGTCTGCAAACACCGTCTCAGCTCTTCATCTGTGCTCTGTCTTTCTTTCATCTCTTCTTCTGTGTTTTGTTTGGACTTGTGCACTTTGATCGGCTCTTCCATGTGGCTTTCTGCTGACTGACTGGTCCATGCTGCTCACCACATCATCGCCACGCGGTTTCATTGCTGTGCGGAGGAATGACATGTGGCTGCATGTCACTCAGCCAGGGGCGGAGTCAATGCGACGCAGAGATGATGGTGGACGACAGCGGCGCTTGAGAAACTGTTAGTCTTTCCCAGGACATCTTAATGAGAAAAAACCTGGTTTGATGTCTAACCAGGAGTCAAGGGAGAAGATTGTAAAGGAAAAGTAGAGACATTGTACTGAAGTAGAAAAGACTGGCACTCAGTTGGACTCGCAGTCAGAGCGTACTCTTCAGGGTATCAGGGAGGTTTATGTTTTCCTCAAAAGTTCGTAGGATTAAAGTGTGCCCCTCTTTTAGGATCCCCAAGTGTCAGGTGTGTCATTTAGTCCCCATTAGTAAAGTTCCTGTCCTCCACTAGAACCTAACCCGTAAAATTTAGACTTCCTCAAAGTCCTCGGGAGGAAAGTGCCCAACTTGCTTCGGGGTCCTCAGGAGTCCCCATGAAGTAACGCTCATGAATTTATTTAGTGCCCTGAGGAATGAGGTTTGTAAATTCCTGAGGGGTTGAGAGTGAGTTCGGGCGCTATATTAAGGGTCCAGAGAGTCCAGATGCACTTTAGTTTCATTTGGGGTTTCTTTGTGGTCACTGCAGGTTTTGCGTCACTTCCTATAGGATCTGAAAAATTCAGGTTCCTTCCTCAATGTGGTTTTTCTTCCATGTTTGTTTATTTATTTAAGCTTTATTTAACCATGCAGGACATGAAGAACAGTTTCTTGTTTACAGTAATGGCCATGAGGGGGCTACTGGTAGAGGTGACGGAGGTGAACAACCAAAAATAAATTAGAGTAACTAGTCAATCAAAGTGAAGACACATAAAAATAAAACAAAACTCCGTTCTCTGGGTGTCACCATCTTCAGGGGGTGTAAGGTTCTTGGCATCTTTGAGCTCCAGGATTAAGATGCCTTATTTCCTTTAGGGTCCTCAGAACTCAGGTAAACGACTTCCACAGAAACCCAAAGACACAAATCCAGCGACATTATGGTCACGGCTTAGAGTCTGAAACCTGGAGAACTCAGGAGTGACGTCAAATGCTAATTTCTTAGAGTCTTCAGGAGTCACGCTTCTGTCTTCTTTGACCTGAGGTAGAGACCCTAAAGAATGAGTCCAGGGCTGTTTTTCTGATTCTGGGAAAGACAGGCATACTCATTTCTTTGGCAGATCCTGAACCTGTGATCACAGTCCTCAGTCCCTCTGTCCGTTCAGCTGCGTCACATTCAGTCTGAACCCCTGAGCGATGCGAGTACGGTGGCTCTCCTGGATCAAATAAGGCTTCAATCGAATAAACCATCAGAAACACAAACATGTCTTCAGAAGCAGTGATGAAACTGCTGAATGTCTGCTGTCAGTGGCCTAAGTTTGAACCAGCGAGCAATCCGTCACTTTCTAACTGTGCCAGGAGGGCATTATGGGTAAAAAAACTGGACGTATGAAATGTTGTAAAAAAGGAGTCCAAGAGGAAGGTGGTGAGAGTTTTGGGTCTGTACATGTGTGTTGCCGTGGAACTGCCCCTCTTTGTGCCTTCAGTCTGGGTGTGTGGGGGGCATGGGGGGGGAGTGTGGTTGGGGGGCTGTGAAACAATGGTGGACTCACTGTGTGGTCATGTGATTTGTGTTTGTATGACCTGAAGGCATCCAAGGAAGCAGGAAAGGCGCTAGTGTGTAAGACCAACCCCAACTTTGAGGTGCATCACCATCACCTGCTGCACTGCCTGGAAAAGACCACGGTGAGAACACGACACACACACGAGGACACACTCAGAGTGATACTTCCACAGAACCACAACACACACAAGTTTCTCTCATTTTGCATTTCAAACCCGCGACTATTTCTGTAAGGCTGACCTCACGAAACCCGACCAGCCCAAAACATGAAGCTGGTTTTTGTTAACCCCTCTGGACGTCTTTGCCTTATGCCCTCTAACACATTGCTTTTGCTTCCACCACAGAACCATGAGTTTGTGGATGAGAAAGCTTATGAAACGAGCTGCAAGGACGTGTCTCTGGTGAAGCAGGTGTCTCGCACTTCCTCCATCTCCTCCACTTCCTCACATCATGGCCTTACTTCCTGCTGCACCCGCAGGAAGAGGAAGACCTTCAACGTCCCCAACTCCAACATGTCTGTGGGTTTGCAGGGCAGCATCCAGGAACTGAGCACCATCCAGATCAGAGAGAGACCGCTTACCAACAGGTTGGCAACAGAAGCACTAAGAGTTATCCTGTCAACATGGAGGCGTTTTAAACTAACATTCACACAGGCTGAGGAGGAGGCTTCTGAAGAGGCTTTAAAGGTCGTTAAAGATATTAGAGGTTCTAATAATCCTTACATAGATCCAGTTATTGCTTAAAGGGGCTCCAGGGATCATTGAGAGGTTTGATCATTGAGGTTTTAAGGCTCCTTAAAGAGGCTGTAGAGCACTTTGGACATAACCAGGTCATTAGGGAGATGTGAGGGAGCACTGAAGTGGTTCTTGTGACCCTTAGATGACTTGCAGAGGTCCTTGAGAAGAATCCAAAGGCACTAAGGTAGGTTTTAGAAGTCACTGAGGGTGTTATAGCAGTTATTTGCAAGGTTAAACCAGTCCTAAAGGTGGTTTTGGAGGTTTTTGAAGGTTGTAGATGTCTGTCAGAAGTTCCATGGATCATTTTAGGGAGCTGCACAGGCCCTTAGGGGACTTTTGGAGTTTGTAGAGCTGCTTGTTGGAGTTATGAAGGCCTTCAAGAGGCTCCAAGGCTTCCACAAGGTTTCAGGGAAACCTGAGGGGTTTTAATTGTTAGCGAGTGCTATGGCAGAATGAAATATTCGTTATTTAGCTGTGGATAGCATGATTTTAACAAGCCTTGAATTCTCTTTATAATGGCGGTCTAACTGTTGAGCTGAACTGTGACTGAAATGAACACAAATGATTTTAACTCCCTCCTCCTGTCAGAGAGGAGGATTTTTGAGCTTTGGTAAAGGAAAAACAAAGGCCTTATTTTCCGTCAAAACTGAATCCTCAATGTAATTTGTAAAATAAGAGTTTGAGAGAAGAAGAACAGGAGAACAGACGCTCTCCTTCAGCCTGACAAATATATTAACAGAAGATATAAACACTGACAGTGTGAGTCATGCACTGACAGACTCACTGTATATAAACACATGGCACCAGAGATCATGTGACAGAGTATTCCCATGCAGAGTCAGTGAGCAGGAATCCAGAATATGTCCAGCTGTGGGAGGCTGTGGGAGGTCTGGGAGCTCTGGGAACTTTCCTCCAAACATGGACAGCTGGGAAACCAACTCCTCTCCACTGCAGCTTCCTCCTGTCTCTGTCCGACTCACAGTTTCAGTGACCATCAGCGCCTCTCTTCATCACAGCGTCCTACAAGAAAAACCTCTGCTGTTACAGCATTTGCATATGTGTTTTATTTTTGCATTAGTGTTTTCTATCAAAGCTCTTTTTCTTTGAAACTTTTTGAAGCATTTTGGAAATGCAGTTTGTCCAAAACCTCTCCACCACCACCACCACCCCCACAGTAGATCCAACATCAACCAAATAATCTAAAGTAAACATTTAATCCTCTTCCTATCTTTTACAATATGCAAATCCATTTTTAATAACATAAATTTGTGTTGAAGCTTTCATTGGAATCTCACTGTGCTGCCAGTCACTCCAACAACTCGTCCGTCCTGCTTTTCTAACCAAAAGCTCTCTGAATCACGGAAAAAAACAGAACAACAGTCATCAGGATGTAATTTGCTAACCATCATTTTAACAAGTGGACAGATATGAAGGAACCTTTCTCAGGGTAAAGCTTTCGTTAGTTTAGTTAGTCGCTTCATTATTTTTTGGGGTCTTCAGTCCTACCTGAGGACCTCAGCTTCACACCTTGGTCAGTCAAATTATTGCTTGATTCCTGACTTTGTAAGTTCTTTTATTTTGTTAATGTAGTCTCTCAAGTCTCCTAACATGCATGTGTTGACAAAACCTCTCCTCGGTCTCTACTCTCTCTGTAGTCGTTCCAGCCTGAATGCCAAGTTTGAGGAGACGGTTCCTTTGAACTGTGACCAGCCATACATCACCGCCGCCGTCATCAGCATGCCCACGCCGCCTGGCACCACGCCCGAAGGTGACGATTCAACCAGCTCCACCAACTATTCCCAGACCAACATTGTCCGGGTGTCTGCGCTCTAGATAAAAACATCCCCCTCCAAACACAGAAACACCACCCACACACGGGGAGGATGACAGTGGCCAGGGAATCGGGGGCTGATGACCTGCACCACAACAGACTCAGACAACAGGCGTTTGGATCATGTGTCAACGTTGGAAGTACGCTAATGGGTTAGCTTGAATAGCTCAAACCTCTGGTTAAGAAAACGTCATTTTGTACGCACTAAAACTCGGCTAAAGTCACCTTGGACTGCAGCTTTTCTTTTGTCCTGTAAGAAGGATTTTTGTTTCAGCGGTCAAACGTCTGAGAAGAGGAAACAGAGCACTATGGCTGATTATGTCTGATCTCTATTTAAGAGAAATTTAAATACTCACATCCCTATTTTTCCACTCGTGTCCATCTTTAACTTTGATGTCTTAAAACACAAAGAAAGCTGACAGAGATTTCTTTACCTTGAATGGAAGTTTAAATTAAATGTCTGACATTTTGGGGACTATACACTGTTAACCATCTTACCAGCATTTGATTAGAAAATAGGTTTCAGTTCAACTGTTTTCAGTTTAGCTTAGCACAAACAGTGGAGCTGGGATGAAACTGCTAATCTAGCTTGATCAACCCTCCAACAGTTCCAAGTCTGTCTGAGTTACAGGTTGTATCTCGTTAGCTAACATGCTAGCCACCAGTGCAGCTGAATTAACTGTAGCAGGCGTTAAGCTAACGCTGAACTAGCTGGATCTTAAAAAGCTAACTTGACTCATGGCTTTGTTTTAAGCTTTACAAACCGATAGCCTTCAGGAGAATTATCTGGTAAATGTTGTAACGAAAAATGACCTTTGTAAAGCCATAGAAAGAAAAAAGATGGTGCCATGACATGAAGGACACATGTTGAGAAGTCCTGTGGTTTTCTATCAGACAGAGTTTAGCTAACAGTCTTCCAGAGCTAGCTGCTCCTAAAACTGTTTCTCTTGATCTCTTCTCACTTGTGTGAAATAAGCATATGTAGCAATAGATAGTTTGAGGTTGCTGGAAGATTTTTTTCTATCTTAACGTTAGCTTTTACGTAGCTAGGCTAGCAGTTTACCCACCTTTTCCTCTGTCTCTCTGTTTATTAGCCCTGATTCAGAATTGCCATAATTTAAACAGCATCCTGGAAAGTTTTCACGCTAAGAACTTGAGTCGATCAGAAGCTCAAACATTTTATTACATATATGAGCTCATCGTGTGTTTGACAAACTTTCCTCCTGTTTCAACTTTTATTTATTATTTGTACTCATTATAACGTTGCCATTTATTATTGCTGTTAAGATGTTTTTTGTAATTTATTTGTGTATATATACTTATATTTATTCATCTGTTTACTTCCTAATTTTTATTTGACCTCAGTAATTTTTAACCCCTGCAGCCGTGAATGTGAGACCGAATCATTGAGAAACGCACGAGGTGTTCAGGTCACAAACGGAGCTTCCTGAGATGGTGATTTGTTGTTGAGTTCTGGATCTGGGAAACCTAAAAAGGCTAACAGGTTTTGTTTCTTTAAGCATTGATGGAGTGGAAAGATTTTTGCAGCTCTGACGTAGCAGAAGAAGATGAAGAAACCCTTTGAGCATGTTCAGTGTCTGTGTGTTTGAGTGCATGGATCCGTGTGTTTCCACGTGTCCGGACGTTCCTCTGCATGCGGATTTTCTGACTGGACGCGTGTGCGACTGCACTGTTGCCGTCTCATCGGTGCAGGTCCTGAATATGTATATATGAGTTTTATACCTGAACTTTGGGTCCGAGCTGACTGCCTGTACAGAAACATGAACATCTGAACCACCGTGAAAAACACTGATGTCAGCTTGTGATTACAAACATGTCTTGGTTTTTGCACTGGAGCTTTTACTTTGTTGTCTTGCTTGCAGATTATTTCACGCACATGTTGCCTGATTTTTTTTTTGGTTTGTTTTTTAAGCAGGTCGGCAGATTTTTATGACACAGCAGCTTAACACAACAGATTTCAGGGAGATTTCAGAGTGAGTTGTTATCGATACTTTACTGTGCTGACAGCTGCCGTCACAACTGAAACATGACGATTAAAGCTGCTATTTCTGCAACAGTGACCCCTCAAACAGCAAACTGTCCTCCTGATGGCAGATCCCCGTAAAATCAAGCATGACGGACATTGTTAGCGTCTTTTCTCACAGGTTTCAACATTTATTTAAAAAGTCAGCCAAACTAAAAGGGGACACCGGTTCTTCTTTCACTTGTAATGTTGTAATACTTGAAAAGTTAATGAGGACGGCGGCTCCTTTAGTCAGTGAAAAACATTTGTTTACGGTGTTAGCCGCATGTGCACGTCGGCGTCTTAGCTAGTTAGAAACCAGGTTCTGACCGTAGAGACAGATAAATCCAGCAGACGAGGAATGAAAGTCAGAATTTCTCTTTTTAACTTTAGACTCATTAAATCAATATTTTTGTCGTTTGAATCAGAATCTTTGATATTTGCGGCTTCGCGGCAGCTCGTCCGGTCAGTGTGCGTTCATGAGATTAGCGAGGAAACAAACGGAGGTGCTGTGTTTTGTCCACCTGCAGTTTTTTAATCACAGAAATTAAAAAACGGTGAGTTCAATGTAGCAAAGCTTAAAAATGCAAAAGTCCTCGAGTGCGACCATGGTTGAGCCGACTCTGGTGTGCCCCCCACTGGTGACCTCTGGTAACACATGCAGCACATAGTGAATTGAGTTGCAGCCGTTTGTCTTGTGATTAAAAAGCAGGTTCATCTCCACCTTCAAAGCTCTCAGCTCGGGGTGGTCGACCTGAAATATGGTCAGTCTGTGTTTTGATTTTTACAGTTAATAAAATAATTAAATTTGGGGTTTAAGTTAAACATAACCAGTTTGATCAGAAGGTGACGAACACCTGAACCTTCTTTTGGATGTTTTGGATTTGTTGATGAGAATTTTTTTCTCTCATGGATGTTTTGTGCAGTTGAATTAAATCTGGGAGATCAGAGGGCAGCAGATTAGTTTGTGTGATCTGGATCTACTGGATTTTTGCCCTTTGCAAACGTTTGTGAACAGCTGATGTCGATTCATCTCTCAGCACTGGAAATAACTTGAATTGATTAAACGCCGATTGATTTCTTTGCTGTTTATTTCTTAGGAAGGTAAAGTAGCGTGATGTGTAAATGAAACCCTGCTAGCTGCTCCTGAATTGACCCCCGACATCCATCACTGCTTGACTATAATGTGACATATGCAACAACTTCTTTGATTTGTTCTCTTTTCTTTTGTAAAAATACCTTTGAATTTAGGTTCAGAGAAAAATATAGAAACATATTTTTGGAATCATGTTCTTGTTTTTGGTTGTAAAAGAAATAATTATTGTTCTAACGTTGCTAGTGCATCTGTGCTGTAGTAGTTCTCTATGGTGAAGTGAATCATCATCTTTGTTCTTTGTTTCTTTGCGGAGTTTCAGCCTCTTTCGTTCAGATTCCACATGATATTTTTCTAAAGCGTTTCTGATTCAACCTGCATGCGTTCGGACCAGCGACACGACGAAGACTGAAGAGATTCTGAGGATGATTCTAATAATTATAACTTTTGTTTTGTTCCAGCTTGTGTTTTATTGGAAAAATGTGGATTATTGAGGATAATGATAAAAGAGAAGCTTCATGGTTTGAGTCCGATGTCTGACTAAATAAAACTTTGTCCTGTTAAAAAACGAAGCTGTGTGTCTGATGATCCGCCCTCACAAACTGTGACACTGTTTACTCCTGTTCATGTTTCATCTCCAGAAGAACCTGGAGATGATGTGTGACGGTAAGGACAGACAGGATGTGATGCGTGACATTAAACAGGACACATAATGAGAGGACGCCATGTTGTGTGTCAGCAGACGCCATCGTGTTCATCTGCAGAGACGCACATCCTGGACACTGACAGGAAACGCTCTATTTATACACTGGATTCATGCAGGCTGCATGTTAGGAGCTTTTCACACCCAACAGCTGACACGTGTGTGTGTGTGTGTGTGTGTGTGTGTGTGTGTGTGTGTGTGTGTGTGTGTGAGTGTGTGTGTGTGTGTGTGTGTG
>JAPZDZ010000015.1:18186210-18199029 GCA_029783805.1 Acanthurus tennentii | reverse complement strand
GAGCCACAGGTGTCAGACCGAGCCACAGGTGTCAGACCGAGCCACAGGTGTCCGAGCTGCAGTCTGACTCTTTCATGTCACATCATCGTGGTGTGTCGTGTTTTCGGTTGTTGATGCTCATGTTACCTGTGAGGAACAGACGACCAGCAGGGGGCAGTGAAGGGACAGAGCAGCTGTGTGATGACCTTATTATGCCAGACATTATTTGCTGAATCTGCTGTGTGTGCTCTTAGGTGTGTGTGCAGACCTGGTTACCAAGGTGACGGCATCACCTGTGTGGAGTCGGACCCCTGTGCTCCGCCTCTCCGAGGCGGCTGCAGCCTCAACGTGAGTTGTTTCTTCAGAGTCATTTTTGGATCCCGAGTGTCTTTAGAGCCGGCCTGTCCTCAGCCTCACTGCTGTGTCTGCTGTCTTTGTGCTGTCTGGCGCCCCCTGCAGGCCAAATGCATAAAGACGGGGCCAGGTTCCCACTCCTGCCAGTGTCTGACCGGGTGGAGGGAGGATGGTGACGAGTGTCAGCCAATCAACAACTGCGCTGCTGCTGACCGAGGAGGCTGCCACCCCAATGCCACCTGCATCTACGTCGGACCTGGACAGGTGACATCGCCGAGGTTCCGTTACCACAAAAGACGAGACTGAGACCTGATTTATCGTGACCAACGTGACTCTGTAAACTCAGACTGAATCTGTTCTGCCACAGTTTCTGTTTGATTTGAGCTGCAGGAGATCAGATGGTTGAAGGAGTCAGTCAGAGAGTCACTTTGTCCTTTAAGAAACTCTGAAATATCGTTTTCTTCTCTCCTTCATATTTGGCTCTTTGTTGAACCAACAGAGTGACTGCACCTGCAAAGCCGGCTTCAAAGGAAACGGGCGAGACTGTGAAGCCGTCAACCAGTGTGTCACTTCAAACGGAGGCTGTCACTTCCTGGTGAGCAGGACTCTTACTGATCTACAGCACACACTCAGTGAAGTAACCAATCAGAGAAAGAGGTGTGAGGGGTAAACGGAGGTTCTTGTGTTCAGGCCAGCTGCCGCCTGCTGGACTCTCAGTGGACGTGTGTGTGTGATGACGGATACGTCGGAGACGGACACCTTTGTTACGGTTCGGTCCAACAGGTGAGAGTCTCGCTTAGTGCCACCTCGTTCACAGGTAACAAGGACTTTCTGTGTCACACCTGAGTCTGTTTCTCGATGCCTTCAGGAGCTGATGACTCTGCCGGACGTCTCAGAGTTCTTCACATGGACAACAGTGAGGATGAGACCGGAAACATGCTGAACTGAGCTGAGATCAGCCAGAATCCATCATCTCAGCTCTGTTCAACCAGTGTATCTCTGTCAGAAGGATGAATGGATGGATGGATGATGAATGGATGAATGAATAAATGAATGGATGAGGGATTGAGGGGTAGCTTTACATCTGTGTGCAGCTCTCATGACTTCGTGTTTCGCCGTGTTTTGCGGTTTCCTGCCTCACCGTTGATGTGTTTGCGTCTTCAGGAATCCGGTCTGTCTCTGTCGGATCAAAACGTCACCCTGCTGGTTCCTTCTTCTGCTGCTGTCGCCAAACTGTCTCCGGATGACAGAAACTTCTGGACCATGAAGGGAAACCTGCCAAGTCTCATCAGGTCACTCTTTGGCTCAGCTGGAAACCTTTTCTCAGCCCGGCTCATGATTGGTTGTTTACTTTACGAGTCAAGGTTGTTTATTTGAGGTCTGAAGTGAAAACGTGGATGTCAATGGACCAGATTTCATCTGTGGCTCCTCCATCACAGAAATCACATGATCCCGGGCATCTATCCATTATCCAGCCTCAGCAACACTTCCTCTCTGGCTTCCCTCCTCAAGACGACACTTCCTGTTTCAACAGCCAATGAGGTGAGTCCACAGAATTTTTCCTCTCGTTCATATTCACGTCTGCCTTCAGGTCCAGGTTAAGAGTTTAGTTTAGATTAAGTTCATGTTGGCAAACATTGTTGAGGGCTTCATCTTAAATTCCTTCATTTTATACAAGAAATTTGTCCTGATAATATTCAGAATTTTGATATTTGATTGGTGTGTGTGTGTGTGTGTGTGTGTGTGTGTGTGTGTGTGTGTGTGTTCATGGTTGTTCTGTCAGCTCACAGCTGTTGGAGGAGCGACCATCACCACACCGAATGTTGCAGCTACGAATGGACTGATCCACATTGTTGATAAGGTCCAGTGTCAGTAATGCTATGGATGCTAACGGTGCTAACGGTGCTAACATTGCTAACTGTGCTAACAGTGCTAACGGTGCTCTGACAGACTGCCTGGTGTGTTTCAGGTTCTGCTTCCTGACAGGAAGCTGAGTGAAGGTCTGCTGGCGACTCTGGCTAAGAGGCCTGACGTGTCTCTGTTCACATCGTATCTCATCGTACGAACACATGAACTCACCGCTCACACACACTCTGCATGAACACATGAACACACACACACACACACACTCTGCATGAACACACACACACACACACACACTCTGCATGAACACATGAACACATGAACACACACACACACACACTCTGCTTGACCTTCGTGCTTCAGCGCCTCACAGTTTCTCTCTGCTGTGTTCAGGATTACAACCTGACGGACGAGATCGAACAGGCGGACGAGTTCACCGTCTTCGCCCCAACCGATGCCGCCATCACTGCCTACCTCGACAAAATGGCCGCGACTGCCCTGGTAGGCTGGGAAACAAGGAAGTGACATCATTGGAAGTTAAAAACAAGAACTGTTTTAAAAAAAAATAATTACTACAATTGAGAGAAACTGTAAATCTTTGTGTGAAACTTTATTTGAAACATTTGAACAACAAGTCAAACCGTCAAACTCTTGGCTCTTAAAACTGGGCAGAAAAGTGAGAAACAAACAAAAGAACGAAGCTTTAAAACAAAAAATCATATCAATATAAAAAAAAATTACATAAACAATCTGTGTTGCAGTTGAATGTCTCTGGCTTTTATTTTGTGCTGTAAACAGGATGTGAATACAACTCGTTACCATGTGGTGGCGTCGGAGCGCCTGCTGAAGACAGACCTTCAGCCTGGAGGATACAGAGAGACGCTGCTCGGCTTCTCCTTCCAGCTCGGCTTCTTCCCTCGAGACGGAAAGGTCTGACTGAAACACTGATGATCAGTGATCAGTTTGTGACATCACCTGGTCACATGATCACATGATGACCCGTCTGTCTGTTTGTCATCCAGCTGTTTGTGAACGACGCTCAGATCAACTCGTCCAACATCCTGAGCGGCAAAGGAGTGATTCACATCCTGTCAGCGGTTCTGCACATCAGCAGGAACAGATGTGATGAGACGGAGCACGTTAAAGTCATGGTAGAGCCACACACACACACACACACACACACACACACACACACACACACACACACACACACACACTCTGCGACAGACACACACTCGCAGAGAAACCAAACCATTGTTCTCTCTTGTGTTTTCAGGGAAACTGCACCGACTGTTTGTTCCCACAAGCTGAAATCTGCCCCGTCAACACGGTTCCAGATGTAAGACTCTTTGTTTCAGAACATCGACTCTAATGAAGCAGAACAGAAAAACCGAGTCCAGAAGAGCTTCCAGCTGAACGTTTCCATAAAGCTCCAGAACCTTTCTGATGAAGAGGAACGGTTTTAATCACCATCATCAGCTGAGTTTTGAACCTTTGCTTAGAAAATAAAAACACAAGACACAAATTCAGCTTAAGAAATTCTAAAAATCACTTTGCAGATGACTTACTTTTCTATTTCAGTGGAATCAAAAGATTTTCCAAAAGGCTAGACATCATTCTTCTAAAGTCAATCATCAAATCATTGAGAAAACGACTCATTAAACCATAAAATTCTCAATGAGAAACTGGTGAAAATGCAGCTGATAGAAAAACTCTTCTTGACTCAGTTTTGTGCTTTTCTTCTGTTCTCTAACTTCCTCATCATCAAACAGAAGAACAGCTGATGCTTCCTACAAGAAAAAACAGGCAGTTTGTAGTTTAGAGGAAGTTGAAACTCTCAGACTTTATGACAGAAAAAGTTTTTATTAATACTCGACTTAATCGCAGCTCACAACGTGGACAGTTTTTTCTCACCTAACGCAGCACATTAGTTGTTTTTCAGAAGAAACCCAGAAGTTCACCTGACACCTCACTGCTTCCACAGAAATCAACAAAGAAGAAGAAATGTATGTTAACTCGCATGTTTGAAGAAGAGCAGCTATTGACGATCGGCTGCAGAGCCACCTGCCTCCACAGGAACATCGTATGTGTGTCCGTCACACAAACACAAACACAAATCCAACACAAATGCAGGATGTCGGCTGCACACCTGAACGTCTCTCCCGCTCTCAGGTGCGACGCTGTTGCGGAGGGTATTTTGGGAAGCACTGTGAGCCGTGTCCCGGGCCGAAGGGTCAGCCCTGCTCCGGTAACGGGCTCTGTTCGGACGGAGTAACGGGGTCTGGAGTGTGTCAGTGTGACAAAGGTTTTAACGGGACCGCCTGTGAAACCTGCCATGGCGGGAAATACGGAGTCCACTGCGATCAGGGTGGGTTTGCCTCGTACATGCTGCACCGAATCCAAACCTCCGTGTTCCTCACTCGGGCTTGTCTCCTCTGCAGAGTGTGGTTGTAAAAATGGCCGCTGTAATGACGGGCTGAAAGGTGACGGGACGTGTGAGTGTGAGGTCGGCTGGAGGGGAGTCCTCTGCGATGAAAGTACGACATCAACCTGAAAACTGTTCACTGATTCACACGACGGCGAAGTAAGAAAAGTTCAAGAAAAATTCATTAACGAGACAAGTTCTAACATTTTGTGTTGCAGAAATTGAGTCCAAAGCAGATGAACTGTGCGGATTGGTGAGATGTCACACCAGTGCAAAGTGAGTCAACACAACCTGTGGCTCAGTGCGCTGCAGTGCCCCCCTCAGGATGTTTCTGTTCCTGCAGGAGGCTTCAGACTGGCTGTTAATCTTCTGCTTTTCTGTCTGACAGCTGTGCCATCGGACTGTCCGGCCCTCACTGTCTCTGTGCCACCGGATTTGAAGGAAACGGAACTTTTTGCCAAGGTAAAGACAACATCACAGCTACAGGTGTGACGGAGACACCTGAACTCACCTGAGCACACAAACACAGGCCAGGTTCACTGATTAACATTAACCGCACAAACCACAGCGTTTACTCCTCTAAGTCTTTGTGTTGCAATGACAACAATGATGATGCACCGCTCTGTGTGTGTGTGTGTGTGTGTGTGTGTGTGTGTGTGAGTGTGTGTGTGCAGCCAGGGACCCGTGTGTGGTGGAGAACGGCGGCTGCAGTGTGAACGCCGTCTGTAAGAGGACTCGTCCCGGCAGGAGGGACTGCGTCTGTACCGCTGGTCACTCTGGCGATGGACTCGTGTGTGTCGGTCCGTTCTCTGGTTTCTTTTCTCTCTGTTTTCTGTTTCCTCGTTCCAGAAGGTTTGATGACCTCAGAGGGTAAAAAGCATCTGGGGATTTTTTTGTTATGTTGAGAAATTAAAGCGTTAATAAACAAATATTTTTGCGCTTAAATATTTAAATATTTTCAATTTTAACCACTGAGGGAATCCAGCTGTCCTGTGATGCGTTCAAGTGCTGCAGGAGTTTTGTGTTCCCCCCACAGATATCAATCCCTGTCTAGAGGGAAACGGAGGCTGCCACGTTAACGCGGACTGTGTTCACGTTGGACCGAACAAAGTAAAACCTGATTTCACTCTCTGATGTGACGCTTGTTCAAGCCGTCTGCTGCCGGTGGGACGTTCTGACACTGACGGTGTTTTCTTGCCCTTGCAGACGTCCTGCGCCTGCAGTGAAGGTTTCACAGGAGATGGACAGAACTGCGAGATGATCGATTTGTGTCAGAAGGCGAGTTTGTCTCAATTTTCATGGATTAAATTGGTGGATTTGTTCAATTTCATCTTGGATTTCAGGAGTTTTAATAACTGCATGTCACTCGAGAAATCAAATATACAGTAAAGAAGTTGTGTAAAAGTAGACGCTCAAATACTGAAGACTGAGAGGCAGCACGAGTCTCCGGAGCAGAGGCATTTTAAGACTCAAGTACCAAAGACAGGCTGGACAGTAGATTACATTGTAGAGAGGGATTACACTTTGAGTATTTTCATCAAGCACCGCAGAAGGACGGAAGAGAAACTTTCCTGTCAGGTTTTAAGTTTCACTCTGCACTCATGATGTTGGTCGTTTCCTCCATCATGAACTTTTGTCCTGCTGATGTTTCCAGAAAAACGGCGGCTGCCACCAGTTTGCAAAGTGTAACACGACGGCTCCTGGTGTTCGTACCTGCGCGTGTTTCAGTAACTTCGTCGGAGACGGTGTCACCTGCAAAGGCACCGTGGGAAAGGTGAGCAGATGACCCCGCCCACATCACAGAGTGACATCAGGACTTTGAAGTAACTGCTGTCTCTTTGCAGGAAATCATGAGAAGGAAGCTGAGAGACTTCTACCTCGGCCTGATGGTGAGTGAGGATATGTTTACCTGTGGCGCCCCCTGCAGGTAAAGACAGACTGACTAAGTTAAAACTCTGCTTTCAGTTGGTGGACTTGCCTCTCAAAGGTCGCGGCCCTTTCACGGTCTTCGCTGCGAACCCTAAGGCCTTCATAGCAGACAACAGCGGCGGCAAGGTGACCAATGAAATGTCTCCATCTGAATTGTTGCCTGCTGTCATTTTCCCCTCAGAATTTTTTTTTTTCCAGACTGTAAACGTGGATTGTTGTTGTAAAGATGGAAATTTTAACTGGAGCTCTTTGGAGACTGCCTCCTGTGGCTTTTTGAGGAAGTGCAGTATTTGGCATTTTCAGATTGGCCTCACTCTTGAACCTTGAAGGCCAGCACTTTGCATTTGGTCATTAACCAGAATTAGAAACATTCAAATGTTGACCTGACGATGGCGCTAAATTCAGAGGATCAGTTCATCCTGAGAGGAGCATGAACACCTGAATCCTTCCAACTGTTACTGAGAGGTTTCAGTCAGACAGATGGACTCTGAGTGAGACACACCTGTCGACTCTCGGCGTCACACCTGACTGCATGTTTTTTACCACTTTTGTTTATTTGAACTTTTTGCTTCTTCAGGTGAAATCTCTGATTTCGATTGCGAGAGGAGAGCAGTTCGCCACATTCATGCGCAGCCACATCGTCATGTGTCACACTCTGCTGCCTGCTGACCTCAGCCGACCCCGAAACATGACGTCGCTGTCCGGACTCGTCCTGACCTCCAGCTCCAGCCAGGTGACCAACTAAAGAGCAGAGTCCCAGTCTGAAGTCTTCTCAGGACTGTCAGGATGCTGACGCCAAGTTTTCTGTGAACTTCACTGAACTGGGGTCAGATTTCTTTCAGTGAGGCTCATTTCCTCTTGTGTACAACCAGTATCTTCACTGAAGGAAGTGGTGAAATTGTGCAAGAACTGCTCAGCCAAAGTTTTTGTTTGCCAAAGTTTTGGACACTCAGGCTCCTTGGAAACATCAGTGTAATCTGGTCATCTTGGTTACAGTTTGTTGGGGTTCATTAGGGCTAGTTAGGGTTAGTTGGGGTTCATTAGGGCTAGTTAGGGTCAGTTCTCTTGGGTTTATGACTCTGCTTCATGTGAATAAAACTTGCAGAACATAAACGTGAACATCAAATTGTTTCAAAGGCAGATGAGACTCAGTGTTTCTGTTTTATCATGATGACTTGAAACCTTGAACGAAAGACTTCTAAATATTTCCTCACCATTTTTCATGAATAGATATCAACACAAGCATCTGAATTCATGTTTTACATGGATTAAATGGAGGAATGAGACGTTTAAAGGCCTTTTGGTTTGTGATCGCTGGATGTTTTCAGGGCAGCATCTTCATTAACCAGGCTAAAGTGACGTACAGCGACGACATCAGCGTCAACGGGATCTTCCACGAGATCGACGGGATCCTGCTCCCACCCCTCGTGGGGCAAATGAATGTACGTACACAACACAGCTGCAGAGTTATCTATTGATCCGGGTCTGATTGATCAGTAAAGTCATGAAGTCTTTGAGCTTGAGAAGCAGATGATGTTTGAGATCTTAACGGAATAAGTTACTAAAGTTTCAACAATCACATTTTCTGGCTTTTCTGTTTCCTTCTGTTATTGTTTGTGTGCCGGATGAAAAGCAGCTGAACCTGACTGACGTGGCTGATCATCATGGCTATAAAACCTTCTACAAGCTGCTGGAGGTGAGACAGTCAGACTCTGTGCAGACCTGAAATAATAAATAATAATAAAGGTCTGAAGATGAAGAAGACGTGTTGATGAACTGTTCCTTTGAATCATTTCCTTTATTCTCTCTGATTAACAGTCATCAGTTCTCACGTCCTTGTTCTTTGTCTTCTTCTGCTGTGGACTGATGTGGATCTGAGATTAAATACACAAATTTTAATCTGAGGGCCACTTTTAAAGAGGATTTTACAATGTGAGGAGCAAACCCGTCCTTTTATCCTTAGAGCTTTATGTGAGAAGAACCTCCAAATAAACCCTCTAACAGATCCAGAAACATCAGGAGGAAGAAGAGAGGGGGAATCCCTCCTGAATGCTCGGGGATGAAGCCGGGACGTTTCCTGCTGTCTCAGCCTCCACAGTCGACCTGTGAAGTTAAACAGAGAATGTTTCTTTGTAACAGGACACAGGTGTGATGCACCTGGTGAACGATCATCTCTACCAGCCGGTGACGGTCTTTCTGCCCTCAGATGACGTCATGGCGTCTCTGCCACAGCGGCAGAAGGACTTCCTGTTCCACCCAGACCACCGACCACAGCTGGTGGAGTACCTGAAGTACCACATCCTGCAGTCCCAGAAAGTGAGAATCTAAATCAGTGACAGTCATAAATCTGATCCAAAAAACACGTTTGTAAACACAAGCTGCGAGTGCTTCACACAGACAAACTGGATATCTGAGAGGTAAGAGAAGAGAGGAGCTGGACTCATCCAGTGTCTCCTCCGGTGGATCATGGCAGGAAAAGCCTGGTTGTCTTTCAGTTCTGGAATAACTGCCTTTGTGCTGCCTCACATCAGCATCATCTCGCAGATGTTACTGTGACTTTACATTTTTATCCGTGCCTCAGTTTGTAGTTTTTGGATGGTTCTGTAAATAAACATGAGGTTAATGCCCATTTAAAATTAAAACAATTCAATTCAGATCCCATTATTTGTCCTGAGGGCAAATAAAAAGCTCACAGAGAAGCACACGTCAGTCGGAGTGCACTGCTGTTGGCAAACCTTAATGCTGCGTTTCTCAGTGCAGGTTTTTTTTTTAATTTAGTTGCTAAAAAAGTGCATTAAAAATAAAGTTCATTCAAAAAGTGCTGTAGTGCAGCTAAAGAGTCACCAAATAAAAACTCTCACCTTTGAAGCAGGACGAAGGAACCGGTCGGTTTGAGGATCTGACGGTTTGTGTCTCCGCCCTCAGATTTACGCTGAAGGTTTGATCCACCTGGACTCAGCTCGGACTCTGCAGGGCTCACCACTGTCCTTCACCTGTGGAGGGGTGGATGATATTGTAGGTACAACAGAGAAAGACCAAACAGCAGGAGGAGAGAGGACGGTGGGCTCTTGTTGATCCAGGTGCTTCTGCTTTTAACAGGGAGAAATCTTTGTTAATGATGGGAGATGTCGAATCATTCAGAGACACCTCATCTTCAACGGTGGGATCGCCTACGGGATCGACTGCCTGCTGACTCCGCCCAGCCTCGGGGGGCGCTGTGATGAACAGACCACCTTTGATGTTGAGGTTTGAAAATATATTCCCAGACACTGAAATAAAAATATTGACTCGATAAATGGCCCAGTATGGCACATCTGGGCTCAGTCCAGCTGTTATCCTCCAGCCTTGTCTGATACCTTTCCTCCGTGTGCACCAGAGTTGGACTGGATGTCGAAGTTGCGGCTGACATTCATGCTGTTGTGGGCCGGTCTTAAGCCAAGCAGGGAAACGTCAATAAAACACATTATAATACATGAAAACATCAGCTGCAGGAGTTTAAATCTGTTGGGGTTCATGACAGCATGCCATCTCAGCAGTAAGCTAACAGGTCAACAGTAAAAACATCAACTCTCAGGTCACTTCACTAAATCCAGGACAGATGATGACAGAGTGGCTAATGTTAGCATAAACTCTGATAGCATCAAGGACTAAAACCAGAAGGTGGATGTTCCTGTCCTGAACATAGCTTTTTCTAAAGTTAGCTGTCTAGCTAATCATAGCCTGAGGAAAAACACTATGTAATTACCACAGGAAGTAAGCTTAGAAGTCGAATGTGCTAGTATTAGCAGCTTTTGCTAAAGCAGACAAACACACTTTGGGTTTCTACATTTTGGTTGCGTGTTTTTACGTGGATACTCTTTGTTGACAGAGTGTCTCTTTGACAATGCTGTCTGTGCTAACAATGCTAACAGCTGCAACAGCTGGGATGTTTCAGGAACATCTGGAGATTTCATTTCCTGGTTTCTGTTCTGTGGCAGATGAGCTGTGGGACATGCAGATCCTCAGCGTCTTACTGTCCCAAAGGGTTCAATCTAAAGGTGCGAGTCGTCGTCCGTTCACAGATTTACCTTCAGAAACTCGTCCCTTCGTCAGTCTGATTCCTTTGTTTTGTCTTCAGGAGGTCCAGAAGTGCGATCTTCCCACTATGTTCATCACTAAATACTCCGGCTGTCGCAGTATCTGCACCGTCAATCTCTGGCAGCCAACCTGTTGTCCTGGTTACTACGGACGAGACTGCCTAGGTGAGACAACACCGTCAACTTCCTGTCTGGAGTCAGAACTTGTCTCCACGTTTGATCCGAGCAGGAAAGTTCAGAGTCTGATGAGGCCAAAGTGGAAACTTATTCCTGCCCAAAAAAACAAAAACAGGCAATGATGAGTAATAAGATGTTTGTTTTCTTCTTCACGGTATTTTTGGAGCCGATTGCAGCGACATCATAAATATGTTAATGAGCTTGTGACATCATCAACGCAGATGAGCTGATCTCGGATCTGATGCTGTGTTTCTCTCTTTCCAGCATGTCCAGGCGGAGTCGGCTCCTCCTGCAATAACCATGGAAAGTGTGATGATGGTCACCTTGGTAACGGTACCTGTGCCTGTGACGCAGGTTTTGGGGGCGTGGCCTGTGAGCTGTGCAGTGATGGATTCTATGGAGCCACCTGTAAAGGTGAGCAGTGTTGGAAGGCTTGGTGTTCGATGTCTGCAGGTTTTATGACCCTGACGGTTTGTTTTCTGCGTCTGCCTCTCAGCCTGTAACTGCTCAGAACACGGGTCATGTGACGCCGGGCGTAAAGGTACAGGTTTGTGTTTCTGTGAGGCGGGTTGGACCGGAGAGCGCTGTGAGACCCCGCAAGGTGAGTTCAAAGTCAAACGTAAATTCTCTCCGACAGAAACATTTTGAAACCTCAGAGTGTAAAATGATGCTGTCGTGTCCGTTTCCCTCAGCGAACGTCTCTCAGTGTTCTCCGTCCTGCTCTCCGAAGGCCGTCTGTCGGGAAAACAACACCTGTGTGTGTCGGCCATTTTACGAGGGAGACGGATTCACCTGCACCGGTAAAAAAAACTTCAGACAGAAATTATGCAGGAAACTTTCAGCAGCTTCTTTCTTTGCTCCAACAAGTTTTCAAACTGTCGCTCTCTCTCTCTGTCTCACTGTCTCTGACTGTCTGTCTCTCTGTCTGTCTCTCTTTGTCTCCCCTGTCTGTCTCTCTCCTCCTGCCCCTGCCTGCCTGTCTGTCTGCAGTGGTGGACATGTGTCAGGTGTGGAACGGCGGCTGTGCTAAAGGAGCCAGGTGTTCTCAGAAAGGAGAGCAGGTGAGCTGCACCTGTCCTAAAGGTCACTCAGGAGACGGCTTCACCTGTCAGCCCATCGACCCGTGTGTCTCCGGAGACAACGGCGGCTGCCACGAACACGCCACCTGCACCATGACGGCTCCGGTGAGGCCGCCGCTCTGACCGCTGAGAGTGTGTGTGTGTGTGTCACAGTCACATGACAGCTGTGTGTGTGAACAGGGAAAGAAGAAGTGCGGCTGTAAAGACAACTACATCGGAGACGGAGTCACCTGTGAGGTCAAGCAGCTGCCAATCAGCCGCTGTCTCCAGGACAACGGCCTCTGTCATCAAGACGCCAAATGCACCGACCTCCACTTTGAAGGTAACGCTGCAGCTGATCACCGTCGATCTCATTGATCCCTGATCCATCAGCGTCACCTGATGTAACCATGTAACCATGTGACCATGTTAGTGCCACCGTGTGGCCAAAAGAGGAAGCACAGCCTCGTCAGCCCTGAGCATTCATTATCAGTCTGAACATTTAACACACAGTTTGAAACAGATTACACTGCAGCTGTGAGCTGGAGCTGTACGGCCATCTGCTGGTGAATCCATGAACTGCAGCCTCAGAGAAATCTGGAATTTGACTGGTAGAAGTTTTGGTGAGAAGAAGAGTGACGTGTGCACACGACAACAACCCTTTAACTGAGAAATCACAAGGAAACTTTCACTGATCACTCACGTTTCAACATGCACTGATGAACTGAGATAAAGAGTCTAATGTGGATTCAAGATGTTTTCTTACAATTTGACACGTTATGGCCCAACAACAACAACAACAACAACAACAACAACAACAGTGCGAGCGTGTTTTCTGTAGGAAGCAGTGAATCTGTTTCTACAATAGAAACACGAGTTCTGACTGAAAGTGATGATCAGTGAAACTTAAATGAAGTGAAAGATGATCTGATTGCTCACACACACACACACACACACA
>JAPZDZ010000015.1:18041952-18055500 GCA_029783805.1 Acanthurus tennentii | reverse complement strand
GGGGATGCATATTATTGTTAGAAAACCATGATAAAGTGAATTTTCATAATATGGCCCCTTTAAGTTCTGTTTAACGAGTACTGAGTAGATCCGGGTGGTGGAGGTCTGCGGGTAACTTCAGCTGACCCACTCACTCCGTCTTTGTAGTCGTACAGGAGTGAATCAACATGTCACCTGCACAGGTTGAATTTGTAACAAGGTCAGTGACCTGCGGTGAAACTGTTGATGACACGTCTCCCTGTGGGCGGGGCTTCTGTCCACCTGTCGATGACTCCACTCACTAGCAGGGCAGAAAGTGTCCTCCATCATGGAGCAGAGGAAGAGGAGGGGGGATAAAACCCCTCCTTCTGTGCTCACACAGCCATGGAAACGCCACAGAGGTTGCCATGGTAACAAGGAGCCCATACATCCTCATGCAGCATCACGGAGTAAACATGTGATCAGAACCGCATCCAGAAAACTGAGGATTTTTGTCCGGTGTGAAGTGTGCTTTTCATCCGTCTAGCTTCCGGTTATTTAAACTCTCACTTTTACTGTTCAGACAGACAGACAGGCATGCAGACAGACAGACAGACAGACAGACAGACAGGCAGGCAGGCAGACAGACAGGCAGACAGGCAGACAGACAGGCAGACAGACAGACAGACAGGCAGACAGGCAGACAGACAGACAGGCAGGCAGGCAGGCAGGCAGGCAGACAGACAGTGTGACATCACTTGGATAAAAATAATGTAGCTGCTTTACAAACATAAATAAAAAATTAAATGTTTTTTTCAACTAAAATGTATTTTTCAAAGAAACAAATTTTCGGCACATCGTCAAACCTGAATGTTTAATTTTCTAAACAGGGAAAAATATTTTTTGCATCATTAGTTTGCTGCTGATGACAAAATCTGAGACCAGAATCCAAGTTTTGATTTCAGCGTCTGAGCTCACCGGTTGCTTTTCTTGTCTTCTCCTGATCTTCTTTCTTTTTTCTGCTCAGTTTTCATGATTGTTATTTCGAAGGTCAGCTGAAGGAAACACACACGGCCACAGTTGTCTGAGAAGCACTCGTCGGATGAACAGTGTGTTTTCATTCAGTAACTCTGAACCTTCTGATCCAGCAGAGCAGATGGAGCTTCATTCACTGTTCACAAGTTTTCTCATGATTTTAAACAGTACAAAGTTTGTTGAGTTTGATGTTGAGGAAATATTTCTGATTGGTTCCTTCAATTCCTCCGTTGTGAGTCCTCGTTCATCACTGCTGTTTTTTGCTGTGTGTGTTTGTTGTGTTTCTCCTCTGCAGTGGTGATGACTCGCCGCTCTTTGTTTGTGTCTTTGTTGCCTGATGTGAAGATCCATCCGGTGCTTCACAAGGTGCTCCTCGTTTGAAGGAAGCACTGCTTTTGTTGGTGTCAGTCTTCAAAAGAATCACGTGCTCATGTCAGATTTTTGTTGTGTACGAAAACACCTGAAGCAGAACTGCAGCCGGAGGAAGAGGAGGCTTCTGTGAGCTCAGTCAGTGTGTGTGTGTGTGTGTCATGAGAGGATTCACACCTGAGTGTGTTCAGCAGGTGGTTCTCTGATGGTTCTCTGCCTCCCTGAATCATCTCCTGAAGAACAGGAGAAGAAGACAATAGAAACTGGCTGTCTGTGTGGAAGTGTGTTTCTCTCTGATTGGTTGGGATTGTCTACAGTTGATTGGTCCGTTCATGCTGCCTGCTCTCTTTTAAAGCATCAGGCTCGCAGCAATCTGACCACCAGGTTCTATTTGTAGTTCAGACCTGTGAAATTTGTCTGTCTGTCTGTCTGTCTGCCTGTCTGCCTGTTGGAGGACTCAGTCACTTCCTGTTTGCTGGACTCAGTGCAGGTGGAGGTGACGGAGTGATGGGGCAGCGGTGGAGTTCTCAGAGGATTTCAAACGTTCCCTGATGAACCTGCTGTGATCTCATCAAACCGTCTTCACTCATACAGACGGTGTCGTGGCCTGCAGGCTGAGAGTCGAGCTGATGGAAGCAAATGAGGTCATTAATCCTAAAATAATTCGTTGGTGTCCTTGACAGGGAGCTTTTTATGCCACACAAACTGTTCATATACAACATTCACATGATTTGAAAATGTATATATATATAATATATATATATATTCTTTGAACTGCTACATGAATTGATTTTTTATGGTAACATTATGAACACTTGAACTCACTTGAAAAGATTAGTGAGACTAGCTTAAATGCTACCAGTGAACAAACAGAAGGAACGGGCTGTGTGGAACCTCAGAGGAGCCGGCAGGCTCGCTAACTGAATCAGCTTGAAACTCTGAAACTAAATAAGTTATGCAAAAAAGAGTTTGACATCTGGTGTACTTTAGTCACCTGGAAGAGGTGAGCTCACCCTCACTGGGCTGTGACATCACATATTACAATCTGGCAGCAGAAACCTGCTTCTGAGAGCTGGACTTTGTCTGTAACAGTGTTTTGCAGTTTGCTGATGCCGTTGCTGCCTCCTGATTAGAGCCACAGAGTTTGAGCAGCAGCAGCAGGTTGCACTAACACTTGCTGGTTTAAAGACCTGCAGCACGTTGGCCTACTTATCCAGCTCATTAATGCTCTGTAAGCCCCTGCTAATGCTCACACACACAGGCTGAACACACACACACACACACACAGTGACAGGCTGGACTCTGTTCTTTCAGAGGGAAAAAGCTGAACAATAACCTGCTGCTAATATGAAAACATGAGACAGACTGTGGACGAGGGACATCGACTGTCTGTTGACCAGCAGGAGAGAGAGCGACAGGTGAGTGACCTTTTCATTGCTGTCAACATGAAACAGTCACATTCATGTAAGTAAACAAGGGAAGTTCCTGGCTAACGAGTGGATGTGTTCCACCGGCCTCTGACGTCCAGCTGAGGTGTACAATAAGCCGAGAACAGAGGACTCGTGGGCTGTGCAGGTCTTAAATATTGAACCAGAATCAGCTGACATCGGGCCATCCAAGTCACTGAAGTCACAGCACGCACAAACAGTGCAGGTTGTCAGCTGCAGGTGCTGCACAACATGGTTCTTCAGTCAAGGCAGGTCCTGAGGAGAGAGGCTCTTTATTCAACAGTCAAGTGAATGCGGCCCTCCTTTCAGTGCTCCTTCAGAAACCCACAACCTGATTCATGCCAACGCAAAGCCGAGGCATCACCACCTACAACTGAGCTCGACCAAGAGATCCCACCAGATCCACACAACGATACCACAAACTTGCCGTCAGCATCATCAGATGCAGCACAATGTAGATCTGAGAAGGAGGCCGGATGCCTGTGGGAAAGCATCACAGGCATGTGATCCTTTTTTTTTGTGGTTGAATAGAAACTTGTGAGAAAACAGCTCAGGTCAGACAAACTGGACGAATCATGACTGCAGGACTTATGGATAACACTGACTCTGGTGTTTGGATCTGTTAATGTTCCTGCTGTGACGTGGGAACAACAGAATTCTAATTTCACTGCTTTTTATATCAGACCCTCAAATCAGATTTTTAAAAAGACAGAATAACTGAAACTGGGGTAAAAGTTAGAAGAGTTGGAGTGAGTGAGTCCTCTTCCTGTGCCAAGCTGACAAACACCGAAAGGAACAAACTGAGTCTCTTTCATGAAATGTGTCTGATACTTTTCAGAGGAAATGCTCAGAGTTTCGTTCAGCTGACCTTGTGAATGACTTACTTTGTTCATGTGAGTGTTTTGTTTCGCTGGACTCATTTTCAGTTTGGTCACGTCCTCTTGAACAAGTAGTGACTCATTGTTTGTTACCTGCAATCTGCTCTGAGGTCAGTTCTCTTTGACCTTCCTGTGTTTTACTGGAGGAAACAATATGAGAGAAATGACTCCTGGAGAATCTTTTGATTAATTCCTTGATTAATTGATTAAATGTCCATTTCAGCATCCTAAGTTAGAGCTTCACATCTCATTCTGTTTGACTAAAACCACAAAACCCAAATAGATTCAGTTTTGTCTAAATTAAAACAAAGAAAAACGGAACCATGACAAACATGAGAAGTGATCCCAGACCATAAAATGGTCAACTTCACTTTTTTTAAAACACCAAATCTTTAAAAGATTAACAGGAACTTCTTTCCTGCCAATTAGTCAGTCAGTTTCCACCAACGTGCACGTGTAAATACGTTGGTGCGTCTCTGCATATTTCTGAGCATTTCATCAAGTGTTTCAGTGATGCTTCCTGGAGGAAAAGCTCCGGCTGCAGAAGTGGAAAGTGTATTTCTTAGAGTTTGAACAGTTTGAGAACATAAACGAGGTGAGTCACTTTGTGAATCTGGTGAAAGAAACAAACAGTTTGAGCTTCAACGAGTCCTGAAGAGACTGAGACTTGAGGAACAAACAAGTGAAAGAATCAAAGAAAACAGTGCAAACAAACTGCTGAACGTTTTCACTGAGTATCACTGACCTCAGTACACCTGGTCTCAGATCAGCTGATTTGTTTAGTGATGTCACCATGGCAACATTCAGCAACAGGAAATGAACCAGTCTAAACCTGAACCTGAGAATCATGCTGGTTTGTAGAAAGAGTGAAACCAGGAAAACCTGCAGCAGGTTATCAGCGTCCAGCAGCCGAACCCTCAGGTGGAAGGCAGGGGGCGCTGTTGTGGTAGTGTTGCTCTGTCCATGCAATGGGAGGGGGTAAGCTGTTGGTCTGTTTTTCAGGTGGAGGTGTGAAAGTGAAGGAGGAGAAGGAGGAGGAAGATGTTGAGACCCTGCAGGCTGCTGCTGTGGCAGGTGGCGCTCAGGTTATCTTATCATGTCGTCACAGGTAAGGCCTGGTGTGGGGGGGGCAGCGGGGTATGAAACCCATCTGTGCTTCATTTCACACGGACATGTGTTCAATTAATCCACCACCTCAGCTCATCCACGGACGGCTTTCAGATCCCGATATCACTCTGAGCTTTTAACCAGGTAGCAGAAATAATAATTACATTGATAATAATAAAAACCAAATGAACCCATCAGTTCAGTCAATTAATAAAACCGACTGCTGCCAACAACGTTTACCACAGCCGCTGTGTTAACTCGAGGCACCGGAGCTGACTGATGCCGTTCAGTTGGAGAGCAGCTGACAGGATGTGGACAGTCTGATGATCTGACTTCAACTCTGAGCAAAACAAACTTTCTATTTGTGCTGCAACACCCATAAAACAGGCGGCCACAGCTGATCCTGTACCATCTACTCAACAGTCCAAGTCCAAACAAAAATTTAGTTTACTGTTAGACAAGATTTGAAAAGCTGACACAGATTCAGAGTTGAAGATGAGTGGATGGTGGTTTTGACAGAAAAAATAACAGATTTTCTAATTTGTGGTCAGTTAGAAATTCTCTCAACCATCTTATTATTTAACTGTTTCAGCCCCATTTGAAAGTTTTTGTCTTTCTCCTCAGTGTTACCAAATGGAAGACAGAAATAAACATCATAAAAAAAACAAGGGGCATTCTTAAAGCAGGGCTGCACAGAAAGACACATAAATCTTTTTTGCATTATATTTCAGAGCTTTAGTTTGGTTGCCCATGTCAAATTTTAACCTGGAACCTAAAAATGGGGAAACAGTGAAATCAAATCTAAATCCCGGTTCATCCTCTGTGTTTCCTCCTCAGCCAGTCTGTGTCTGGGAGGGTCGGACATCTTGGCGTCAGTCAGAGAGAACAGTCCAACAGGGGAGTTCATCGCTAACCTCAGTATCACTGGAGAACCAGGAGCCAACACCGTCAGACTGTGTCTGACCGGAGCCAACGCCGACTGGTTCTACCTGGAGGGTCGAACCATCAGACTGAACAGCTCCATCTCCAGAGTTCTGGACCGAGAGGTAAACCTGGAGCTTCATCTTGTGGACATTTCTCACCTCGAGCTACACCTGCAGTTCAACCTGTCTCATCTGGATAATCTGCAGTACATTTGTTTTGTGCTTTTGTTTTTCAGGTTCTGGGATCAGTTTTGATAGCAGAGCTGACCTGTTATGAAGATGATGTCATACAGGTAGGTTACCTGTTTAACATTAGCTTAGATGACAAACGTTTCCTCAGCACTTCAAAGGTTGTGTGTGTTTCTTTAGACTCACTACAGGATTCTGGTGGAGATTGTGAATGAGAACGACAACAGGCCGAACTTCCCGGAGGAGACGATTCAACCGTTCGTTGTCAGTGAGGTAAAACATGAAAACATGGAGGACGAATGCTGGTTTTATACCAAACATGCGTAAAAAGAGCAGCAAGAAAACAAAATCTGCATCCGAAACCACCGGAGCCGTTGCGAAAAACTGATCCAAAGGCCGATCACGTCCTTGATACTCACACACAAATAGTTTTTTCCATTAACATCTGTGAGTGAGATGCACACAATAGTACAACATCACAGCTGGTTAGCTTAAACTTATGTGAATGATTTCATACTTTTGTGTTTTGAACATTTGTCCTAAATATCCCAGACAGTCCTTAACCGTCCCAAAGGCTTTTGGGTTTAAACACATGAAAAAATGTCTGATTTCCATGTCAAAGTTTGTGTTCTGATACATTTGTCACCACTTAAGCTGTATTTTTACATTATTTTAGCTTCCAAAACGTCCAAAAACCGAATCTTGCCATCAGAATGTTAATAATTCTATTGAAATCAATGAACATAAAGTTTTATGAAACTGTGGGTTTGAGGTTACACAGCTTTGAGGGTTAGACTTTATTTCTCATCATAACAGATGTAATCAGTTATTATTATTAATTTTGGTGAGAATAAAGCCTGTTGGACAAATATCAATAAACTTTGTGGCAGAATACACTGAACACACTGTACACAAGCACACTGTGTATTTTATATAAGCACTTTGTGTTTGTCTTGCAGCTGACAGCAGTGAACTCTGTGGTTTTCTCTGTGAAGGCAGTCGATGCAGATGGAGACATGATCACTTACATCATCGATCAATCTGCGGTAGGCCAAAGCAAAAGCCCGTCCACATTCTTCTGTCCATGTCCTGTACAGTTTTACATGAACTCACCTGTTACCTGTTACCTGTAGCATGACGCCTGGTTCTTCAGGATTGATCTGCCAAACAGTGGAAAAGTGGTTCTGAACAAACCTCTGGACTATGAAAGCAGAACTCAGCTGCAGGTGATCATCTGGGCCCAGGTGAGACGCCGCTGTTCAGGAGGTCAGAGACTGTTTGCTGTGAAAACATCAGGAACAGCAGCTGTTCACATGCCCCCCACTCAGATGCCAACAGGTTATTGGTTTAAACTGAAAGACAGCACAGCACCCCCATGTGGCCACAGAAGACACTAAACACTTACCAGCAAATATGTTGAATTAGTTCAAAATTCACCAACAACCACAGTCCATTTTTTGTTGTTTCCTCACCTGACAAACCTGACAAAAGTGTCCGCTCACAAAACAAAGAGTCATGGGTTTTTGAGTTTATATGTCAGTCTTCTAAGTATTGTGGCACTTTATACTTTGGAAAGTTTGGTTGAACATACAGAGAGAAAATAGGAAAGTACTATTTTGTCAGTAAAACACTCTTTTCTGGATATTTTGTTTGATGATGTGCAACAGGAAACAAACACAGTGGAGAAATTCAACACGTCCACTGTTGTGACGGTTGACATTGAGGATGGAGATGACCAGTATCCTCACTTCCTGCCCTGTGCACCTGTTTCTCCAGGTGTTCCTGTCTGCATGAACCCAACCTACACTGCCAACATCACACACAAACAGCAGGTAAACAAAAGACACCTCACCTGGTAGACACAAACACCTGAAGCAGCAACATCGTCAGTGGTCCATATTTGAATCTGTTCAGTTCAGAGCGCTTTGCTATGATTCACTTGTCTTGGTGATGATTATTTTTGTTATCTGAACGATACCTTTAATAAATTTCAGGCCACAAGGACTGAGACATTAAATTGTATTAAACTGAAATAAGTTTTAAAAGCAAACAATCCCAGACAGAGTGAACGAGACTTCACTCTGAAATGAAGACATGCGGAAACCTTCATGTCTGATCTCACACCTTCTGCACGTGGAGAATTATAGTCTGTCAGCCCGTCAACACACTGAATTCAATTCAGACAACAGATGTTCCAGCCGAGTAGATTCCAGTTGTTGGGTATAATTTGTTCCATCTGAATGTGAATATATTTAACTCCACTGAGTTGAAGACATTGTCCAGAACGACCTGTGTCAGGCTCCGCCTCCAGGTGACATTTTACAGAATCTCAGCCAATTATGTGTCAGGAATGTGATGATGTTATGGGTTAATCTCTGCCCCTGTTGTCCTAATGTCAAAACAAGAGCACACTGTCTCAGGGTGGATTTCCACCACTGCTTTGTATCAATGATTCCACACTGTAGGAATATATACGTTTCCATTTGTTTTCCATTTCAGGACACAGCTCTGGACTTTTCTCCTGGTCCAATCAGAGCTGAAGATGGAGACAAAGGGATCAACACTCCTCTGATCTACACTATTCTGTCAGGTCAGATTTTTTACTACCTGACAAAGGCAGACACAGGTTGTTCAGTTCTACACCGTGTGTTCAGGTTTGCACAGATGTGTTTGTGTGTCAGCAGGTGGTGATCAGGGCAGGTTTGTGATCAACAACAGGACAGGTGAGATCAGGTTAACCAGACCTGTTCATGGCCAACAACTGATGGCAAACTACACACTCACTGTCATGGTAAGAGCACTTTTTCCTGTTTTGGGTTAGATTGAAAGTTTTCCCCTCAGAACAAATTGTCCAAACAATTGTCTTCCATCCAACACCCCCCGACCCACAGGTGTGCCAGGTGAATGATGGGCTGAAGTACAGTGTGGCGTCGGTTCTGATCAGAGTTCTCAGTGAGAACATGTTCCCTCCGGTCTTCAACAGAACCACCTTTAAAGGTTTCATCATCCCGAGCTCTAGCCCCGCCTCCATCGTCTCCACATATGGGAACCAGGTGTTGCAAGTCAAAGCGTCAGACCGCGATTTCTCTGATGTAAGAATGCCTGCTGCTCTACCTGTTTTTAACCTGTTTGGACACATGGCGGCTCATCACTGCTGTCCAATCACAGGGCCTGAATCCAAACATCCACTACTCGCTCCATCCTCCATCCGGACTGTACCAAGTCACACAAGGAGGGGTTCTGATAGCAAGAACAGACCAACTGCACGCCTTTGACCGACACATACTTCAGGTTGGTCCACACTTATTTTCCCATAGTGGCACTGAAGGTGGGTTACCTTTATTATACTACAATAGCACACCGACTGTTCTATCAGATCTACTGCTGCTTCTATTCTTCAGGTACTGTTACCTTTACTGTACACTTTACCTTCTGTCTGAAGAGTATAAATGAGTCTTTACCACAGCTGGACTCAATCAAACCCCGTAGAACATCAAAGCCACCGAATGAGCTTCTCTTGTCCTCCAACTTCCTTCCTCATCTTGTTCGTACTTCATCTCTTCAGCATTGCCTTCAGGACCATCAACCATGTCGTTTCCATCACATGAATCCAAAATACTGATGATATTGCATCTATGGGTCCAAACCTGCCTCACAAAGCTCCATCGGCTCCTTCTCCTTTGATGTTGAGACATATGAGTCCGTTTCAGCAAAGGAGAAAGATTTTATACGTACAAATAAAGACAAAATGATCATTTTTGTACCAATTTTTTATGTCATAATTATGATTCTGACTCTGCAGGTCATCGCCAGAGATGAAGAATCAGGAGAAGAAGTTTCTGCCTCAGTGGACATCGAAGTCCTGCAGAGGGGTCAAGCAGGTGAGAACAAAAACACACATGTGAACACACACAGGATCGAAGCTGTGCAATAAAGGCTGCACACAGCTGGATTAACTTCCTGTGGAGGAGCAGTGAGTCGTGATTAATGAGAAGTGGGGGCCATTAAGCTGAAGCAGAGGTGTGAGCCGAGAGGTTGTTCAGAGGTTTTCTCCTCGGCTGATCTCCGATTGATCAGACCTGATCAGTTATCTGTTTCCTTAATGAGATAACAGCCATTATCATCACATCTTGTTAGCAGACCGAGGGTGTAATGAGACGAACACCCAGCAGGGTTTCATACCTTTTCTCATTCACAAAGAAAAGTGACCATTTTGTTTGTTTGTTTGTTTTGTTGGGATTTTTTTGGATTACGGGGTTCAGAGGAGGTCTGATTTTTTTGTTTATTGACACCACACACATTAGTGAAGAGCTTCAATAATAAAACCATGATGCCACTTTTCAGTGACTCACTGAATGTATCTCAAAGTGTTTGGTGTGTTTCAAAGTCCTAAACAAAATCTGTTTCAATCCACCACCGAAGTTAAGCCCCTCTTGAACATGAGATTATATTCCAACTGTATGACCTTGTGGTGCCTTCATTGACATTTATTCTTGGCTCTCTATAGTTCCTAGTGGTGCATTCACAGAGCAGCAGTTGTTTGGAGATGTGGACAGCAGACTGGCAGGAGGAATCGCAGCAATGATCCTGCTGTTGTTTCTCTCATCTGTTGTGTTTCTGCTGCTTCGAATCATGAAGAGAAGAAGACAACAAAGAAACAGTGATGAACACGCAGCCGTTGCCTTTGGAAAACATCCCAACGTGGTACGAACCGAATCACTGATGCATTAATACACCTGTTTAAAATCAATTTGCCTTACTTACACGGTCGCCATCTTGATTCCAAAGTGAAGCTCAGGTGGGCCGCAGGCAGCAGCGCTAGTAAGCGACAGTGTTTGAGGAATCACTTTTCTCCAAAGCTGTGATCTTGGTGCTGCGTCCCCGACATCATAGCTTACTTTTCATTTCATAATGTTCTGCAGTGCCTCTGTGGCCAGCTAGCAAACACAAGTAGACACCCCACAAAGCTATGATGCTATGCTAACATTAGGAAAACTAGCAAACATGCCTGCCTGATCACTCCTATGCTTAATAAACAGTATATCACCGAAAGAGCAGTCTAGATAACAATGGCCATAAGGTTTCAGCAAAACTCAGTCTACATGAGACGATAGCTTTTTTCCAGCCACGTAACTTAGCCGCTGAGCAACGTTAGAGGATAAAATGTGACCTGCTAGCATTCCTATTATAATTAATTTTAGCTCGCTGCTTTAACCCACATCCTTACCTTTAATTTTGTGGATGTGGTCCCTGTAGCCCTTCATTTGCACATTTCTGGGAGTATGATGCTCCTCCTCAAGGGCTGCAGCTGTTGAAGCTGGACATACTCTGTATGATCTTATACATGTTGTTTGATTCCAACTCACTCTGCAGAAGTAAATCTGCTGCGATGTCAGAGAGGAACAAGCTTTAGGTTGTCTGTCCCGCCATCATGTCAGTGTGAAGTTCACCCACCCAGCCTCGCTTTCATTTCAAGATGGCTGCAACATGTTAAAGGAAAATACACTTGTTTAAAACATAAATACATCTGTATTAGTTTCAAGAGTTTTTCTCTGGAACCTTAAAGCCTCTACAAAAGTAGTTTATAAAAAAAACTGAGTCATAAATATAAAAAACCTGAATGTGTGTTGGTGTCTGTGGTGGTTAATTATCAGCTGAACCTGCGGTTTGTCTTTAAAGAGCTTTAAAATGACTTCCAGCTCATCATTTATTCGTCCGGACACAACTTTTCTGTCCTGGTTCCCTCTCACTGTCTCATAGCTTCATTTTCAAACAAAAAAGTGTAAAAAGCCTCTGAAGCTGATCTGCTGAGCAGCAAACAGCAGTCAGGCTCAGTCAGAGGCGAGCTGGAGAAGAGCAGATGTTTCCTCAGGAGGAGACCAAACTCAGAGCTGACAGACAGAGAACGTGACTGATGTTCTTCAGGAGACACAAACATGAATAAACCATCATACTGCTTCATGTCTGCTGGATGAGGAAATAAACTGCAGCTTCACGTTGTGTTTACTTCTTATTTCTGCTGAAAACAGAAACATCATTCACTGTAGTTTCACCTCAAAGCTCATGTGACTGTCCATCTACACAAATCACATGCTCATGAAGGAAAAAACAAAAAAGTCCACACACTTAAATTTTTATTGCAGAAGAATATTTCACCTGCTCTGATTCTCTGCACTGTCTGTGTTTCCTCCTCGGCTGTAGAGTTTACTGTGGTTTCACTCGGTGAGTTTAAAGCCCCTCAGTGATGTGATGTTGTGACAGTCAGTGTGGACTTCCTGTGATGTGCTTCGGTTCATATTCGCCATCAGTGGAGCAGAAGTCTGTGTGTGGTGCCTCATGTGTCTTTCTGATATCCCCCTTCAGTGTCATGTGGTGTGCTCAGTGTGCTGAATATTAGAGCCTCTTCTGTGCGACACGAAGTCTAGAAAATGAGCTGCTCTGCCTTTACTCAACCAGAAAAGACATGATATGGAAAAACACCGCAGACACAGGTGTCATGCAGTCATGGAGGTTGCTTTCACGTAAAGTGGGAGAAGTTTTGGAAAACTGTTTCTTTAGATGAACATGTGTTTCCAGTGTTTCTCGGCAGGTGTGTTGAAGTGTGAGTCCAGCTGATGTCCCTGATTCAAACTGATCTGAGTTCAGGACTGCTGAGAACTTCAGAGTTCATCTGTGCAAAGGGATAAAAAAAACAAACTGAACATAAAATAAAACTCTTTCTGACTGACAGGTGAGCTCCAGTCTACCTGTGTTCTCCATGGAGGAGTCTTCATACAACAGCAGAGCTTTCAGGCATGAATATGAGTCTTCACAGTCAGAAAGTTTCCACGGCAGACAAGGACTCTACACCAGAAGACACTCTCTGCTTCCTGCTCCTCCACCACCATCATCGAACATCATCAGTGATCCTGGAGGAAGATCCGGATTTTACTATGATCTGTTTCCTGTTGTAGAAAAACCAGATGGTCCACCTGAGGTGATTGAAACCACTGAAACCCTCCGATTACATGACAGCAGAGAGGGCCTTCAGGCCACAGGTGTGTCCACAGGTGTTCACGGTGACAGCATCACAGCAGTCGACGCAGAGACTCTGCTGAGAAACGACAACATGGAGGCAAACAAATCAGAGGAGACGTTGAAGGACCCGTACAGGTAGATGGTCTCTGTGATGCGTCTGAAGACGAGTCTGACTCAGAGGAAGTGTCTCTGCAGCAGCCAATCACAGACCAGAAACAAGGCAATGACAAATCGCAGACCGACTTCACTGAGGATTTTTATTTTAATGATCGCATGCAGAAATTAGTCCCACTACTGCTGATTTAAGTTTTTCTCAAATGAAAATAAAACAGGATTGATGGTTTGGAATTTACTTTGACAATAACCAAACGCTGTGACACTGCAAAAAACTTTTAACAGAATAACACAACCCAGCTTGAGTTATAAGAGTTATGTGAGTATATGGCACTCTACAAAATCACTGGGTGCAATGAGGAACCCGGTGGGTCAATACCAAGGGGCAAACTCCCCACTTCTACATTGAAGCCAACCAGGAAGTACAAAAACCTGCAATTCCTCGACTGACCGCTTGAGGCTCCAAAAGGGAGCAAATTCCCATTGGAGCCCATGTTAAAATGGCCAACT
>JAPZDZ010000015.1:18006152-18041852 GCA_029783805.1 Acanthurus tennentii | reverse complement strand
TTTAGCCTCACGTTTTTGGATACCTCTGCCTGTTCACCTGCCTACCCGTGTACCGACCTCTGCCTGGAATAAACCTGCTTTTTGTGAAACGAGTCGAGTCGAGCATTTGTGTCCTTCCAACATCAAGCCACGTTCCTTGACAGTCAGTTGATAATCATTAAATAGAGGGCTCTCAAAAATCCTAGGTGGAGATCCTCAAGGGTCCATTCCTGAGCCTCTCCGATTCAGTATCCACATGCAGCCCCTTCCTCAGATTATGGTCCTATTATAATATCCCCTAAAGTAAATGTGTAAATGACACACAACTCTATATAACAGCATAGCCATTGTCCCGTATACTTGGATGTGCCACTATTCTGGATAGAATTGAGGGGAGGTGTTGGCCCATCTTGAATCATGGTATTGAAATTTATCAAGTCAGAGATCTTGCAACAGCTACAGGAAAACCATTACAAAATCTGCCGACTATAATTACAAAAAACAGAGCAAGAATCAAAGTTTTTCTATTTAAATTTACTACACAAAAATCAAGCATTTAATATCAGCAAGCTAGACAATGGCAATGGTTTCTTCACAGGTCATAGTAAATATAAAGCAGTACAGCTGGTTACTGCTGTAAGAGTCCTCAATACCAAAACAAAAATTAAGCCATTACAGAAGTGCTAAAATCACTGCAATTTCCTGTGAGCCAATTGATTCATTTTAAGAACTGTTCTGTTTTTAACGCACTAAATGGTTGTCAGGTTTGAATGGATCCATATTGTACATCTTGTAGCATCCACACCCCTCAAGGACAGTACTTGTTGCTGGAAAACAGTGATTTGGGCTACAGTTTGTATATGCACACTTTGTAAATGTGTCTAATCACCTGCAATCCTTTGTCAAACCAGCGGTTTCCACTGTTCCACTGGCTGCCTCCTCCATGCATCATCTGGAGAATACGAGTACTGCGATACATCTCATCAGGCACTGTGGGCAAGGCTCCATCCAAACACAATGTGAGGATGCTGCTTTGGATAGCTGACACTGATTCCTTGTTGGTCTTGTCTAATAAATATAAAGCATAAATATTTATCATGTGATCAGACTACCACAGTTAAATAAATCAGTCCAAGACATTTTCACACAACATACACATTTGCCTTATCGTAATCTATATTTCAACATGGTCTCCTGTAAGTTGTCTGTATTTTCAGTATTTGTTTGTTTCATCAAAGCAGGTTTATATGCATGCTCTTTTTCACATTGCTTTGTCAGATGATCCTAAACAGAAACATTGATGACACTTGACATCTGCAACAATGTTATTTCTAATTACGTATGTAATTGATTGCAGCTGTGGGAGAGTGTGTGTAATTACAGATTTTTAAAATCCCTTTGGCACTAGTTTAAGAACCTTGATGCCTTTTTTAAAAATGCCATATACAAAACTCACAATGGTCTCATCTTGAAACACAGGCTGTTCATTGTTCAAAACATCGCATTCTGCATTCCCATCTTTAATGAAAACTTACTTTCATAGAATCATTGGTTCAAACGGCTCATTCATACTGAAATACCACTGGGACATTTCTTTAGATAACCATCACACGCCTTACTCATAGTTTAGTGAACAAAATATCTGACACGTGTTTCATCATGATGTTACATGTAATGTAACTGTGAAAAGGTCAGTTGAGAGAATATAGCAGAAACAGCTGAACCATGAATCTATTGATGGGATATAATACTGTCAACCACAACAATGGTTCCTTTTGAATAAAAGCAACAATAGCTACGTGTTCCTCCTCTTTATCATCCTACCTGACCTCTATGGTGACCACTCGCCTGCTCCGAGTGTGTGTAATTGTTTTTTTTGGACAATATATAGGTCAAACATTTTGGTCAAGACAGAATGCCGTGTGTGTGGACCTGAATTGCCCAGTTTAACCAGATGGACACATATTGGTCATTTAGCCAACAGGAGGGACAGCATCTCCCCTTTTTCCACTTGTTCTGAAGAGTCTCAGGTCAGTGAATTTTTATTTTCACTTAAATAACAGCAAAGTTGTTCTCACCATTGATGAGGTTGATGTAGGCTTTGCTCCAGATGTCCCGACGCTGGCTGGTTAGGATGCCAACGGGCTCTGTGTTGGTCTGCAGTGAGGACTCACAGATTCTCTCCAGCTGAACACTAAGCTGATCTGCTGTTAGTGGAGTTCCATCATTGCTGTACACATCTAGCCTAAAGAACTGAATCAGAGGGGCTCACATGAATGCCTTCAATCTCAGGCCGCCAGTTCCCCTTGGGTTAGTTTAAGAATAAACACTGTTTACAGAATAACTTAAAGACAGGTGTTTGACTTCGAACTGTGACGGAAAGCTCCTCACCTGACAGTTGTGCACTACAGTGATGTGTCTGGGGCAGGTTGAGCTCTTGCCATAAAACATCAGTGAGTCTGTCTTCTGACCAGGGATACGACAGGATGACATCACCTGCTCATACTGCTTCATGCACAGAGGCTTTCCTCTTAGGTATTCAACTGGCAATGTCCCACTGTGACACATTAAACAGGGGTTTAAGTTCCTGCATTTTTCAAAAATTCCAGCATATGGCCAGGGCTTTTTGATTTGAAAAAAAAAAAGTTAAAAAGCAAAAATTTGAGTCTATTGAAAATATTCTTTTTTTTCAACTTTTACATGGCAAACCATATACTTCATATTTATAAAGTAGATTTACTTTTTTAATACAAAACATTGTTTTCACACCCATTTAGGTAAGTGGCAGCCTAATCATACAAGTGACCAATGTTAAAAAAGCACTGTAATGCCCATCAATTTATTTAAGTTATTTGGCAATTGTTTTGCTGTATGAGAGAGACACTTGGGAATAAGTGTTAGAATTTTTGAAACATAGGTATACCTTGTATTTTTACTGTCCAAGATAGTCCCAAAATCTCATTCCAATATGTTATAGGGCAGCCTAAACACATGACAGCTTGTAGTGTTTGTAACAGCTCTCCACAGTGATGACTGTGTGTACACAACGTGTCCAAAAGTGACAGTGAATCACTACTAATCAAACATGTTCAATAGTGAAAGAGATAGAGACAACTCAGTCATGCAGATAACCTTGATGATAATTAAACTGAATCATACTTTTTAAAGTACCTGTGCATCCTTCTATGCTTGTGTACATTTGTTTACTAAGAATTATGTTTAGTACATTTGTATCTTATATCATTTTGCATGAATTTTCTTGGCATGGGAAAGTATATTGTGTTGCCTTCTGTTTTTAATGTGTACTTTTAATAATATGATTTATTGATTGATTGATTGATTGGCATCAAAATCTATTTTTAAGCTGCACAATAGTCATTTATAATTACACTATGTGAAACAAAAATAAGAGAAAGAAATGGACTGTTTGTTATAGATCTTGTATGTATGGCTAAAGGATATATAAAGCTTGGTACATACTTGTCAATCATTGTCTTCATATCCAAAAAAAAAGCTAGGGATTTGGCAGCAGTCCTAAACAAAGAAAAACATGGTTATTCATTTGAATATTGACAAAAACTCAAACAAATTAATTTTAGATTTTAAAAAAGATCAATGTGAGTGAAAAAATGAGGCCAAAATATCCCGACTTTTAGTCTCTCAGGGGTCAAACCTATCATTTGAAGTCTCAAGATATCTTCTCAGTCTCATAAAGTTATCCCAAAAGTCCCAGATGACAATATTTAAGTATTTTGAGTATTCAATGTAAAGCTTATGTGCACTGTTTTTTGTCTCGTCCAAAGCTTAAGTTTCAGTATCGGATTGTTATTTATGAATGGAGAGACCCCCAACCCTGCCCCACTTTTGATACAGACCTTAGTCAATATGCAGAGATATCTATTAAGAACATGAAGGTCATTTGATTTTGGTAAGACATTTACTTCATGTTTGTAATAGGGTGGGCCCAACCAACCAGTCCCTAAGCAGCGAGGATTGTCTCAGCTCAGGGACTGTCTGGCCGTTAGGCATCTTTCAAATTAATTATGAAAACATCAGTCAGGATAAAAGTTTTTTTAGAAAGAGTGAATTCAAATTGCACATAAGCATATGACTTTGATGTCACAGTCTTCATCATAGTTCATATCCACAGACTCAAACAAGAACAAGTTATTTTTTTGGACAGGTGTTTCCTATCAAGATTAATTAATCCAAAATTGATCTGTTTTAACTTCAACAGTGGGAAAACAAAGACAATCCAAACTGGGCCAGAGAGGTGATTGAATACTCAGATGAAGAGGCCTGGCTTTGAGGGTAAAAGGAAAAAAGTGGCTCAGTTCTTAGTGTTCTGGGATCAGAATTGATTCTCAGTGTTTTGGTTGCTTCAGTGAAAAATGAATGAGAGATGAACTGCTGAGCCGTTCAACTGCACTGTACAGTTGTTTTATTTTATTGTATTTTTTTTATTTTATTTTCATTCTGATTTATAATTTCTTTGCTAAAGTAATGTAGGAGGAATTTTTCAGCAAGTGTAAAAAGTAGATGTGATTTTTTTTTTGGTAAAAGCTTTTTCTTTATCTTGAGCTACATGTGTTTGTGTGTTTACCTTATCTGTACCAGATCTTCATCCTTGCAGGCTATTTGGGGAGAGAGCCAACCAGCATTGGACATAATGACCAAAGGCCTTTGTTGTTCTACATATACAGACCTCAAGTAATACTCTGTAAGCTTGAAACAGGAAGTAGAGATACAAAGAGACAAGCAGCTACAGTTCATTAAGCAAAGTTAAGCAAAATTAAACAACAAAATTAAAAATCGATGGACAATAACCCCCCCAAAAATTAAATAGTTGTATGTAATATATATATTAGGAGAAATGACCTTTTTCCTTTTTAAATTAGGAGCTAAATTAATGCAGAATGTGTGAGGAGGCCACAGCCAGGAGATCATTAGCACTATTATATCAGTAAATGTGTCTACAGCTGTTCGTGTGGTTGTAGAACTCACCCAGTTGTCAGTGTTGCATGCTCTCTTCTCCAGGCACCTCTGCAGTTGTTCTCCAATCCCTCCTGCTTTCTGAAAATCCTCTACTAGTTTTTTTATTTGCTTAAGCTCATCCCTCTCCACAAAGACCTCCAGGAGGTGGAGGTAGAGCTCACAGGTCTGCTGTAGAGGTGGGACAGGCAGCTTGGGTGGTTCATTCTGCTGGCTCAGATTTCTGCCTGCAACCAGAGTCACTGATTCAGGTTTCACTGAGCAAATGCGACCCACCATGACACGCTTTACCTAGGAGAAATGAGAGGCACAAATGCAAGTATTTTAATGACCACTTGCTCTGACAGAATGACAACTGTTTCTTGATCAGGGGGTGAAGGGGCGTGGGGGGGGTTGTTGAGGTTAAGGAGGCGGAGGCTGTCAACTAATCACATGGTTGGTGGTTTATTCCCCCATTCTCCCTTCCATGGTAAATGTGTTTTCTGGCACAAACCAAAGACGGAAGCAGAATTTTTTTGGCCCAAAGTTGCTCATTGTTACTCTCCTTTAGAAAATATTTGCTGCATGATTTACACATCTGTGTGTCAACTGTTAAGTTTCTTTATATCAGGTACTCTAACTGTGGATGGAAAAGTTTCACATTTAAATTAACTGATAACTAATTCAATGCAACACCAATCAAGCCCATCAAATGCTGAAATCTTTGAAAGAAATTCTCTAACAGTGACTCCTATTGACTCTGAGACTTTTCTGCTGTTTCTGAAAAAATCTGACATGTTGTGACAGTGGAGCCTCTTTCAAATCAAAATTTTGAAAACTATAATGAGCACTTAGTAGGCCTGAGAGTTACAATACTGAAAGAAGAGTTTATAGTTTATAATACAAACCAGGAAAGGTCCTAAGAAAATAACAAGGATCAGATTGTTGAGGACTTTGCAGTGAGCATGGCCGACTGACACCCAAAACTGTCATTTAGACAGGTGAGTACATCTATAATTCCATCTTGCACGGTTTCATTGTCCAAGTGGTTGACACAATCAGCATCCTATGAAGTGTCAGTGGTTTAGAAGCAACTACTATTTTCTTGACAACAAAGGCGGCTCCTTTAGAGGTTAGCAAAGACACTGCTAATCTCAGCACCGATTGTATCGTGTTGGAAAAGAATTTCTTTTTGAAAGAAGTGCAATAATTGTTACTGAGAGCATTTTAGAAATGGTTAAAATGTTCCTGAGCCCTCTCTAAACTGGCTCAGTGGGTAAATACTGAGCTCCTGTCTTTGCTTAATTGTGCTACTGTAGCTGCAGCTGCTTTGCATTTTATAGTACAGCAGTTTTAAACTGAGTAGCAGTTACTTCATCTCTAGAGCATATTTCTTTTTGCATCCAGCATAATATCCATGGCTCTTTTTTTAATGTGGGTCTTTATCATTTAATTGTCTGAGTTTTGTCTTTTTCTGGGTAACTGCTGTGAGCTTAAACTGACCAACGAATCATTTCAGCTCCCCTACAATGCTACTTTAAACTGCACTAAGCAAAAGCATCCTAAGCTCAGGTCAATATTCACCATAAAGGTTACAAACCAAACTGGTCACCAACATGCCAGTCGACAGTTCTTTATCACGCTGAGGCCAGGTTTAATCCTTAACAAACAGGTTTGCAATCCTTGCCAAATACCTATTTGTCACAAATAAATAGGAAGTCCCTTTGCATAAATACATGTTTCTCTGTTAATAAAAAGAGAGGAAGGTAAAGCTGAGCATCTCAAAAGAAAGAAAAAATCTGAAGTAACTCTGCGTCAAGAGGGTTTTTCAAGAGCGCTGGCACACTGCATCCAGCTGTAGTCAGTTTGCAAAATAAACCTGCTGAGAGGATCCACAACAAGGTAGAGCTACTAAAATACTTAAACTTAAGATCAAATAAAATGTTAATAAAATCTGAGAGTTTAGCATCTTAAAATTAGGAATCCAGCATTAAATGTTTTACACAAAGATAAAGAACTTTTTGTGATCACTGATGTAATCTTGCTATTGTTATTTAGTGAACTACATCATAGACATTGTGAACAGTCAGAATTGACAGGATTGTTACTCACCAGAGCTCTGCTGCAATGTCTCAACATCGTGTTTTTGGATAAACGCCGACAGATTTTGGTATTTACTTGTGTAAATGTGTTTTAAGGGTACCATTGAGCAGTGTCTGGAAAAGAAAAGCTCCTGCTGTAACAGAAGAGCTGGTTACCACTCTGCTGCCAGAGCTCAGAGTCTAGCTATCCTAATCGAAAAATAAAGACTTGTGTGTGTTTGTACAAGAGTGTAACTAGTACAAACAGTCAAAGTAAATTTATCTTTCCTGATTATCTTCAGTTTGTTTGACCAATGGTTTGTCTCGTTCTCCTTTATGGATTTTCAGTTGCATGTCATTTAACTGTATCTATATTTACTTTCCCTGTTCTTCTGGATAAGGAGACGCAGAAGTGGCCCCAAGCTTTTATAGTATCACAAGACATAATCTCCCTCCTCTTCCTCTGTCCTGGTTCTTAGAGTAATATTGAAGAAGGTAAAGAATGACACAACAGCAATAGGGTTAGAGTTTACATACATGTAACCCTTTATACTCAAAAGAAAAAGGTTATTACTTGTCTCTTTTAGTAACAAACAGATGATAGCCATTCAGACAGCACATTCCATGCTGCCTTGTTTTTTTACATTAGCAGTGGTTTGACATTTTCTCTTGTTCTTTAAAAACTAGATCATTTTGTTTATTTTGAGTTTGGTTTCATTCATTTTGACATGAAACTGTTTAGAAAAAAAAAATGTGGTCATTTCTGTACTCCCTTGATCTTTCTGGCTCCTGTCAACCTGTGTGCGTTGAGCTCGATGCAGAAGGCTGAATGGAATGAAATCCCAGCAGGAGGTGCATTTATTAACTCATTTATTCATTTATTTATCTCTAAACACCAAGAAACACTCAAGGCTGCTCGTGATGAAGACAGAAAGCAGAAGCTCACAGTTTGAAGATGCCCTCATCATGTGGACTGAACCCCAGTCAGGAGACCGGATTTCTGTTCCTGTCCTTTCAAACACTCAGTGTGAAGGCTTGAGCTGTCACACAGGAAACACAGGACCCAAGTTTTAGAACGAAGCTTTATAAAACATTGTTCCGTCTGTAATGGAGGAGGTTCTGTTTGCCTAAAACACACAGCTGGTTTATACAAAAACAGGCCAACACTGACAGCTGGGTCGAGGTTAGTGATGCATTCAGAGGCACATGTGGTTTCCAAACACTTTAAATGTGACACAACTGGAGGGGGAATGACAGTTTAGTTGTTCAAACAGCTGCTGAGAAGATTCAATACAGGAACTGAAAGACTTTGATGAACCACTGAGCCGAACTTTGCTGAGCAAAACTGATGAACACTTCAGAATATCAAACGGTTTTTTCAGCTTCATTCTTATAAAAACCAAATCCTTTTTTTTATACATTTGTTGTTGGGCCTGAAAATCTTATGAAACCAATACTGCCATCTAAAGGTCACTCACATCAGAAACATTTATTTATTTATTTATTTTCATATACATAAATATAAATATGAATATAAATACAAATATAAATGTGTGTGTGTATGTGTGTATATATATTTAAATCGGTTTTTTGTTCTTGATTCTCTTATCTCTCCTTTTTTGACCCACGTGGTTCTGATGGTCGATCATAGTGAAGTTTGTTTCAGCTGAACAAACAGAAACACGGAGGAGAAGATGAACAGCATCGCCGTCGTAAACTCATCAGCTCGGTCTCTCTGCGGTTTGAGGACGTGGCAGGACGCAGCTGACACTTTTCTCCCCGCTGACTCGCCACAAAAACAAGAGCCAATCACGAGGGAGTACGATGACCGAGACCTCTGACGTCATTAACCGAAGACGAGCGCCTGCTGAAGTGGACCAATGAAAGGGGGAGAAGGGTTTCATGCGGTGCCTGATTGGCTCCGGCAGGACGCAGCAATTCTGCGGGGCCGGAGTGCGTGATGGTCGGCAAAGAAAACAGAGGAGGCGAAACACACGGAGTCCAGCAGCGCGAGCTACGCACACGCACGCACGCACGCAATCACGCAGGTAAGTCTCCTACCCGAGGCGGATTTTCACAAACGTGCTTTACTTGTATTTCTGCAGAGTGAGGAAGATGAGGATGAGGAGGGCGCCGGTGATGCTCTGAGTCCAAATCACGTCTCTCGCGTTGTTAAAGTTAATGAACTCAAAACAAACAAATTAATGAGAAACAAGATGAAAAGGACGAAAAAAGAACAGAGGTATGCGGAGAACAAGTCTACAGCTTCAAAATACAAAATACTGAGTCTGTGGATTTATTTTACGGGATTAAATAAGTAAATAATGAAAATAAGACAAAAGACAAAGCAAAGGGTCAATAAGTTCTGCGGATCATTCGGTGCTGATTAAGTGGACCTCTGATTATTGACTCCAGCAGCAGTTTCAGTTCTGTGGACTCACCTGGTCGCCTCACCGTCACCAGAAAACCTGCAGAGAAAAGCTGACTGACGTCCGTCAGAGCGGGTTGGTCGAGTTCACACAGAGGAGAAATCTGACTCTGGTTTTGCTGTTCTGTCAAGGTGCTTTCACAGAAAACTGGTGACGAGCAAGACTGCAAACAAAATATATATACGTGTGTGGCATTAATACGTGAGTTTGTACGCTTGAAATACTTAAAATACTTCATACTGCGTTTCAGTTTGTGGTGTTGTAGTTTATTAACAGATCAGTTTAATTTCTCTTCAACAGAAACTGCAGCTGTCATGTACATGCAGTGCAGTAGAAGTAAACTACACAAGCAAAGTACTTATACTTTGCTTTGTGCAGTACTAAAGTAAATGTACTTAGTTCTCTTGGTATGTAATCGGGTTCTTGTGCTTCTGAAGGCTTCAGCTCCTCAGAGGGAGCAAAGATCAGGTGGTGGAGGTCACACAAGTTCAACGTCAGTCGTCTCTTCTGCTGCATCTCCATCAGGATGGTCCGGCCTTTGCTGACGTGTTTCATCCTCTGCATCGTCTACGGCAGCAGTAAACCAACAGAGAGAAAGAGTCGAGTCCATGAAGAAGAACCGCTCAGCCGCCTTGAACACGACGACAACAAAAACTACGACTACGACCATGAAGCCTTTCTGGGTCAGGAAGACGCCAAAACCTTCGACCAGCTCGCCCCGGAGGAGAGCAAACGGAGACTCAGGTGAGTTCAAGATGAAGAAAAACCTGCTGCGGCTCAGCAGAGCCCGATCACTTCTAATCACCGATCAGGATATTTGTCTGTTTTTAATGAAAAAGGATCACCAATAAACATAAAGACACTGAAAACTCTGGTGCAGATGTTCCCTAATGAGACCTGTGCAGATTCGTGTGTTGCTGTAAATGTCTTTTGTTGTTTTAAACTGGAATTCCTCTGGGTTAGACTTCCTGCTTCCTGCTTCCTACTTCCTGCTTCCCAGAAACATTCACAACTGGTTCAGCAACTTTTGTTGTTTCTTTTTTTAAGCATGTTTGTGCAGAGCACCAAGTGTATCAAAGTTTGTTTAAATGACTGTTTGAAAGTAACAGGTAACCATCACACATGCTGATGTTTCTGCACAGTTCTGATAAAAACAGTAGTTCTTTTTCGTGTATTCCGTGTTGCTTCTTGATGTTAGAGAGTACTGGTTATTTTGGTACACAGCATTTCATTCACAGGGCTCAGAGACATTCACCAAATCAGCAGCTGCAGTGCAGAGCAGGATTTCTTTCAGTGACAGGGATTTCTCTACATGTTCCAGATTGTCAGTAACTAATGAAGGCTTTAATTATAACACTGTGTCTCTCTGCAGCATCATTGTGGACAAAATGGACAGTAACAAAGACGGTTTTATCTCTGAGGAAGAGCTGAAGGTTTGGATCAAAAATGCCCAGAAAACACATATTTCCAACAGTGTGGAGCATCAGTGGAAGGACTTTGATATGAACGGTGACGGTCTGATCAGCTGGGAGGAGTACAAGAACGTCACCTACGGGAGTTTTCTGGGTAAAGAATTACAGTTTGTAATGACAGACATTCAGGTCCAACAGCAGAGAGACTCTGCTTACTTTTCCTCGTCCTAAAAGCGATTGTCTGATTGATTACCTCGAACAGAGAACCCTCAGACGGACACAGAGTATAACTACACCTACATGATGTCGAGGGACGAGAGACGTTTCAGAGTCGCAGACAGAAATGGAGACTTGATCGCAGATAAACAAGAGTTCAGCGCTTTCATTCACCCTGAGGATCACGAGCACATGAAGGACATCGTGGTGCAGGTGAGTGTGAAGGCGCCGACATGAGGTCACAGACGCCATGTGATGTCATTGATGTGATGTGTTTTCTCACTGTCACAGGAAACGATGGAAGACATCGACAAGAATGGAGATGGTTTCATTGACCTGCAGGAGTACATCGGTAAGAAGAACTGACATGAACCTTTACCATCTTCCCTGTAGTGCTGGGAGGCTGCAGAGGGACCAGGTCCTGACCATGAACTGAAAACACTAGATGTGACTTGAAAACCAGCCAACACCACCTATGGGAGGCCAGTTGTGACATGAGCGGCTGACTGGGAAGGTTGGCGCCACCTCCCACCCTTAATGTAAAGCAGATGAGTAAATTATTTTCACATATGGATGAACTAAAGCTACAACAAGTCACTGAACCAAATGTGTGTCAACATCACAGTTAGTTACCAAGTAATGAAACCAAGCTCCAAACAAACAAAGGCGTGAAGCAAGTCAGCAGGAAGGAAGTGATCAACATTGCACATCCCAGCAGCAACACCAACGCTGACCGACCGCTCGGTGAACAAAATGGCAGCAGGCTGAAAGTCGCCTCAACAGTTAATCTTCAGCAGCCTGCAGTCAGGCGCTCCCTCGAGCCTTTGCACAGTTTCCTTTCAGGAATCTACTTATGAACCATCCATGATTTGTCCAGGGAACGTTGTCCAGTTGTAGAAAGGTGTACTTGAACAGTTTTACACGGTCACCCTCATAAATTTAATGTTCATAACATGACCCATCAGGCATTGATTCAGAGTTCTGCTGAACATGTATATCTACACTCACCTGTCGTCTGACCCTACCTTAACCTCACTCTGAAGATGAGGCTGTCTTCTGGTAGAAAACAACCCCATGAGTAAAATAATGATCTGTGTAGTGTGTGTTCCTGGCTGGTGGGGGTGCTGTTTCTTGAAACACTTCCCTAGGTTTTAGATTGAGACAAAGGCAGCAAAACATCCTGCCAAGTCATTTTGATTGGAGGACATGTTGGTCGATATGTGTGAGTCACAAAGTTGAAGCGAAACTCTCAGCAGCTCTGGAACAATTTGACCTTTACTGAGTTTCTCTGCAGGTGACATGTACTCGTCAGAGGACAATGAAGAAGAGCCAGAGTGGGTGACGACAGAGCGTCAGCAGTTTTCTGAGTTCAGAGACAAAAACAAGGATGGAAAGATGGACAAAGAGGAAACTCTGGACTGGATTCTTCCATCAGATTATGACCATGCTGAAGCTGAGGCCAAACACCTTCTTCACGAGTCAGACACCAACCAGGTCAGACAAATGTGTTTTTCCTCAAAGCCCTCTGTGTCATGTGTCGATGTTTGCCTGACTAACAGTTGTGTCTGTGTCTTGTTCAGGATGGAAAACTCACCAAAAAGGAAATCCTCGACAAATATGATGTGTTTGTTGGAAGTCAGGTGACAGATTTTGGTGAAGCTTTACTACGACACGACGAGTTCTAGAGACTCAGCACATTTCTAATTAGAAACCTGATTCAGCTGTAGTTTTTCAAGAATAATTTATTTGAAAACCCTCAGAAGAGAGATGTTAAAGAAGCTCTGAGTGTTCACATTCGGACTAACTAAGTTCTGTCTGAAATGAGATTGCACAAAGTGATACCTGCAAACTAGCCAGTTTAAGACTGTTGATGTTTGGTTTTAACCTCAGAGATAAAAAGTATAAGTGAACTATTCTGATGTGATGTCCAAACTGACCCAGATATTGTGGCAGAAAATAATGTTTCCACCTCCGTTGTTTTCTTATTCTCTGTTCATTATCGTGTTGTCCATCATGTCCGATTGTCTTTTAGCTGTTTGCCTCACAGAAACAAAGGGGCAAAAAGCTAAAAGCTCATATTAACCTCCTCACAGACATTATGATGAGGAGATAAAATGCCCAAACTTCATCTACAGCTGATACAGAAAACCAAAACTTAAATCCAGTGGTGAAAGTGTCAAGAACAACTTTGGGCAACTAAGCAATATAATCCGTTCATATTACATTACAGCAGTCATAATTACAGCCTACACTGCTAAGGTGTAACTCTGATGAGTAGCTGTTAATCATATTTGCTCACTAACACTGTAATATTAGTGTCTAATGTCAGAATTAGTAAAGTTACGGCTTTGCTGGCTTTATCTGACTGTAGACCAAAAACTCTTCTTCCTCTAAGTTGTCCCACCTTTCAAAATAATGTTCAATGCCAAGCGTCTCTTGTGGAGCACTTAGGAAGAAAAATGTAAGTGTCACTTAATTCTTCATCGTCTTTGTGTTAGCTGATAGGACTCTTAAAATGTCAGGAGCACGTAAACTTCATCCTGAGTCAGAAAAAAGACTCAAACTAGACGCAGCTGGTGCAGCCAAGTGCAGGTTTTAAATTGATGAAACTTTTATTTTGTTCAGAAATGGAAAAACAACTTACCGGTCAGTTTGATCTCCTCTTTCACTTCTTTACATTCTGTTTCTGCTCTTTTGGTTGTTTGGAGTCTTTCTGTTCTGAGTTTATATGTGGCTGTCATCAGGTTACTGACCTCTCCTCTGGTTTTTATCTGTAAGCTTCTTTCATTTCTGTTTAAGATGCCATTAAATGATTTTTAATCAAAAGGATATTAATGATTAGGGACAGCTCAGAGCTTTCATGGTTAAATTAAAGGAATGAAAGGAGCTGAAAATGAAGTGATTGCTTGAAAAAAGTTTTTGTTCTAAATTTTTTGTCACAGGAAAACTCATTAATTTTGCACACAGAGATTTGAACTTTATGCTGCACACTGTAACTTTTTACAGCCTGTTTGTGAATAAAGTTTTAAGTGCAAGTTCTGTTTTTGCATTTGTTTTGAGTGAACTTACACTTTCTTGCTGTGCTGTTTAAAAGTGTGAAGGAGCTGAGAACAGAAGGATTTCACAGACACAATGCAAAGTGACTATGTTTTATTACATTTTGATGCCTTTGGTCTAAACAAAGATGTTCTACAGTCAAACAACGATCAGCCTGTTATATTTACATGTTTTATAATTATTCATCAGTGAATGTTACTCATTTCCTCTCATTCAACTCCAGATTTTGACCTGTAAAAGTCTGTAAAGTTTTTTAACGTCCTTCTGTCTTCGGTTTTATCTGCTTCCAAACATTAAGAGGCAGTGGACACTGAGGACGTCTCTGTCTTTGAGGAAACTTCAGATGATTCATCCATTTTCTTTCCAAAGACTGTCTCCATGATGCAAGCGTTAAACTGAAGAAAAAAACAATATTAATATTGATTTTCTTTAATACGCTAAATTTAATCAGGACTGACCTGAGCACGGCAGGAAAAATCTTACTCATCTCCAAACTTTTTCAAATAGGACGTTACAAATTTCATGCAGTGAGACATCGAAGACTTACAATCCTCTGTGATTCATTCAGGTTTAGAGGTGTTAAGTAAAAGAAGGCATCAGTCCAAGTAAGTTTTTCCCTGAGCAGTTAAACAGACCTCAGATCTGCTCAAGTAAGCAGCACTGTTCAATGTGAGAACCTTTTATCAATAAAGCTGATTGAATGTAGTTTTATTCTAGTGAGGACCAGCTGACTGTTACACACAGGACTCACAGCACGATTTTATCTCCTGTAAAAACGAAGCGAACTGAAAAACTGCATCAAGCAGTCGAGCACACACATCAGTTTACCGTCCAACTATTGTACTTGAGACACAACTTCATTCTGACAAAGGAAACCGGTTTTCATCAGTAGTTTGTATCAGCGGCTCCACGTCAGCTTCACAAGCTTTATAAGACTGAAGCCGGCACTGATGTTGCATTATTTGTTATTGAGGAAAAAAACATTTTGACTTCTCCACATTCAGTATAAGCTTGAGAATTTGCAGAGACTGAAGAACACTAAGGTGGATTGTTATTTTGATTTGAAGTATAAATTAGAGAAGATGAGGTTTCTTAATTAGTGTGAAAAGATATTTTAAGTCTGTGCTGGACTCATTGTTCTCTCTGTGTAGGGTTCCAGGTTTCAGTGCTCGATCACCATCAGTACCTAGCTAGCCTTGTTTTTGTGACCACTGAAGCACACACCACGTTTTACCACACCTGAAACATGGATCCATGACCACAACCAGAGCTCCTCGGGAACAGACAGGAAGCAATGGCTGTGTCATGTTCAAGAGCTCTGCCACTGGGCCAAAGTTCAGGTTGATGGCGGTGAACGTTCTCCCTTAGCTGCTTTAGAACAGCACAGCAGTACTCAGGGTTGACAGTCTGACACCGGAGAACAAATTCTCAGTGTGCGACCACTCGAACGTCACAGAAAACCATCAGCATGCTCTGTCTGTGCTCCTAACCTGATGGGATTTCCTCAGTCTAGGAACTGCGTGCTCTCCTCTTGTTTGGTCTCTAGGTCAGTGATCCTCAACAGGAGGTTTGGGTTTTTGCAGAGATGGACACAGTCCTGCTTCTACCTTCAGCTCAGGTGTGGAGCTCAGACACTGGTGATGATCAGGAGGGGAAACTTGGAAAACTCATGAAAGTTCTTGTTTTCACCTGCTCCGTGCACATTACTGACGGTTGTAGCAAACTTCATGTATTCAGAAGGCATATCCCACAGGTGAAGAACATAGAAAACAAAAACTGCTTCATTCTGCTTTATTGGAATCACGGGAACTTTGACTGAATCCATCCAAGACAACCCGAGGGGTCCGGAAGCTTCGTCATGTCAATCAAAGATCTATGTGGTGCTTCATAAACAAGAAATAGATTTTAAAATCACTCATTTGGCTCAAAAGAAGCCAGTGTGGTGGTTTCAGCACAGGTGCGATGGGATTCACTCTCTCAAAAACAAAACAGTGTGCCGTCTCTGTGGTTACGAGCTCTGTTACCTGGACAACACCAGTGTCCATGTGACTGCAGACTTCAGTAGATCGTCTCATCACAAACTCTGAACAGCCTTTCCTTGTCCTCCTTTCTCACCTTGCCTTAGCCTTAGCATTAGCATTAGCATTAGCATCATCACAGTTAGCTGATGTCGATGTTGACTGACTGCGTTAATCTCAAGAGCTAAAACGTGTTACAACGTCTTGATTTTTCTTTCATGAGCATCCGAATAAAGACGCAAACTTTATTCTGTAGTTTTTCTTTTCTGAATGTGGCTGTGCTGCCTGCAGGCTTTTGTCTCAGCTGATTTTTTGCTGTTTCCTGTTGAAAACTCAGTAGATCTTAAATGAATTTAGTCCAGAAATCATTAAATAGCTTTGCTGACAGAGATGTTACTGAATATAAGATTCTTTTTGGTCGCATGCAGGAGGTCAACAGATGACTTCACCTCCAATTGATAGATGTAAGTTAATTTCATGGGGATAGTTTAATCTGTTCATTTATCTTTTCCAATATCATTTGGTTTTAAGTTGTTTGTTTTAATCTTTGTCTTCAAAGGTGACATTTTATTTACTTTTCTTCTTGATTTTTGCAAGTTTTTTTTGGTCATAGATTTTGTTGACAAAATTAAAAGTTTGATGCATGGCATGAAACTAACTTTTAACTACTAACTTATAACTTTACTAATGTTGTTCAGGTTGTGATTTGGGGTTTCTCAAAGTGTCTGTCTGCTCACCTGTTTGTTCATGAAGGCATAGATGAGCGGGTTGTAGACACACGAACTCTTGGAGAAAAATGCTGGGATGGTGACGAGCCGATAGTCTTTGTTTTCATCTGAAGAGTATGCGAAGTAAAGAGCTGCGAGAGAGTACGGACCATAACAAGTAAGGAAGGATCCCACCATCACTATGATCATCCTTGAAACTTCCTTCTCTGCCTTCTGGGTGGAGACCGACTCTGCCTGCTGGGCTGCTACCTGAACACAAGAGGTAAGAAAAAGAGGGATGACTGTCAACTATAGCTTCAGACTAAAAGCTCAATCTCAGACATATCGGGTTGAAAACTCACAGCTCGCAGAGCACCCAGCAGCTGAGAGTAGGAGAAGATTATGATACTGAGTGGAGCGATGAAGCAGGTCACCATCAGAAAGTTCGTGTAGCTGCTGCAGTTAAATTCCTCGTTGTGCGTGTACCAGTCAGGTCCGCAGGAGCAGCCCAGACCTTCAGGGATGTACCTGGAAACCAATCAGAGCAAGTTCACATGCTTAAGGCAGAATGAGCTGGCTCGCTGTAAACACAACGTTCATGGTTGGACCCTCGTCTCCAGCTCTGGGACCTGGTTCTGGTTCAGCCCCAGCACCCTGTGGGCTGTTACTGACTCTGGGACAAACACCCAACCCACAAAGACTGACGCCTAGATAAGTCCTGAATGCAGCAATGTAAGAAAATACAGGCAGAGGGCAGTGTTTCTGATCACACACACACACACACACACACTTCAAGTAGTTCATCAGCATTGAACTAATGTGAATTAATGTGCCGTCCCAGCCCCGACAGGAGGCTGTGGATCATCAGAATCACAACAGAAAATGCTGTTTTATTTATTTTAATACATTGTGTTGTTGCTACTTTTAGTTATATAATTTCAGTGGCTCATGATTTTTGTAACTTGAATCACAGGTTTATTTGTGCTCATCTTTGCCAAGAGGTACATTACTAACCTGCTCCAGCCAAAGAACGGTGGGATGGCACAGCCGATCCCCATGAGCCAGGTGAAAGCCACAGCACCCAGAGCATGGTTACTGGTGAACTTAAATGCTCCGAACGGTTTACAGATGACCAGGTACCTCTCAAAAGACAGAACAGCCAAAGACCAGGCTGTCACGAGTCCTGCAGAGGACAGACAAGGGGAAAGTATCATCAGAGACCAAAGTCAGTAGTTTTACAAACAAACATATGCAGGTCAAAAAATGTAACAAAGTTGAGTTTCTCTACCTGCTGACATGAATGATAGTTGATGTTATCTACCTGCTATCGATCCCATGGCAGACTCTAGAGCACACATGGTGTGACCCAGGAAATAATAACCCCTCGTGGTGGCGATGAACACCTGGCTGACGGAGAAGGTGACGAAGATGAACCCTGCAAAAGAGATGTTGACAAGAATGTAGTTGAGAGGGACTCTGAGCTTCTTGTACTTGAGTGTCACAAAGAGAACAATGAAGTTTAAAGGAGTTCCAGCGAAGAAGACGAAGCCCATGAAGATGGTCTGCAGGTGAAAGACCCACTGAGGAGCCAGATAATACTGGGGCCCCTCAAAGGGACTCACTTTAGAGATGTTCTCATACAGGTGGAAATGTTTCCCCATTGTGACGCTGAGCTTCCAACGGCAGCTGATGTTTCAGCCTCTTTATATACAACTCATAAACCACTTAAACTACAGATTTACTCTGAAGAGCTGCTTTGCTTTTTCTGAAGCCACATTTTAGGATTAAGATCGTCACGTTTACCTTCTGTCTGAAGATGTTTTCTGCACGACACTTTAATCTTCTTACAGAAAGAGTTAACTGCTAAAAAAATGCTCGAGTATATAACAAACAGACAGAAGACAGAGAATGGAGAGACTGAGAAAATGGAGAAAAGTAGAATCATTAACGCTTTATGCCAAAAACAACAAGAACTTCAGGTGTTCTTGTTCTTACCGACAGTATGACAGTAACCTCAAACTGCAATAAACATAAAGATGACGTGATGAAGAAACCATGGGTGAGAAGCTGCTGGGTATTAATGTAAAATGGTTATTTATATTTCAAATATTTTATATTTATACTGTTTGTTTTCTTGTATGTGTGTTGGAGAGAAAACCTGCATCATATAAGACAAAAAAAGGTTGTAGTTATATTACTGAAGTAAATATTTGTGAGACACGACAGCATCACAAACACAACAGACACAGAGCTGCACTGTGATGGTCTGACAATAAACTAGAGCAATGCAAAACTTTATTTATTTTGACAAAGTTGTCATTATTGTTATTATTATTATTATAAACTTGGTTATTATCCTTCTGATTACTAACATTGTGACTCAAGTGAAGCTTGGCAACAGGGTGTGATTGAATCAAATGTAATTATTTAATATTAAATAAGAATGTTTGAACCATTATAACAAAGTGTCATATAAATATAAGACATTTAACATTCAATCCTAATTATAGGGTTAGGTTATTCAGATTTCACGCCATACAGATTCAATGAAAATAATTCTACACGTGCTGATGGGATGTCATGCAAAGTACAAACTGCAGTAATGGCGGACTGCACGGATGGTGCAGGCAGGTCAAGAGCAGCAGGTGGTTTAGATACCAAAATCCTATGAGACCTTTTAGTTTTAGTCCAACTGACCTCTAATCCGGATGGTTTTTGGATTTACGTGAGCAGGTTTTCCTCCTCAAGCCTCTAAATCCTCAAAACATCGTCACAGAATCAGATTAGAGACAAAAAGACCCTTACAACTCCCTCTAAACTGGTCTAAACTGGTCTGAAATGACAAACAGTTAATCTGAGGATGAGGATAAAGACGCAAGTCACTGTCTATTTTAAAAGCCCTCCACTCCTCCATCACCTAATCTCCACATCTCCAGAGGGTCAAGGAACGAGTCAAACCTGCAGATGTAACTTTGCTTCTATCACTCTGGTGGTTCATCACCTCCTCATCTGATCCTCAGAGGACAGAAGCTGAAGAGACAAATCAACAAACATAAAGGTGCGTTTGTCAGTTTTTTCTGATCACCACGTTGTTGTAACTTATTTTTTTATATTTCTCATTCTTGGACTGTCTTGTCTTCAATTCTTTGTTTTTAGGGTTAGTCGTCGTAATCTTTGCAACTCTGAAGAAGGGAAGATAAAGATGAAGCGGTTGCAAGCAGAAAAGACAATGATCATATTTGATCTTCAGAGCTGGGGCTGTATCATAACCAGGCTGTGAGTATTAAGAAGCATGGGTATGATACGACCTCAGTTTGAAGTTGATTCACTGCAGCCTAAAAGACGACGAACCTGAACTCAACATACTGAATTTATTGAACAGAAATGATGACTTTTATGATTTTACTGATTTAGTGTCTTTTTAAATCAATAGTCTTGCACATACTGTTTTATTTACAGATATTAGTTTATTTTTAAACATTTTTATATGAAACCACTTTTAATTATTCAGGCAGCATGTAAACAATAACAGGTGGTGTCTATTAGATTAAGTACCTCTTGTTTCTTGTTCCTACTTTCACTGGTTCTGTTGTTTAAGGCTGAGTTACAGTCACCTCAGGTGTTCACAGGTGTTCACAGGTGGACAATTAAAAGGAATATCATGACTGTTCTGGACCAGAAAGAAAGAGTGCTGCATTAAGAAGAACACAAGAGAGCACAAAAACTGTAAAAACAATAAACGTCTTTTGATTTGAACCCTGTCTGAAGTTTGATCTTGACATAAAATACTGACAGCGTTGTGCCACACAGAGCTGCAACACTGATTGTTTTTGTCTTTTCATCCTCCATCCTGCAGTTTTAGATTTTAGTCAGTAATCATTTCAGTATATAGGAATTGTTTTGCCAAATCTATACAGAGAAGAGTAAGTTTCCTGCAGCTACACTTTAAAGTCAGATATAAAATTGTGGATCCGTTTACAATTATTTGCAAGACCGAACACAGTGTGGTGCACAAAAACACATGGCAGCTGTTCAAATATCTGTTAAAATGCACAGGAGCAGCCCTGCATCGGGCTGCACCGAGTTGTGCATCATTTCGTCCTCTCGCAACAAAGCGGAACGATTGTCTCCGCCTGTGTTTCCCGTCGGACGGGGATCGTGATAGCACGCAGGAAGCCTGTGTGAGATGGCGGTCGACACACAGACCGTGTAGGGCTGCTTGAGATCCGCCGTGTTGGTTAACTCTCTGCCTTATCATATTTGTGCTTCTGGCCCGAGCTATGGAGGGGGGCAAACCGAGCCTGGCCCTGGTCTACCAGGCGGTCCAAGCCCTGTACCACGACCCGGATCCGGCCGGGAAGGAGCGAGCCTCAGTGTGGCTGGGAGAGCTCCAGAGATCGGTGAGAAAATGGGAGAGGCCGGGGAACCGGAGCGATGGTGACGGGGACGGAGGGGTCTGGGTCGGTTTAATGTGGTCGGTCTGGGCCGAGTGTTTACATTTTACCTGTTTAAAAAGGGACAGGTGACCTAACTGCGCAGTCTCAGAAGAACTGCAGACTGCTCTTAGCATTTTAGCTAGCTAGCTAAATGAATGAACCAAAACACAAACTGTTGGCTGTGTAACGAGGTTCACATGTTGTCTGCGATCAGCTTACATGTCAAACTCAGGCCCTGAGGTTCCGTTACAACGAATATTTTCAGCTGAAGGGACAAAATGTTCCTGTCAGAGACGCAGGTTTCGTGTTTTAGTCTCAGAGGATTTCAGCAGGCCCGAGCTGCTGCACAGCTAGCTTTGTTAGCAGGCTGTGCTAACTGCCACGGCAAACTTTGCTCTCTGGCTCCATTAAACCGACAGCTGAGCGCTGATTCGTGGATTTCTGTAGTTTTCGGACAGGAAAGCCTCAAACTCAACCCTGTTCTAACATGTTCCACCTGGACCTGCAGGGTTCCGGTTCTGCTTCACTCCGGATCTGCGGTCGATCAGACAGCTGAAGTTCAGGCGTAGTGGTGGTGGATGAAGAGTGATTTTCAGACAGTTGTTGTTGAGGTTTCACATGATTTTGTCTCGTCGGAGTGAAGTCACACTGAACCCGACCTGATTTTTCAGGGCGTGGCACAAACTCACGTCAGGCTGATGGTCCTCTCTGACCAGAGGGCTGATGCACTGGGAGCTCTGGTTTGTCTGGTCTGACACGGTGATCTGCTGGTGTTTTGCTCAGTTTCAGTCTGATTCACCCGATTCAGCAGAACCAACTCGTTTGGTTATCAATGTGACCGATCAATGATAACCAGAGTCTGCTGTCGTAGGCTTTGTGACACCTGCACAGGTGACTGATGGCACTCAGGAGGTTTTCCATCGAATTAGCACGCCTCAGCTTTTGGACAAATCAAAGTGAAACTATATGTATTGATTATGTGATATGGCTTTGATTTTCCTAATCAGTTTTATTTGAACTGTAGACCAGCAGTGCAAAAGGGACCTCAGCAGATCAGGACAAACATCAACAACATCAAGATTTGAAGGAATTTCAACAACCTCAAACATCTGAGGCCAGCTCATGCTGAGGGAGAGACAGACAGACAGGCAGGCAGACAGACAGAGAGAGAGAGAGAGAGACAGGCAGACAGACAGAGAGAGAGGGTTAGGGACACTGAAGCTAAACTTTGTTAGCAATAATAATGATAATTAGTGGTGTTTTGTATAGTTTATGGAAGTGAACAATAACAACAGCAATTATAGAAAACAATAGGAGTGTGTCTGATAATATGATCAGTAACAATGAGGGTTTTTCAAGATCAGCCGTGATCAGTGACCGAGGGTCCATGAGGGGAAATCCATGGGGAGGGTTTGACGAACGCTGGCAAGTTACCAACAAGCCTTAATGCAGCATAAATGCCATGCGGATGGAGAGGGAGAGGGCGAGGGCTGATCCAGTGCTGCCTGAGCCAGCCCTAACTACCAGCTTTATCAAAAAGGAGTATTCTAAGTCAAGTCCCAGATGTGGAGAGGGAGTCTGCCTCAGGACCACAGCTGGAAGCTGGTTCCATGGGACAGAAGCCCGATGGCTGAAGGCTTTGGCTCTCATTCTCCTTTTGGAGACTTGAGGAACCACGAGGACGTCTGCATCATGAGACTGCAGGGTTCCAGCAGAGCAGCAGGGCGCTACGAGCTCCTTAAGTTCTGATGGTTCTGATCATTTAGTGCTTTGTTAGTGAGGAGGAGGATCCTGGATCCAATTTTATTGGCACTCAGTTCAGAGAGGAAGGTATTTGTCATCGGAACACACTTATTGTGTTGTGCAGATTTGCTTGTTGGGGAGTTTTGCATTGTTTTTGTTTTTGTTGCGAAAATAATCTTAAAGTTCCCTTTTAATAAAAACCTGTGACACTATTTATCATTTCATGTTCCAGAATTGAGTAAAAATGTGACTACGAGAAAAATTTCATGGACAGAATCAGATTGGTTCTTGACGATTTGTCTGCATGTGCGAAGAATAAAAAATAAAAAGCCTCAAATATTCCCTGTGAGTTTCAAGTGTAATGACATCACTTCCTGTCCAACCCTACAGATGTACGCATGGGAGATCTCCGACCAGCTTCTGCAGCTCAAACAAGACGTAGAATCGTGTTATTTTGCTGCACAGACAATGAAGATGAAGATCCAAACGTCGTTCTACGAGCTTCCACCTGAGACCCACAATGCACTGCGAGATTCGCTGCTGACCCACATTGAGAACCTCAAAGACCTGTCGCCAATCATCGTCACACAGGTACCATTTCCTGAGCTCCTGCTCCAATGCAGGAACACGTCTGGTCTCAGAGGTGTTTGTTCTTGATAAACTCTGAAATGCAACAGGAACTCGAACCCGCAGCTCCGTGGTGACGCAGCGTAAGCGTTTCCTCCATTACGCCAACGTCTCATGAAAGTCCCGATGTTACATCAGCTGACGATTCATGTTTCAGTTCAGTTTGGGTTAAAAAACTGTTTTTGATTGAACAGACGGAAACAGGGACACTGTTTCTGTCTGTTGTTGCAGGAAAATGTGTGTCGAACCATTTTCTGGTGTTTTTACTTTTACTGAAGTGTAATCTGATCTGCAGCCTTTTCTTTTTAAAAAGGTAACAGCATGAATATAAATGAGTGTGACGGCATCTGCAGCCTCCTGCCTGCACGAGGGCAACAGAAGGAGGTGGGATGCTGCTCCGCTGCCTGAATGTTGACGAGAAGATCTTCGTCTCTGCTTTATGTTTGACAGGCTGAGCACAGAGTTCCCATCTTCCCCTCAGAGTTGGTCTGAGCTGTGAGAAGCTGCAGTGTTTGTTGCTCAGATGGTTTTGTTTTTCTGCTCTGTTGACATTAGTTTGTGAGTGGCAGCGAAGAAAGTTCACAGCACTTCATGTTCTTGCTGAGGTGATTTTTTAAAAATCATTGATTTGCAAAACAACTTTCAACAGCTTCCTTTTCTAAGAAAGAGTGTTGGAAGCTCCAGGACAACACAGACGGTTTTACCCGTTCTGGTGTAAACAGTCTGTGTTGTCACATCCGAGTCATGTTTCGCAGAAGCTCCTCACTTTTACACAACATGAAGTGAAACAAACCACAGCAGCCTGCGGTTTGTTTCTGAAGCTCAGACAATGAGAGTAACATCAGTGTCAAAGCCAGAAGGGTTCTGCAACAGTTTTCATCAACGTTTGCATCAGATTCATCACAGTTTAAACAGCTGTCAGGTGCATTGATACTTTGAACTCCGGTTTAAATGAATCCTGTTTGCATTTTGTTTCGCTGTAGTTAGTTAAGTGTTGTTGTGTTCTGATGCATGTTTTCATTTCTCACACTCTGTGGATCCAACGGCCCTCTGGTGATTTCTCGTCTCTGTGTGACTTGTGTTTTCCGTCTCAGCTGGCGTTGGCGATCGCAGACCTCGCTCTTCAGATGGCTTCATGGAAAGGATGTGTTCACACACTCATAGAAAAGTAAGAATTCCCCAAACAATCCAAACCTTTTTACACACTGGGTGTGTCGACTGTTGGCAGGAACTTCAAACATGGCCGCTGAATCAGTCAGCACATGACAGTTAATCTTTGTTTGGACAGAAAGAAAAAGAGTTTTTACAGCAGGACTTATTTCCAGATACAACGCCTGTCAAATGTGTGAAAATAGTTTGTTTCTGAATAAAAAAATTCTGAAGTCAGCTGTTCTAAACCTGTTTGCAACCCTTGTGATTCACCCCCAGGTATAACAATGACATCAGCTCGATGGCCTTCCTCATAGAGATTCTTACGGTGCTGCCGGAGGAAGTTCACAGTCGATCTCTCAGAATCGGGGCCAATCGCAGGACAGAAATCATTGAGGATCTGGCTTATTACTCCAGCACTGTGGTCACACTGCTGGTCAGAAACCTTCCTGTCTCTTATCACACCATTCTAGTGTTTCGTAGCCTTGTAACAAACCTCAGTCTGGACTCGGAGGGCACTCTGATGGTAAACCTGTTCATTTGTCGGCTTCCTAAGAATGCTGATAGATCATCTGCCCTCATTATTAGGTTTTTTCAGTTTTTAGTTTCCAGAAGTTCTAATGTCTTTGTCTTGAAAAAGTGGGTTTACTGTGCCGACACCAGTCTCATATGATGGACTTTATTAAGTATCTAAGAATGACTGCGACAAACCTGACAGAGAAGATCGTTTCAGAAACTTGAAGATGAAAAGACGGCTGATCATGTCAGACTGAAGGTCGCAGTCATCGTGCTCTTTCTGCCTCTGTTTCAGATGTCTCTAAAGACCATGTTATATCACGCTGTTTGCATTTTGTTTTAGACGACGTGTGTGGAGAAGACTGGTAACGACGAGAAGATGTTCATCAAGGTGTTTCGCTGTTTGGGCAGCTGGTTCAACCTGGGAGTCCTCGACAGTAACTTCATGGCCTCTAACCAGCTGCTCATGGTCCTCTTCCAAGTCCTGGTGAGATACACACTGTTTTTTAATCATCCGACAGCTTTATGGGGACGTCTGCGTCCTGTTTAACAAGACAGGAGGAATCAGGAGTTCATGAGTAAAACACCTGAGGTTGCAAAGTAAAACTTGGGAGGATTCAAATAACAACCTGCTCCATGTGCAGCTGCTGTTTTCTGATGTTGCTGTCGCACTCTTGTGATTTCTCAGCAGAGGGACGAAACCTCGACCAACCTGCACGAGGCGACGTCGGACTGCGTGTGCTCGGCCCTCTACGCTATAGAAAATGTGGACACCAACATTGCATTAGCTATGCAGCTCTTCCAGGGCGTCCTGACGCTGGAGACGGCCTATCACATGGCCGTGGCCCGAGAGGACCTCGACAAGTGAGAAGAAACAGAAAACTAATGCTGTTCAGGAACAATATCTATGTCAGAGATCACAATCGTGTTCATGTTCATCACTGTTGTCTGCAGGGTGCTGAACTACTGCCGGATCTTCACGGAGCTCTGCGAGACGTTTTTGGAGACCACGGTCAGGAGTCCAGGTCAGGGTATGGGAGACCTGAGGACACTGGAGTTGCTGCTGATCTGTGCAGGACACCCTCAGTACGAGGTACGAAAATAACCACGACACCAGTAACACAACCTCTGCACCATCTGCCTCGCGAGGTGCAAAAATAACTACAGCTCCTACAGTTTACAGCATGACACACTGCGACATCTCTGTTTTCTGGTCTGTGTGATCCAGGTGGTGGAGATCTCCTTTAACTTCTGGTATCGTCTCGGAGAACATCTGTATAAAATTAATGATGCCGCTCTTCACACCATCTTCAGACCGTATATCCAGAGACTTCTGCACTGTTTGGCCCGACACTGTCAGCTAGATCCAGATCATGTAAGTCACCAGATCCAGTCTGCACAGAACCACATTTAACTTGAAATCCCTGAACGTTTGAGCAGAACCCTTCTAAGATAAAAGGGTTTCCCCCTCAAAGTGGATAACTGTGGTCATTGGTGGAGAGGGCCCCTCGTCACCGTCCAGCGTGGCTCACCGACCTCTGCTGACGGAAACTTCGACTCTTCGTGGCATTTTATGACTGAACTATAAGCAGGACACACATGTCGACTGACAGTGTGAAGATCTTTATTTTCACATCACAGGCAAGAAAACGGGCGTAAAACTTGATCTACAGGTGAAACCTGAAACTTATCAACGCTGCTGTTTACTTGCTGACAGTCGACCTGAAGAAAACAGAGTCAAGTCAAACTTTTGAAAGATAAATCTGATTCAGTTGACAGGATTCTGAGTCGGGCACAGCTCTGTTGAAAAGTACTCAGTAATGCTCAGTGTGCTGTTGATGTTTTCTAGTTCAAATGTAAACTCACAAGACGTCAGTAAAGTTGTGAAAATGATGCACATGAATCTTGACCTTCAGTATAAAGATGTTTTAACTCGACAGGAGGGAATCCCAGAGGACACGGATGATTTCGGGGAGTTCAGGATGAGAGTGTCAGACCTCGTCAAAGACGTAATCTTTCTTGTTGGATCCATGGAGTGTTTCTCTCAGGTAACTTTCATTTTATTCCACAAATGAACAGAACTAAGAGAAAGTGTTTGAGCTTTTTCTGTTTGGTGAACATGTTGATGGGATTTGGAGCCAAACACAAACTAACACGACTAGCAAACCGCAAAGACTGCAGTTAATCCTGAACGAGTGTTAAATATCAGATTTTTAAATTCATGGTGAGCAGCAGACATGCTCACCAATCAGAGGAGACCCTGCCTTCAGACGCGGAGTCCACCTGCTAACAGATAAACATGTGAGCGCTCGAGAGGAAGCTGGCGGCGTGGACAGGAAACGCATCACCACACGTTTCAGAAGCGGCGGTCCGCTCTGCTCCGCCAAGTCTGTTTTTACGGCGGCAGCATCAGTTAGCGTGAAGCGGCTCAAGTCGTGCTGGAAATTGATTTTGTGCAAATGCATTTCAGGCAGTTTGAGTTATTTTTAAGGCAAACCAAACTACCACGCTGTCATTTTGTCCTTGTAGTTGAGATTTAATTTGACACCATTTTCACCAGAATCTTACAGAAAATTGATTCCTTTATAGAGTACATGAAGCCCGTGAGCTCGCTGAGTGACTTGTGCTGTTCTCTGTTGGTTCTCAGCTCTATTCCACGTTAAAAGAAGGAAGCCCTTCTTGGGAGGTGACCGAGGCCGTCCTCTTCATCATGGCTGCCATTGCAAAGAGTGTTGATCCGTAGGTATCCGGTCTCTTCATCATCTGAAAACCACTTTTCCCAGGACGCAAAGCAAATGTTCAGGGAGGCAGAAACTGCATTTTTCCGGCACTTTGTCCCTCCGTTGGAGCATTAAACTGATCGGAGAGAGCAGACCGAACTCGAGTCAGTGTCGTTTCTCTGACTGAGCCTGTGTTTGTCTTCCAGAGAGAACAACCCCACACTGACGGAGGTGTTGCAGCAGGTGGTTTTACTTCCAGAAAGCGTCCATGTGGCAGTTCGTTACACGAGCATCGAGCTGGTCGGAGAGATGAGCGAGGTCGTGGACAGAAACCCAAGATTTCTTGGTACGAAGTCACAAGTTAAAATAACCTGCAGCTTCGGAGCTTCAGATTAATGTTTTCTTTTGTGATCTTTAAAAACCATCAGACTCAGTTCCACATGTCTGGTTTTCCTTCGTGGTTTCCTCGTGGTCTTCATTGTTTGTAACCTGGATATTTGCTGTTTAATGTGCAGCCTCTGAGGATGAGTTTTTGTTCCGTAAGCTTCACATTTCCTCTTCCTGTCAGACCCGGTGCTGAACTACCTGATGAAAGGTCTCCGAGAGAAACCTCTGGCGTCTGCAGCAGCAAAGGCCATCCACAACATCTGTTCAGTGTGCAGAGATCACATGGCTCAGCACTTCCAGGGTCTGCTGGACATCGCTCGCTCTCTCGATTCCTTTGCCCTGTCCACAGAGGCCGCCGTGGGACTGCTGAAAGGTACGTTAGGACACCTGTAGTACACCTGTTGTGACATCATCAGTACTTCCTGCAGGCAGCACAGAGGAAAGAGCAACTATAAGTCAGCAGGACAAACATGAAGGTTTCCTTCAGCTGCTTAGCAGCTCTGACCCGGAAAGTCTTCACCAGCCAGAGTCGGCGGTTCGATATAAACTCTGAGCTCGGCTCACGAGGTTTGCTGACTTGTAAGATTATAAATTTAGATATATGAGATATTAAAGTGCTAATCTGTGAAACACGGACTCCCCCTCGTTCTTTATTTGTCCTGCCCACATTTCTATTTTCACCAAAACTACAAAACTCTGGCTGTCTGTTTCAAATCACCTGCACAGGTACGGCTCTGGTCCTGGCTCGTCTTCCTCTGGACAAGATCGCCGAGTGTCTGAGCGACCTGTGTGCCGTTCAGGTCATGGCTCTGAAGAAGGTCAGCCGAGTTTCTGACTCTTTGTCTCTTTCGGTCTCGTGTCGGTGCTCAGTGAGCAGAACCGAAACCAAAGTTTGCTTTTTGTTTCAGCTTCTGGCTGAAGAATCACCAAACGGTAAATCGGCTGATCCCACCGTCTGGCTCGACAGACTGGCTGTTATTTTCAGGTGAGTTCACCTGCTGATTTCCATGTAGTCAAATGTTATTCAAAGGTTCTTTGTGTTGTGAAACAGCAGACAGTGAACGTGTTTGTTTCTGCAGACACACGAACCCCATCGTAGAGAACGGACAGACTCACCCGTGTCAGAAAGTCATCCAGGAGGTAAATATACCTGAACTCACCTCCTCTCACCTGAGGTTTACCTGCAAGAGTCATTTGAATATTTTCCACATTAAAAGTATTTAATCTGTGAGTAACTTTAGTCATGTAACCTGCTTGTAGATCAGATTAACAAGGTCCACCTGTGCGTATCGCCACATCCTTCCTGTGTGATTGTTTTACCTGTTTCACATTAATCACCTGTAGATCTGGCCGGTCCTGTCAGAAACGCTGAACGCTCACCAGGCTGATAACAGGATTGTGGAGCGATGCTGTCGCTGTCTCAGGTTCGCTGTACGATGTGTCGGGAAAGGCTCCGCCTCCCTCCTGCAGCCGCTGGTCACTCAGGTGAGACACAGCTGCATTACAACACTGATACCTGTGGACGAGCCGACGCCTGAAGGCGCAGAACAAAGACATGGCAATCAGAGAAGCTTGTTCAATAAAGAAAACAAAGATCAGGCCAAAATTGGTGAGGAGAAAAAGAAAAAAGGCTCCAAATGCAGAAAAGGAGAAAAAAGTGCAAACCAAAAGTGTTTCCTGTCGTTCTGCATGAGTGTGGCAACTCTGCTCCCAAGAGAGAAGCATTTCTGAAGAATCTTTGCCAAAGTATCAAATCTTCATCCATCACGAGCCTTTTCAATACTGAGAATAAAACTGCAGTAAAAAGATAAATAATAAGATGCCGCCGCCTCAGTAACACAAAAACATGCAGACGGGATTCAAACTTCTAACATCAAAAATGACCCATCGATTTGCATGAAGTTCTTCCTTCTGAACGAGTAATTACACTGCTGTTCTTCATAACGCTGGTAAAATAAGTGCAAATGTGTGCCTGTTTGAGGACTGACTGTACATGAACAGTAGGTGGCAGCATTGTCACATCTGAAGCACATCACTGTGAAGGAGAGGCTGCATTCACTTTAAGAAGATCCTGAAAACATTTTAACATGATGACAAATAAAACTGTGACGTGAACTTTATCCTAAGCTTTGCTAAAACTGAGGAGCTCCGGTTTTTAAGTCGTTGATGCGGATTTTACGGCCACGTTTAATCAACTGGCCTCCAGAGGAGGGATGAGCAGGATTCAGTGTGTGTGCGTGTGTGCGTGCGTGCGTGCGTGCGTGCGTGCGTGCGTGCGTGCGTGCGTGCGTGCGTGTGTGTGTGTGTGTGTGTGTGTGTGTGTGCGTGCGTGCGTGCATGTGTGTGTGTGTGTTATGTGCTGATGGTTCACTCTGTTTAATGTGACAGAGACAGCTTTGTTGTGAGGACATTTTAAAAATCCTTTCTTCCATTAATAGCTGAATGTGTTCGCTGTGATTCTCAGTGTGTCAGCAACAATCAAACCCTGAACACTCAATCAATAAGTAAAGACAAAGTCTGCTGATCAGTTCAGGTGGTAGAAACCACATGAAGAAGTTACCTCAGTTACCTCAGTTACCTCAGTTACCTCAGTCGTCTCAGTCGTTTGTAACACAGCTGTTCTCTGGGTGCTCGTTCCGTCAGATGGTGAGTGTGTACCAGGTGTATCCACACTCCTGCTTCCTGTACCTGGGCAGCATCCTGGTGGATGAGTATGGCATGGAGGAGGGCTGCAGGCAGGGGCTGCTGGACATGTTACAGGTAAACAGACACCTGGAGAAAATCACATCAGTGCTGTTGAGTGTGTGACTGCAGCAGGTTGGTAATGATGATGACCTCGTGCCCCTCCTCCAGGCTCTTTGTATGCCCACCTTCCAGCTGCTGGAGCAGCAGAATGGTCTGAGGAATCATCCTGACACTGTGGACGACCTGTTCAGACTGGCCACCAGGTGAGTGTGCAGGCTCACCTGTACAGGTAAGGCTGGCATGAGTCAGGGTTGCTCCCGATATCTGACATGTCCCTCTTTCCAGGTTTGTCCAGAGAAGTCCAGTCACTTTACTCAGCAGCAGCATCATTGTTCACATCATCCAGTGTGCCATCGCTGCCACCTCACTGGACCACCGAGACGCCAACTGTAGTGTCATGAAGTTTGTGCGAGACCTCATCCACACTGGAGTCGCCAACGATGTGAGTCAACAAACTGAGTCTCTGTCCTCGTTAAAGACTTGTTTAAGAGCTTCTGAGCCGTAGATGAATGGAACGTTTTGGACGAGAAAGTATCACAAACGAGTCTGTTCTCGGTCTCTGCAGCAGCTTCTTTAGGCGTCTAACACCAAGTTCACTGTTCAGCATCAAAAACATGTTCAAAGGTCAAAGTTCAACATTGCATGAGCCCGACTGACCAGCTAACTATCCTTGTAAGACCCTGACATCAGTGACAGTAACGTTGTTCTCTCGCAGCACGAGGAGGACTTCGAGGTGAGGAAGCAGCTGATTGGTCAGGCCATGGAGCAGCACGGCCAGCAGCTCGTCACCCAGCTGATGCACTCGTGTTGTTTCTGTCTGCCGCCGTACACGCTGCCCGATGTCGCCGAGGTGCTGTGGGAGGTCATGGTGTTCGACAGACCTGTGAGTATGACAACAACACCTGGTCAGGTGGACAGCCGTCATTCTGTACTGACGTCACACCTCGGCCTTTTGTTTCAGACGTTCTGTCGCTGGTTAGAAAACGCTCTGAAAGGTTTACCGAAGGAGACGACAGGAGGAGCCGTGACGGTCACTCACAAGCAGCTGACTGACTTCCACAAGCAGGTCACCAGGTGAGACACAAGCAACACCTGCAGATCTCTGAGCAACCGGCTTCAGACGCAGAGTTAGGAGTCTGATGCTTAGCACGTACCATCTCCACCAGCAGAAGAATAAATATGATGAATTATAATGAGCGTTGTGCACTGGATATCAGACACACTGAATTATTTAACTTCACGACACTTAAGAACGCTTTTCACAAAAAGCCAGGAAAGAATGACAATAAATAAACTACAACAGTTTTAAAAAATCATACATTGTCAGGGAAGCAGCTTTAACTAAGACTGAAGGTCTTCGTGAAAAGTTGACATGTGAGGACTGGAGGAGGTCAAAGGAACGAAGATGAGAACCCGACGCCCCAGAACCTTTCATGACTTTGCTGAAACCCTGAACAGGAACGACTGCAGTCATCCAACCAAAGCGTCCGTGCTGAAGAATCCAGCAAACAGCCTCTGACAGTGTCATCCCTGATCACACGTCACCCAGCTCTGTGATTGGCCAGCAGCATGTCACATGGTAGCCTTGTCAGCTAATGACTAAGTCTCGTCTTTTACCAGATTACGTTTAAAACGAAACCATGTTACATGTTTCCTCGTTGAGAAGTTTGCTGCTTTCTGCCACTGATGGATAGGTTAGGGTTCCCCCTCTGTCGGGGAAAAGACTCAGAACAAGATCAGTTCAAGAGCTGCAGCACTGACTCATCGGGCAGCTTGGACTCGTCCAACATGTTCAGATCCATCTGTGATCAGGGCCACGAGCCCCGCAGGTTGCACAGGATGGGACGTGTTGATGGGATCAGAAGCCCGAGGCATCGGACAGGTTGTTGTTGAGACTCGTCGATCTAAATGTGGAACGCAGAAAAACTCGAGTGTTCACAGCGAGTTCAGACTCGTCCTGGAATCAGATGAGGAACTCAAACTGCTGCTTGACTGTGAATCTTTGCTGTTCTTTTGACTAGCACCTCCTTTACAAGAAATACTCTGCAACAAAGAACAGACAGACAAGGTGCTGCACAGCAACACAAAGAATGAACATTTCGTAAAGTCAGATGGAGAAATAAACCCACCATGAAAAGCAGTAAAGATAAATATACTCAAACTGGGATAGACTGCCATAAGTACAGTGACATCAGCTGAAGAGTAAAAGATCAAACTACGATAATAAAAAATAATCAACAAATGAAAATAAACGTAGAGTGCATGCCGTGCCAACATGTTAAAGGGGAGCGGTCGCCGTCGAGCTGCACAGTTAAAGTCATCGTCGGGAAGTTTGTTCTGCAGCTTCAGGACGATTCTGCATGTGATGGATGCAGCTCGTATGAACTCAGTGCATCGCTTGTTCTAACGTAAGTGATGCAGCTCAGCAACATGATTTTTATGCTGTTAAATCCTGTCAGTCGCTCAGAAGATGCTGTCTTCTCCCCGTCTTTCCTCTGGTTACAGAGGCAGCGACAGGTTTGTGCTGTAAGGACTTCACGCTTGGACAGATTAAAAACATGCTGTTAGTCTTTAAGTAACAGAAAAAACCGAAGGGATCAGCAAAGGAAACGAAAGTGGAAGCAGAGCGAAAAGAGTGCAGACAGTTTTGGAAAAGCAAAGAGAGCAGGTTTATAAAAAATGCAGCCATCCTGTTTGAAAGTTCGTTTCAGGTTTTTTTTCAAAACGTACAGAAGAAACGCTCACGTCCAACGTTTCAAATAATAACTTCACATTAAACAACGGGCCACAACTGCAGGAAGACAAACGTTGCACAAGACTCGAACATGACGGCACGTCACAGACAAGACTGCCTGTAACCGTGGCAACCACAGGTGTGCATTAACCTGCTTCTCTCTTCTTCTTGTCAGTGCTGAGGAGTGTAAACAGGTGTGCTGGGCCATCAGAGAGTTCACCAGACTGTTCCGATAGCTGCAACCTTCACACAACACCAGGTAACTTTTCTCACAGCAGCTGACACACAGGTCACCTGACCCGAAGGTGACCGGACAACTCGGAGCGTCGGAGAAAAACAGTGTTGAGATTTGTGACAAACATTCCTACAAAAATGTTTCCAGAAAAGTCACGTTATTTCTTTTCCATCAGCCGTTTGATTAAAAACTTGATCCTGTTTGATTTGTAGTTCCACTCAGTTTTAGGCCACAGAGTCTGAGATTGATTGATTGACTCTGATTTTTTCTTCTTCAGGTTAAATCTTTTGTTGACCAACAGTCAGAGGTGACGGCAAAAAGCTGCGACTGCAGACGAGGATCCAAAGGGATGAGATGAAGATGATGAAGAGGGAGGAGGGACTCTGATTGTGAAACAGGACAAATCATTCTGAAAGACTGACAGAGTGAAGATTGACTGGACTCCACCCCAAACGCCGACCTCACCCGACCTCACCTGCAGCAGGTGTCAGGTGGGCGGGGTCGGGTCGAGCAGGTGGGCGGATCAGGTAAAGGGGAAGTTCACTGAGTGAGCTGATGTGGATCAGTCTGTTGGATCTTCATCAGTAACAATTGTAGGACGTGCCTGGTCAACAGTTTTTAAGAGAAGATTTATTTTTGGGACTTTGGTCATGATGTTTTTTGTGCGTGCCATACAAAGAGCCAAAAGATTTCCCATGATGCTCTTGGCTGAGCAGCTGTCTGTGGAGGCTTAATGCTGGAAGATTTGGTGTCACCTTTGACCTTTTTAACTTTGGTTGAATTTTAGTTGTTTTTTCACAAAGTGAGACGGAGTGGGTAATGAGAGACTGAAACCATGACATCATCGGTGATGTAGCCTTGTTGTAAACAATAAAAAAACAACAAAACAACAACAACGATGTCTAAATCAGTGCTTCGGTGGTTCTTTTTGACAGTCTGTTCCTCTCTGTGGACTCCGGTCTTCATCACTGAAGTCTTCCCTCCTTTTGTTTACTTGTTAAGAGGTGTGTACTTGTTGTTGACCTCTTTGTGGTTAGTGAAGGAAAAACACACCAGCTGTACACAAAAGTTGAACGCCGTAGTTCCAGTGGATCTGGCACAGGGGGCAGTCAAGAGTCCACTCAGGTTTGCTGATGTGGTGACGAAGCGACGAGGATAAACAACTCGAAGGTAAGATTTCAGGTTCAGCTGAAGAGTTTTCAAGGAGTTCGGTTCAACACTTCAGTGATGAGCGTTGCTTCTTCATCGTGGAAGTTTTCTGTGGCCTCTTCAACCATCAAAATACTTCTGCTCTCGTGCACTTCGGCTCTGTGCAGGTAAAACTTGTAAACTTGGATTTCTGTCTGTCAGTTCAAAAAAACACCAGTGATGTTTTTTCTGACAGTTGTTTTATTGACACGGTCAGTCGTCATCGGTCTCTAACAGCATGAAACAGAACTCATCTCACCTCAGACTGAAAGGTGTGAAAATAAAGTCGTTCTGACACGAGAAACTAACAACAGCAACTTGTTTCAGCAACAGGACCTTTATTTTGAAAA
>JAPZDZ010000015.1:17903250-17913579 GCA_029783805.1 Acanthurus tennentii | reverse complement strand
GTTTTGGTGTTTGCTCGTGACCGGCTTAAACTTCCTGTAGAACCGACCAATCAGGTTCGAGCGGGTTCTAGTTGCATGCAGGTAAACAGTCCAGGTGAGGAGTGAAAGAGGCCGAACTGATCGGCTGAGGCACAAATCAAAATCTGCTGTTTATCTGAAAACAATTTAGCTTTTTATTTGCTTCTTTTATGACGAGGAAGTTCACCAGAGACCCTGAAGAGTCGGCTGCTGCCCCCTAGAGGTGGATCCACCTGTGCGACAGGTTCAGAGACTCTCAGGTAACCAACAAGCAGCTGATTGAGCTCCTGGTTTCCTTTTCTTTTATAAACTTGGAATCTTATTGGCCGCAGCAACAAAAGCAGCCAACACGGTCAGTGTTTGTTGGACTGAGCTGGAAAAAGTTTTCTGTTTGTTGAAGCGAGGCGGGACGGCAGCACAAGACAAACGTGCAATGAGGAAGTTAAAAGAGACGGAAACACTGAACACAGCACAAGACCTTCACGTTCACTTTCTGCACAGAGCTGCTGCAGCTAACGTGGCCTCCAACCCTCACACACAGAATATTAATAAAAAATGACTAGTTTTCTTTAACATCCGACGCTGAGACCAGAGGCCGGATCTTTTCTGTAAGAAAGCGTCTGAACTTCATGAAAAACGAGTCAGTGACCGTAAATCAGAGCAAATCTTCGCTGCTGCGTCCTCTGCAGCTCCTGAAGTGACTCGGCTCGAAACCTGTTTATGTGCAAACACTTAAATCTGCCGACACGTTCACCAAAATACACATTAATTAGATCAAAACTACTACAGAAAACACCAGCAGCCATCTGAAAGCCACACGGTTCACTGAACCAGATCCATCACACCTGCGGCAGGTGTGCTGAGGAGTTCAACCTGACGGCCACTCTGACTGCAGGCTGATAACTGGGCTGTGACGGCGGCCAATCAGAGGACTTTGACCCCTCGCTGATGTCACAGGGACACAGGAAATGTCTGACCTGCCATCAGCCAAAACCAACACAGATATGAAAATAATTTAATAAGCCGAGCTGTTTACTGAACCTTCATGAGGCACGCTGAGACCTTCACCTGGTTCACAGGTGAGATTCAAGCCTCACACACACATGAAAATGTGTTCGAGTCGAGACACTAAAACAAAGACTTAAATATAGAAAATGCAGCCAGTTTAACTTCTTTAAAAAGGAGAAAAAATCAAACAGTAACGAACATGAAGTCCATAAATTTGTGCTAAAATCTGCTGTAAAGTTTCCGAGTGATTCCAGCAGCCGAGCCTCCACAAACATCAGCATAATTATATTTACATAATCACAGAGCTGTTCAATATAATAAATATGATTAATTTTAAGTTTATATAACTCAATTTTATTTAATTATTACTATCTAGCTGTTATATAACCGTTATAACTGAGTGAGCTGCGGGGAGCAGCAGCCGTGGAGCTTCATCATGAAGCGTCGAGCGAAGCAGCAAACACATGAACTCTGCATGCGGCTGAATTCTGCCTCGTTAGTGTGAAAATGTGTGTAAAACGTGTTAAAGTGTCGTTAAAATGACACTGTGCACAGAAACAGATGAGAGCAGGAACCTCGGCGCTCTTTGAGGAGCAGTTCAGCCTCTCAGAGTCCGATCCTGATCAGTTCTGTTCAGGCAGGAACTGATGTTTGTTATTATCGAGCTTAAGGAAGGAAGTCGGCTACATGAGTCAAACTTTAAAGCATCAGCTCGTCCGTCACAGAGGGTTTCATCTGCACCACCAGGTGACCAGGAGACGTCACCTCGTCCATACAGCAAGAAAACATCCACAAACATGTTTAAGGTGTTTGTGTTTTTTGCAACCACAGTTTGACCCGTTTGATTCGAGGCTTCTGTCAGCAGATCTGCCTGATATCTGTGATCTGTCTGCGGGGCCAAACAGAGGATCGGCCCTGCAGCTCTCTGCCAAACAGCCGCCATGTTCTCATCCAGAGCCGTGACATCATCTCGCCCCGAGCCTCGTAGTCACGGACTCCATGTCTCACGTGGACGCCTACGTCTGAGCTTCCAGCCAAAACACTCTGACGAACCAGCCAGCGTTTCATTCAGCAACATGCTCAGAGAAACTGTTCCTGCCGCCGTTACATGTTAACACACACATAAAAGATTTAAAGTCTAGCCGTGTTGTCCCGCCGTGCAGAAAGAAGATCACAGGGTTGATCTGAGAAGAACAGACATGTTTCCTGAAGGTTCGGTGAAGATCAGAATATTTCAGAGGAGTCTTTCAGTTTGAGATGATCTGTTCGTGTTGGCTGAGCTGAAGGTTTCCCCTCGAAGTCACCGAGAACTGGAAGCAAACAAACCGGCTTTCATGGCAACCAGGTCGTCAGAGAGGAGATCAGAGCGCGGCGGTGAAGCTTTATCTGCTCGGAGATCTCTGAGATCTCTGCTCTCCTGTCCGTGACGGACTGCTGTCACCGTCTGTCCGTCCGTCCGTCATTAAACGTCCAGTCTATAAAATTTCCATCTCAGTCATGAAGAAGTCACGGACGACGTCTTTAAATGTCTCATTTTAACAGTGAAAAGGCCAAAGATCCAGTTTCCTGACAGAAGCCGAACATCTTCACTTCGAAAAGACTCACAGAAAACTTGTTGCTTTTGCCTGAAAACGAACTTTAAAGGAGTAAATGATCGTCACAATAACAGCTTTTTCATTTTAGAGTCAATCACACGCGAGTCAAGAGTCAAGAGCTGAATAATTATTTCAGTTCTTGACTCAAAAAACCTCGAATGTGTCGTTTCCCTCATTTAAGGAAATAAAAACAGGTTAATGTGTCAAACTGAGCTCAATTATTGTCAGAATATGAAACAAAACCAACAACAAAACTGAATAAAACTGAAATGAAGGTGGAAACTGTTGTGTTTCTCTACAGAGGGACACTTTCACAGTCTGCCATGTTTCTGCAGCCAAACACTTCACCAACAGCTCACCAAAACACCTGCCGGCCGGACGACAGGTGTGATCCACCTGATCAGCTGATCTTCACCACGTTCACACACGTTTCACTAAGCTTCAGTTATCAGAGTGACCTTAAAAATCCCCCACAGAGAAAAACAAGCCCATCACTTCTCAGAGCTGAACTTCCTCAACGAGCAGAGACCGAAATCACCGGATACAATAAAACATCAATTAGTCGTGAACGCCACCTGAACTCGGGCCAAGCGTCTGTTTAATCTGTTAATCTGATCTGGCATCAGTGACGAAACCACAGAATAAAAAAAGTCCTGTCATTAAGAGAAATCTGGGGCATCACGCTCAGTATCAATAAAAATACACTTTTTAAAACTTGTAACAGGAAGTTTGGTGTTTGAGAAAAAGGCAGGTCACTAAAAAAGCTTCTGTCTGTCTTTTAAAAACAACAAACAACTTTCTTGACCAAAAATGTTATTTTAAACGTCCCTTGTTCTCCAGAAAAATCAACAAACAGTAGACAGTAAATTATAAAAGTTAATGTGTAATTTTCTGTCTTTATTCGTGTGCTGCTTCCTGAAAGCTCCGGAGGATCCGTAGTGGGAACACTATGAGGTGATTCAGGTGAAAGATCCTCGACGTGACGGCTGATAAGACGTCCGACGGTTCACCGGAGATCACCAGCTTCTGAACCAGCTGGTTAACCGGCTGTTACAGCTGTTATTATATACGGAAACTTGAACTTGAGGTCATTTTCAAACACAACTCGTGTGTCAAACACTGTAAAATGACCCGGTCGGCTGTTTGCTCATTAAAAGGTCAGAAACTTGTGAAAAATGTCTCCGGTGGCAACTTCACATGCTTTTATTTTGACGATTTTTAAAGTTTAAACCACAAATTATTCAGTTTATTTTGGTACAAAACACTGAAAATCTGGAGAACCGGAGACATTTTTAATAAATCTGTACAGTTTGAGTCAACCTGTGGAGAAAATCAGCTGACATTTTCAGGTGTTTCATGAGATATCTTCTAATATTTAGGACAACACTAACATTTAGAGTTTGTTTAAGTTATCTTAACTTTTAGATTCATGTTCTCATCTCTTTAAAATAAGTTTTGGAGTAAAATAAAGATCCTAAACATACAGTTTGATTTTAATGTCAGTGAATAAAAGCACAGATTGAGTCTGGGTCAAACTAAACTCTATTTTAGCCACATTTTTAGATTATAAATTAAACTTTAGCATTAAAAGACAACAGATTTACTGAAGTGTCAGACTTTAAGGAAATGAACACAAATTTGGGTCAAATCCTCTTCAACATTTTAACTTTAATCACATTTATCATAAACTGTAAACAATGTTCAAACATGGGAAGTTTTAGTTGAAGATGATTTTAAAGATGAAGTGAAATAAACATGTTTTTATTCTGAGGTTTGCCGTTAATGTTTAACTTCACTGTCAGCTCGTAGAAAACCTCTCAAAGCTCCTCTGAAGGGCAGAAAGTCTCTGAACGGAGTTTTAATCGGTTGTTCGTGTTTTCGGCGACATGTTCGCGGTTCCGTTAGCGTTCCTGCTGAAGTTAGCTAGCTGCTCTCTGACATTTTGTCGGTTTGTTTCGATGTTACCGACCGACCGATTCCGCCGAAAACCAGCCAGAAAAAAGCGACATTTTGCTTCCTCGTCCTGTCGTCGCCGATCGGTCACACACTTCGGTGACTTCGTCGGTAACGGACACGTGAAGTAAACTTCAACTTTAGGCCCCGTTAACGAAACTTTACCAGATGCCGATTGAGACTCGGACCAGACGTTTCTGTGAACTCACCGTTTGAAAACTCGACGTCAAAAGTCCGACCGGCCCGTGAAGCGTCCGGGCGGGTTAGCGGACGGGTTACCGGACGGGCCGCGGCGGGAGGTGGCGGTGGTTCTGGGTGATAAAGCGGTGAAGTCGGGGCTGAAGGAGAAGAGGGTGACTCGGTTGGTGAAGTCCTGCTGCTGCCATAAGAGATGAGGTCACTGCGTTAAAAATAAAGGGATGTCGTCATCGAAGCTCCAGTCGAATGAACTCAACAGGCTTCTTAAAGGCGCAGGCGGCCTCGAGCTGAGCCGACAGAAAACGGCTTTAAGAGCGGGAGCTGCGGGGGTCACTGCAGGCACGGAAAGAAGACAAAAACAGAAAAGGTTAATGTTAGACTGTGATGAAACGGAGTATATCTACTCAAATATCAATAAACTATAAAAGTATAAATGAGTGGCATGTGTGTTTTCCTCACAGGTCCAGTGTGAAGGATTTAGAGCCACCTGGTGGTGAAGCCACTGAAATGCAGCCATTGTGAGAGGCTTTTTGCTGCTGTGCAACATGGCCGACTCTGTGGAAAAGACCTGCTCCCTCTGTAGATGTCACAGACTCAATCCAAGCAAATGAAAACACAACACTTGTTATTTCTGCGTGATTATACACTAATGTACGGAAGCGCCTTGCAAACAGAGAAAAAAAACAACTAGACGCCTTATCTCATAATTACGAGAACAGGATCTCGTAATTATAAGAAATGATCTCGGATAAAGGATAAAGTTTCCAATTTTTTTATGCAGTGATTGCAATGTGCTTCCATACTATTAAAAAACACACTTACAAATATTATATACATGTATAAGAAAATGTGTAGCTTAATTTGACTGATTTAGATTTAACCTCTTTGTTCAGTTCATTTCAAATGTGCAAATTTTTTTTTTCTAAGCACAGAAATCACCCCCCTGTTTCAAATGCCCTCCATGATTAACAACAATAAATACATTCCCATTCATATATTGCATGAGAGCACTGCTGTGGAGTCTCATGCAGGTTTTCCATCCTGATCCTGCAGTCACAGGACGGCCCACAGGCTGAGAACAATGGATGAGATGAAAAAAGAAGAAAACTGAAAGGGTTTTCATACTGGAGCAATTAGTATGCATGGTTAACTTACACTGACTAATGTGAATGAAAAGATCAAAGCTCAGAGATGGAGGACACCGCCACACTAAACCCCGAATACAAACCACAACTTACTGACTTGGAAAGTTCAGAGTGCAAAGAAAGTCAAATTCAAACCAAGAAATATTAATTTAGTTAACATTATTATTATATTACTATTAATCTGGTTCATGCAGTAAAATTCAGGACACACGAAAACATTTATATTTTAAAATATATATATATATATATTGTAATAACCATATGATTTTAGCATGTTGCTACAGTTCAGATTAATGAGAACCCCAAACTGTTATTATAGCATGAAATCTGAGAAGCTTCACGGTGTCAGTATTGTTAAATGTTGTTCTTAGAGTTAATGATTTTATTACACAGCGACTGCCTATTTTCGCCAGAAACGCCTTTCCTCATTTCAATATCTATTTTCACAGTTGATTAAAGGTTGAAATGTCCTCTAGCACAGCTGAAATTTAGAAAATTTGTAAAAATGCACCCCATTTTTCAACTTTCCTCAAAATAACCTTTGTGACTCTTGACCTCTTTACAGGCTCGACCAGCAGCAGGTTAATAACTGACACACCGTCCGGAACAGGAAACAGACTTTGTTCTTTAAACACTCAGACGGAGAATGCAAGACTTTTCTCAACAATTAAAACCACAAACAAGGAAAAGCGCTGTGTTAATCATGTGCGGCATTTTGAAGACTTGTTGCACACTTACAATACCGGAACTGTCAGAGTTTATATATCTGCAGACCACGTGGGGCTCAAACGCACTTTTCACATTTATTTTACTTTTTAAATACAACTTATACAACTTTTTACCTTTATTTTGATTTTAGTTTACCGTTCTTTCTTTTCTTATGTTTTCTCTTTGCGCCAGTGATCGCATGTTGTACTTTTATATATTTCAATAAAGGTTGTCAAAAAAAGAAAACATCGCGAGCATGCGTGACGTCTCCACGTTACGTCAACAGGAAACTCGATGTAAACACCGTCAGCCTGACAGCCTCTGTTAGCTTTTGTCCGTGTGATTTCTGTTTACGCGGACTGACTCGAAGCTTTTGTCGTAAACACCGTTTTTTTCTGCTCGTAACTTGTTTATTAGCTGCCTGTAGCTAACGCGAGCTAACTGAGCTGCCAGCACGGTAGCGCTCACCAACATGGATGATAACAAGGTAGGAGCTAACAGGAGCTAACGGATGCTAGCTGGTGAACCTGGCGAGTCAGAATATGGAGGTTTTATTCCGCTTAATGAGTCGTTAGCTAACACTTGTAACTACGCTAGCTTTTGCTCTAACGTTAGAAATAAATAACTTCACGTCTTTTGCTTCCAGGTCAGAAATAAATTAATTAGTTAGCTAATTAAACGTTGGCTCAAATGATTTGTTAAAAGTCATTTTCCGATATAACTCGGGTGCTAAATTAGTTTCAAACAGTCTCTTTGTGATTTCTCTGGATTCAGATTACAGCTTGTAACAATGAAAAATAAATAATTCCTGATGTACGTTACTGTAGTTTGTTAGCTTCCGCTAACTCATAACTATCGTTATTGTTACGTTGTTTTATCCATCACTTTCTGTTTTGCTTCCGCTGCACCTCCTTCATATTTGTTTACTGTGGGGTTTTTTAAAAAAGAAAATTTTGATTATGGTTGCTAGCTGACGGTTATTCTTCATGACAGCTGTCATTCACCGTGTTTCCAGTCGGTCAGGTGCACATGACGAAATCTAATGCAAAAAGTTTTGTGGGTTTTTTTGGAGAATTTCTCAACTTCCGTACTCTTTTGTTTCCCGTCCAAACCTGTTTGAAACGCGTTGCTGCATCAAATTCAATTTAAGCATCTTCTAACAAAAATCTTCAAACTGACGAGGTCAAACGTTGTATGTGTTGTCTTTGTACTTTCAAAAACAATTAGAAAATTATCGAAAATTATTCATTTTTATTCTGGTTTTATGCTGGAACTGAGATTGTGATAGTTTCATTCTGTGATATCAGGATGGTAAAACAGGTCGACTGAACTGATGTGAGGCATTTATAGGAGTGTTGGACAGTTTTTTTCCTGCCTTCCTGCCCCACATGTTTTGATTTAAATGGATTTAATGAAAACTAAACCTAATAAGCACCACATCAGTAACCGTCACAGACTCAGAGCGTGCTCAGTAACTCTGCTCAGAGAAATCCCACTGTGTTGTCTGCGTTGTCAGATGGTGGCTGGTAAAGTGAAGAAACCTGGAAAACGAGGCCGCAAACCTGCAAAAATCGACTTGAAGGCCAAACTGGAGCGAAGCCGTCAGAGTGCGAGAGAGTGCAGAGCGAGGAAGAAGCTTAGATACCAGTACCTGGAGGAACTGGTTTCCAGTAAGGAGAGAGCAATCTGCGCCCTGCGGGAGGAGCTGGAGATGGTACGCTAACATTTCGGTCATGTGGTTGATGTAAACATACAACTTTTACTTTCCTACAGGCTTTGATTTCCAAACACTCTGAGACACACACGCTTGAAATTTTCACTCTAACCATTTTTAGGAGCAGCTGATGGTTAAAACTCTGAGTTTTTGTTCCTCACATCCCTTTTTTCTTTGTCGTCACCTTGTTTTTCTCCTCCAGTACAAGCAGTGGTGTTCAGCCATGGATCAGGGGAAAATCCCCTCCGAGATCAAAGCTCTGCTGACTGGAGACGACCAGAAAATGCCCCAAGGTGGCAGCAGCACCAAGACGTCTAAGAACAGCAAGAACAGCATCAGCAGCAGCGGTCAGGGCTAATTTACCCTGTGACGGCGGACAGAGACTGATGGTGTGAAGGCTTTGGAGTGAAACCGCTGCCGAGTCCATCATTTACAAACAGCTCAAGCTAACCTGCAGACGAGTTTCAGAGAGTCAGCGGAACAGGCGTCGTGTTACACAACCTTTTTATTCTCTACACTTCCTGCTTATTCCAGTATCTAAACTCACAGCTGTGCTTCACAGATACACACGACGCTGCATATGTGGAAGTGATCTCAAATACTTTTCGTTTTGCTGTTTTCAGATCAGTTTAAAAATGAACACATGATGCTCATTTCCTGTACAACACACGCATTCTGCAACAAACTGGGTTTCTGGGTTCTTTACAGTCAATCAGACAGTCACAAATTATTAAAACTTCGTTTATAGAATGAATCTTTTTCAGGTTTTTACAGCCCAGGAAAACATCCTCCCAAAAACAGAAACTGTTTGACAACAAAGAACTTTATTACAACTCTCTGTAAAAAACTTTAAACTGGTTATGAAACCGTCTCAGTTTAAATCTGTTGCATCTATATGACTCATAAAAACAAGCACCTTTTTTCCTTTCCTGTTAAAAACAAGTGTGTAGCTGATATTATTTTATTTTGGTGAAATTCTACCTGAATTATTCAGAAAATTGTTCTATGATAACACTAAAGCACAAATCCTTTACTTTTTCAACCAGATTTTTCACAACTCAGTGAACTCAGATGAAAAGTCCATCTCTCGTCCTGTTTGGATGAAATCCACACGAGTCGAGAGCGAAACTTCACAGGAAGAGTTCGAACCCGGCGACGGGTCTTTAGCTAACCGCTGAGTTTGAACGTGATGAGCCCTGACATTTCTGACCAGCAGCTGGTGTTTCTGCAACAGACTCTTCAGAATTTAAAATATCTGCACTTTATCTCTCCTTATCTCTTGATGCTAACGTTATTTATCCGTGATGAGGCCAACAGATCCTGGTTTGTCACATGACTGACTGACTGACTGTATTTCAGGACATAAATACATTAATTAAAACGATGTGTGTGCAGCTTAAGTTTAATCTTGAACCTTCTTAGTGTTAGACGCATAAATCTCACTGCAGTTCCACGTTAGAGGTTTGAAACTAATTGACTAACTTGACAGATTCTGTCCAAAACGTAGACGTTCTTCCTGTCGTGGCATTAAAATAAAGACCAGAGGACACAGAGTCCAGTCATGCCGTGCTGTCTCTGAATCTGAGGGAGATGTTTTTCATGAATCAGATCTTCAGGTTCTGTCTCACAGCCTGTCATCAGTTTGTTTCTCTGCAAATGTTCCTTTGGTTTTCATTTCTGAGTTTGAAGCTCCGTGTTTTTGTCTCCGCGGGATGAAACTCCCGGTGAAAATATGTGCACTTTGTTGAATTTGGCAGAAGCACTTTGTTGGATGATCGTAAGCTTTGCAACAATAACCGTGTCTGAAATGTTGTTTCTCAAAGAAAAATAAAAGTGTTTGACTAAAGGAAGCGTCTCACAAGCTGCTGTGTAAACCCACTAATCCCCACTAGAGGTCACTGTGGCTGCAGTCCCTGTAACTCCACCTGAGTGACACCTGAGTTCACAGTCAACCTGAAACCTGCTGCAGATCGACGGTCTGAAGCTGAAC
>JAPZDZ010000015.1:17789490-17806757 GCA_029783805.1 Acanthurus tennentii | reverse complement strand
TCCAACACACCTGTCTCCACTCAGGTAATCAGTTCAACAAAAACACATGCAGGGAGAGAGACAGACAGAGAGAGAGACGGAGAGACAGAGAGAGAGAGACAGACAGAGAGAGAGAGAGAGACAGAGAGAGAGAGACAGACAGAGAGAGAGAGAGAGACAGAGAGAGAGAGAGAGACAGAGACCGATTCAAATGTACAAATACAAAAACAAATATCTGAATAAAAGGAAAATCTCTGACAGGAAAAAGTTTTTCTGTTAAACTGGGTCTAAAACATGGGAGAATATTAAAGGTGCAGTTTGTAGTTTTTGCACATGAACATGTCGAGTGGATCTTTGGGTTTTTGTTTGCTGAGTTTTGTCTTCATCGTCCCAAAAGTCTCCAACAGATTTTCAAACTGTCAGTTAAACTAGAGAACAGAACATGACTGCTCGCTCTGCAGAGTTTAGATCTCAAAGTGTGAAATATTTAAAGTAATAATAACGAAACAGTTAAAAAGAGAGAAATATAAAAGTTCTCAGTGTTTGGAGTGGAGTCAGAATTTTTCTTGGGGTGGGGAACCAAAGTTTTATTCCCTCACCCACAGACTAAGACCCTGGCCACGGCGCTGGTGTTGGCAGATTTGCACATTTGTGGCCAGAGAAATGCGCTCTGAAACTGGTGCATTTTGTCAACTCATCTCCTCTTTAATTCTTTTAAAAGCTCCCGCAGAGATGCAGATTCTTCAGCTCTTGCAATATTTACTGTGCACGCGTGATGAGCTGTTTTTCTTGTGGCTCGTATGCAGCAGTTTCCATGTGCAAAGGTGTCCTCGGAGATTAAGCTCTCCATCGAATCTGTAATTCCAGCCGCATTTCTTCCACTGCAGCGCAGGACGCGCCATGCAGGCAAACTGCTGCAGAGGACGACGCCAGCACGGTTGCATTTTCACAGCCATGCAGGCGAACACCAAAACACACATGCACATTCATAAACCAGGTTGATGTCTGGTTGCAAACTGAGTATGTTGGTGTGAGCAGCAGCAGCAGAAAGCAGCAGGTCGAATGCATCACTGTGCTGCAGCGGAGACGTCTGCCTGGCTTCGCTCGAATCCGCTTTTCCAAGTTGACTTTCCGCCACACGAAGCAAATCAGACGGCTCACGCTGCTAAAAATAGCTCTATAAAATACTGCAGCTAATAACAGAGAGCAGCAGACGCATGTTGATTTAAGTGTGTGTGGAGCAGCAGATGGAGCGTGTCCACAGGCCTCGCAGTTTCCATGCGTTGTGTTGTGAACGCAGCATCAGGTTCATTAATGCAATGAAACAAATCCAAAGATCTGATTCTCTTTTTTTAACTGTTTAGTGCACAAAAACAACATCAGCAGGCAGAGGAGATGCTCCTCTGCATGCTGGGCGTCCGGAGAACCGGCTCTCATTATTTGGTATTAAAATTAATATTATTGACTTATTGCCTTAAATTCCTGAACTTGGTCTTTGCCGGCTCCTCCTGACTGTGGAGGAAAAAGTCCTTCACTGAAGGATGAACAGCAGAACAAACAGAAGAACTGAGAGGTGAAAAGAATGTATGAGAATATAAAGTACTCAGATCCTGTACTTCAGTAAAGTAGTTTAAGTACAAGCAGTAAAGGTCTCAAAGTATTTTGAGTGTAGCTGCACAGAGACGTGACGGTCTGTCTGAGTCCAGAAGGCTGGACCAGGACGGAGTCTCTGTCTTCTGACCTGATGTTTGTTTACAAGGCGTTTATTTTACCTTCAAAGCATCAAACTGCTTTAATATCAACTTAAAGTAAATTATTTAAAGAACTTCTTCTTATAAGTATCATGGAAAACTGACCTTGGATCTGCCGTGATGGATCCACTCACATGTGAAAACATTGTTGTCATTTTAAAATGTGTTTCACTGAGTTTACGTGCAGACTTGTTTAATCTGGTTAAGTTTTGTTGAGTTTAACTTGCATTCAAACATGCAAACATGTGACCTGTTTCTTGAACCATCAGGAGGATTTTGTGACCTGCAGTCTGCAGAAACTGTTGTAAACATTACGGCAAAAAAATCCCAAATTCCCAGAGAGAAAACACAGAGGATGAGAGGTTAGCCGCGGCTTGACAACAGGAATCACATTTTCATGTTTTCAGGTTTAATAGCCTGAAAAAAAGATGTTGAGGTCTGCGACCTCTGAGAGTTGACGTGATGCTGCTGCGGGCGGCAGAAGCTTTTGAACATGTCGCTTTGTGCTCGCGGCTCAGGCAGGGAAAGGCAATTTGTAGAAAATAGGTTTTGTCTTAAATTTGACAAATGGGTTCTGCAAATCAATATGTTCACCACATGTATTTACTTATTCATAAATGGCGTATAAAATGTGGTGGGACTGACTTTGCTAACTTGTCATTAGCATTAACTTGTCATCTTTCTGCAGTGGAAAGTCGTGTTCCCGTAAACCTGCGTGGTCGCCTCATTAACGCCACGAATGTCCACATTACAGCCCGTTAGCTCGTCTCGCAGGCCGGCCTCCTGTGATGTGGGGGGAGCTGAACAAGCTGTGTAAAAACGGGGGTAAACCCCTCGGGGCCAGACGAGGCTGATTGGATAATGCTATAATAACACAGCAGGCTGAGAGTCATGGTGGAGGAGCACCGCAGTCAGACTGATCTGAGCCCAGCCACCGCCGTGGTTTTGTCTCTTCACAGCTCCAAACACACTCTGCTCGCCACTCGCAGGCTTCTTGGCTTTTCCCGTCGGAGGAGTGACGCTCTGACGCAGGATTCCTCCAGTTTACCGCAGAGCAGCAGAGAGAGTCTGAAACGGAGCCCAAACGTCAAACGCGTCCAAAGTTAGAAAGAGGTTTCTATTATTGGAGCTGCTCAGTGTGTCAGAGTCCTGATGCACACGCTCGCTTTTATTTTCAGGGTTTCCAACATTTAAAGGTTTTGAGTCAGTTTCAGTCACTAAACCGGAGAGGAGATCTTAAAACATACAGGACACACATGAATCATAGCTGATGACCTCTGACCTCTAAGATGCTGAAAATATTGTTTCATTTATGTTTCTGTCATGGTTGCATGTCAGCATCCACATATTGTGTGTGTTGTTTTTTTTTTTACAAAGGTCATGTGAAGGACGGATGGCCACGAAGCCTCAGGGAGAACAGGGTCAGAGTGGCTGCGTGCAAACAGTTCTCTGGTTGGCCTCCATATTTGTTTTGGCAAGAGAACATGACGCTTGATGTTCTCACAGCATTTGAAGGCACCACCAGTCACTGATGGCAAATTTCTTTCTAAGGTGACAGAATCAGCTCTGGTTGTTCGTTGAGTCACGGCTCACAGAAGGTCAAAGTGTTCAACTTGACTTCTAAACTTTTGCTTTGTGACCAGCGTTCAGTTTGTCTTCAGATGTGTTGAATCAGTCTTAAAAAACTGAAAAGTGTGTGTAAGTTGTTGGATGCAGTCTTTATTGGTTCAGTCTTTGTAGCTTTCAGCTCGTCCTCAGCTTCGTCTCAGGCTTCCCGGCGGCCCTGCTAAGAGTCTGCTAATGTGTTCCAGACGCATTTCGACTTGAATGTGGATTTATACATGTGCTTTTCATGTGCAGGCGTCACAAGGCTGCAGCAGTTTCCCTCAAGGAAGGGGGTCCTTGAGTCATGTAACTTTATCACAAGCAGAAACCAGAGCTTCACTCCCTTCATGTTATGCTAACATTATTGGAGCTACGATGAAAAAGACAAACAGTTCAAATGCAAACACAAGCAAAGATCTGTTCCTCTGCTCTCTCCTGTGTTCGAGTGTAAATGAGAACCAGGATTTGGAGCTTTAACGTGTTAATATGATGAAGCGTTTTGTAAAAAGCTCTCAGTGACGAGCGACAAGGCCGACATTATGAGGGTGAGCTCATGCCTGTGCAGCGCCCAGACAAACAGCCCCCCGCTACGACTCATTTACTCGACCACAAGTAAGTCTTCAGATGATTTTATATGTAATGATCGATGAAAGGTCATAAATGGGCAGCGAGACGCCTGTTTCTGCAGCCGAGGTGAGTGCTTACACGTGTGATTGGCTGCAGCAGCTCAGCATGCAGGTGTGTTACATAACGCCTGCAGCTCTCTGGAGATATCACATGTGGATGAAAACAGCTTCACACTCTGCTAACACGGATGATGAAGCTGTTTTTATTTCTGTATCTCAAATAAAAAATTCTGGAGGGTTAAAAACCTTGAGGATGAAGAGGAACTGTTTACTTTTCCAACTGCACGTCTGCTGAAAGCTGCTGTGTGAAGGTTTGACCGCTGTTTGTTTGCAGGACGTGTTTTGTTTGTTGATCAATCATATCTGCACCACAAGAAAGACAAAGATGAAGATAACAAGAAACGTTTGTTTGTCAACTTTCATGTTGTTTAGTCTGACATGTTGTTTCCCAGTGTTGTGTCAAAATACTCATGATGTAGTAACATTTTCACTCTCTTGTTCTTCGTAGTCTTGTTTTGTGTGAGTGAAGCTGCATGTCAGTGTTTTATTGGTGCATGACACAAAGCAAAGTGACACTGTGAACCGCAGACACTTTTATAAAGTGTCACTAAACGTCTCAGTGACGGCTCGTCGCTGCTGCTTGTGTCACCAGATGTGACCAGTTTGAGGCCTGACGAGCTGAAAGTACCCAGAGATCCACAGGAGAAACGAAAAAGATTCAAAAAAGCAGAAATTTTAAAGGAAACATGTTTAATACGTTTCTCATTGTCAACCCACCTCATTCCAGACTGTCAAACAACATATCAGAAATACTCGAGTAAATATTGAGAACCTGAAACCTCTTTCCTCCATATTTGAGGTCGGCTGATGGTTTGATCTGTTTCTGTCCCGTCAGTGAGGTTTGAGCTGCTGTTTGCTGAAAAACCCATCAGAAACACAAGACGACGTTTTTGGATTTATGAGCAGATTTTCACACTCCGGACTCTCAAATTACTGAGAGCTGAAACACTCTCATGATCATTTAACTGTCAGCACAGAGGCGTTTATTATTTATTGACCTGTGGGGTTTTATTATCCCATCGCTGGATACCTCAGGCTGAGCCAGTTTGGGTGGTTTTTACTTTTTTAATGCAGAAATAATTGAAAACATGAAAAAAAGAAACTTCTCTGGGAGACTGTTAATGAATTTAAATGAGTCCGACGCCCTCGGGTCTGTTTGGCATGACGGCGAGTGAACTGTAAAACAGGACGGTAAACATGTCACAGAGGGAAATACGTGTTCATTAGGTTACATCACAGCCCGAGCAACAATCCGACTGAAAGAATGAAGAAAATTAAAGAACATTCGGAGCTCACGGAACCGAGAAGCTCCAGAGTTCAATTTGAAGAAATGGATCATTTGACTGCAAATACTGATACAAATTTCTACTAAATCTATTTTCCTACTGCAAGTACTGTACCTTAACACACAATATGTTTTCGGGGTTTTTTTTGTCACTAGAGGTCGCTGCATCGAAACAGTGAAAACAAAGTGGTAGTTTGATGACGTCATGAGGCAGTGTGGGATCATGGGATTTGTTTCTGTCAGGTGTGAATCAGTGTGACACGGACAGAGGTGATGTGTTTAACATGTTACAGTTGATTTATGTTAAGTTTAGTCACATTTGCTGACTTCCTCCCTCACTCCGTCAGGCGTCACCTCAGAAGTTACAGACAGAAGACGGAACGAAACGTCTCCTCAAAAGAAAATTTGAACAGTGATGGAAACATAAGAACACGACTGAGGACACAAAGACAGAGTTGTTTTTAATAATAAAGTGCAGATGTTTCATATTTAGGTACCTGAACATTTCCAGATTCTGTCACTTCCTGCTTCTGTTCCACTCGAATCAGAGGGAAGATTTTTAATTTGTTCATTATCAAGTCTTCTTTGTAGGTGCAGATAATCAAATTATCATCAGAAATGATCAAAATGCAGAACTTTTACTTGGAGCAGAGTATCTGAGACATGGTGAAGCAGAAGTGAAAAGAAGTATTAATGGAAATACTCAAGTAAAGTACAGTACTTGTGTAAATGTACTGCGTTCTGTCCTCACTGGTTTCTTTCAGACCAGTTTCAGTCTTTACTGGTTCCATCTGGACAGTTTTCATTTGACCTGAGGCTCCAGCAGTTGTTGGCTCAGGTCAAGCTGTGGTCACATGACTCTGCTCTGACTCATGACCCTCCTCACAGGTGACTGCGTTCGGCCCCTGGGGGCCCAGGTGTGAGCGCGGTCCTCCTGTTGTCTCCTTGGTACCTGCTGTCTGCCTGCCGGAGAGCCACACAGGCCTGACTGTGTTTGTGCTCCCAGCAGCCCCCACTGCTGCCTGAACCTCAGACCTCGCCACGAAGGGCCTAGCGGCTGCCAACACACACAGCAGAAGAGTCTTAGTCTCAGTTTGGCCTCTGGTGGCTGTAAACACAGCGGCCTGTAACGCCAGTGGGGGCGGCACGCCACTCGCCGAAGGCGGGATTCCACATGCTGCTAAATAAATCTGACTTTTCTGTTTTTGAGGCAGCAGTGATGTCATCACGCTGCCTGTGGAGCAGCCATGTTGTCACACTGTGGGCCCAGAGACTCTGATTGGCTGCTGATTGGTGTGGGCGGGCTGGTGGAGGCTACGGTGTCATCACTGTGGGACTTGGCCCAGGGCAGCATGGGAACTCTGCATGTCGACCCAGTTCTTTACATCACAGCGGTCACCTCCTCCTCCTCCTCATCGTCTTCAGACATTTTCTCAAACTGTTTCTCATTTGCTTGAATTATTTTCAGTCTTGATCACATTAACTCCGCTTGTCTCCCTGAATGTCCCTGATGTCTTCACAGTGACGGTGATCGCAGTGTGCGAGGCCTTCATGGGTGAATCTGCACATGTGACGGGCGAGCTATTAAAAGCAGCGGTGGGCGTTGTGTTGTGGATAATGTCTGTGGTGTCGGTCGAAACCCCGAGAGCTTCACTTGTTATGATACCAGAGCAGAGAGGAGAGCAGCTCTGGCTCACGTCAGAGGCCTCAGAGTAAGCCGGGGCTTACCAGCACTGCCAGAGCGTCTGCCAGCTCGGCTCTGTGGTCTGATCGCAGACCAGCCGGCTCTCAAACACTGTAGATCGCTCGTTCAGAGCACTGAGACTCCCTGCTCACAGATAAATGTGCTAAACGTCACAATCACACCGACTCACCGGGGATTCAGTTGCTACAAACTCATGTTGTTTCTTCTGACTGTCTTCAAACACAAAGAACTTTATTTTAAATTGTTGTGGAGATGACATGGTTTTTAATAATCCCACGTGTGTCCGACTGAAACGTCAAGAAACATGTTAAAAATAATCAGAGCACATTGAGAACAACTGTCGGTCCACGTTTTACTGAAATCATCAGTTTCCGAGTTTCCGTTTCTGTGGATCCATCTCACCTGTCATTTTGTCCCCTGAAGCGGCAGTCATTGATACCTGACAGGTGAGTGATGTGTACCACAGAGTCGTGTACGGCACTGCAGATGGTCAATAAATGTGCTAAAATCAGTGCTTATGATCAGTTTCTTACCTTTAACCTCCACTAAACCAGGTGGTCCTTGAAGTTTTGCAAGGAAACATTGTTAAGATGAAATGAATGATTGCTTTAATGACTCAGCAGTAGGTTTTGGACTCAGACAGACAGGAAGCATAAAAGTTCACGTTCAAACAGGCACAAACCAAAAACCCAAAACAAAATCAAACTTATCCCAAAAGAGTCAGGCTGAGGGACAAAGGTCCGATTGTTAGGCAGGTACACAAGCTGCAGGACTGCTGGGGAGAGTGGGAACAGGTGTGCAGGTGGGCGGGGCAGGTCAGGTGAGGGGGAATGGCGGGAACAGGGGTTACTGCAGGACAGCAGGGAGTGGCAGGAGGGTTAGTGGATGACTGGTGTTGTGACACATGCAGAGTCAACGGAAAGACACAATCAGACACAAACTGACACTGAAAATGTTTCGACTTGAGTAAAATATTTGCGTTTATCCCGGGGCTTTACATGATTCACAGGGACAGGAGGCGGCAGGAGAGAAACGGGAAGAAAAAACAGGAAGACGTGGAGTTTCAGCAGTCAGACGAGCTCAGTGTGTCTGTTAGCAGGACGTGTTTGGATGGTTCGGCTCAATAAACACATACAGTTGAGTCCATTTCAACTATTCAATGCTGCTGCAACTAAAAACAAAGGTAGAAGATTAAGACTTTAGAAAGTTGATGTAGTCAATCTAAGAGGAGAATCAGGGACTTGATCGTGTTACATATCCAGACTTTTCCACCAGAATGGACGAGGTTCAGCTCAGCAAACTGCTGTTTTTCTGCAATGTTTCGCATCTCATCACACACATTAGTAATTAAATGAATGTGTCTTTACTGAGTCAAAGAAAATCAATGTTGAAAAGCTTCTATTGCAGATAAAAAGTGCACATCAGCATATTTTAACACCTACCGGGCCTGACGAGTCACACGTGAAGTTCATTAGATTTGGTGGTAAAAGACAAATTGTGCCTGATGCCCTTTTAAAAGTAAACTGTGGGGTTTGTCATGATGATTCAGCTGTGAGGACTCTGATCCTGTGAGTTCAACATCAAGTTTTAGTTTAAATTCCTCACAGGGAAGATGTCAAACTGCCTTGAGAGTTTCAGCAGATCTGGACCCCCCAGACATCAGCGGAGGAGGGGCTGCTGGGAAATCTGCCAGCTGGAGGCAGCAGCAGCTTCTCAGGAGGTCTGAGAGACGATGTCTCCCAGCCGGAGGAGCCGAGAGAGGGCCAGGATGCAGAAACAAAGCTCAGCAGACTGAAACACTTCTTCTTTACTCACCTGTTCTGTCCTCACCTGAGCTTTGATTACAACAGCCCAAAAAAAAATAATAATAATAATTTAACTTCTGATGGTTTAACTTTGACACGTAGATTTCCACCAACAGCAAGCTGTCCTGATTGTGACCAGCTAGTTTTATTTAATCCTGATCTGTGAGTTTAAACTGCACAGAGTTACGAATATAATAAAATCAGTGTTTGCCATTAATTATTATTACATTATTCCACAGAACTGTCTGAAACTTGGACCGTCTCATGAGAATGTGTTTTCTCGGCTGCCTAACAAGCTTATAGGTCCACAGAATTCATTAGAATGAACTAAGCTGTAGACTTAAAATTAAGGACTAATTATGTGTCCATAGGGAGGCAAGCAAACAGAGAAAAGACGAGGACCGAGCATTGATCCAGGAGGTGCTCCACAAGGGAAACAAAGCTACCAAGTAACGACTTGAGAGAAACTTTCTCTTATGTTCATGAAATGAAATATTTAAATCCACAGTTTTGATGACTCAAAAGTTCAGAGAGTCCTTGGCCCTTTACCAAGTACCCACAATGCCCCCCCCCCCACCCCAAAGCCAAACGTCGTATTCCAGAATGTTTGCTGAAACAGTTGTGATGTTCACTGTTGAGGACATTTGAGTCAGAGAGAGAAAAAAACATCAGTGATGTGTGATCCACCCTTTGTGGATCTGTGACATGAAAAACCTCAACATGAAGTGAACTCGACAGATCAGGGAGGAAACCCAGTCTGTTTTGAGAGAGGACATCCCCTGTCAGTGTGTGTGTGTGTTCTTTGAACGCAGGGAGGGGTGTGTGATCAGTATCAGCAGTGACATCACTCCGTCTTGATGTTGTGTTTGTGTTTATTTACATTTCCGGACACACTGTTGCCGTGTGACTGTGTGTGATGATGCTGCTTGTGTGCATTTGTTATGTGTGTTTGGTGTGAGTGTGTGTGTGTGTGTGTGTGTGTGTGGGTGGGTGGGTGGGGGGGGTCCAAGATGTTAACTGGTGGTCAGCATGCAGGGACAACAGTGTCTCCAGCCGCCTGCAGGATGACATCATGATGCTATGTCAGCTCATCTGTGCATCCTCATCCTCATCAGCTTAAAAAAACAGTAAAATCACCAAAATGCAGGAAAAGGCTCTAAAATATAATCAGCAGTTTATTTTCTGACTATTTAACTTTCAGGTTCTTTGAATCGTCATGTTTCGGCCCTGAGTTTTGGCTGCAGAATCTCTGGAGGATGAACAAGTGTGTTGATCCTGTCGACAGTCAGAATAGAAGTGAAACATGAAATACCACAAAATACATCATGTTCCCTCGACGTCAGTTTTCTCTGACGTTGTTCTCCATTTCTGCAGAGGTTACTCCAGGACAGGCACCGGCTGATTCATGAATGAAGTTCAGGTGCTTGGTGTTAGACATCTTGACAGAGCCCGGACTTGGTGAGATTGTTGAGCTGCGTTGAATCTCGTCATCACATCAGGTTTGCAGAGCCGAATGCTCTCAGCAGTGAGTGTGCAGCTACAGGAGCCCTTGAGGGACAAACCTGCATCGGTCAGTCAGTCACCACCTGATCTGATTAAGCAAAACTGAGTGACACTAAGTGAGTTTTAATGCTTTAATGTTTCTTTTCTCGTTACCAGCAGTTAGTTTGGTCTAATATAAAAGCTGTTGTGAGCTCTTATATCACCGATGGCGGCTGTGGGTGTTTCCTGGAAGCAGTGCAAACACAACCAGTGCAGACCGACATGATTCGTTGCCAGTTTTTCCGTTGGATTGTGACTGAAGCCTCCCTCCACCTTCTGGTGAGACCAGATGCTGTGACAGCAGAGAAAGCCATCAGGTGAGCTGCAGTCAGAGGGAAGTCCAGGTCAGGATCCAGTTCAGAGACAGAAACCAGTTCAGCTCCTGTGTGAGGAGTGAACTTAAAGACTTTCCCACCTCTTTTCTCTGCGGCGTTGCCTCTGTGTTGTTTGTGTGCTCTGGTTTGGTTTGAACTCTTGTCTGCTGGATGGCGGGCATGTTGGGATTGGCTCAGAAAAGCTTAGATGGGTGTGGGTCCAAAAATAAAAAGTAAAGGAAAACTAAAAGCTCTGACACAGTGAGGGGAACACTGACATTTCTGAGGATTGTTTGCAGGTTGACTACAGTCTGCTGGGAGGCTGAAACACCACGAGTGTCTGAGCAGGAGTGTATTTACTTGTATGAAAAACTGTCCATTCTCAGGCTTTATTATTAAGACACATCCACTGGTTCATAGAAAGATGTTAGAGAGTGTTTTGTAGGTCATGTAATCAGAGTAAACTCTGCCATGCCCTCTTTTCTTCTGAATGGAGGAAAGTGGAGAAATATTTGCTCTGGATTGTAACAAGCTGTTGTTCAGGGCCTTTTCTTTCTCTAACTAACAACTCGGTTAAACGTCACGTCCTATTAAAACCGCCTTGATCCCGTCCTCCACAATAATGCATACCAGAGCTCTGGAAACATCTCAAGGCTGCCCGTCGGTCCTGGCAGCGAGCGCTCACGTCGGTGCGTGAGTGTTTGAGCTGTTTTCACTGCACACACACATTCCTGAAAATGAGGCTAATGCAGACTGCAGCCGCTCCGTCTGATGTTTGAGCTGCTTATCTGTGAAGGAGAAGAAACCAAACCAGGTTTAACTGCTTTCAGCACCTCACAGAGTCACAGAGACAGAGGGCTACGAGACTGTCTGTCTGTCTGTCTGTCTGTCTGTCTGTCCATCTGACTGTCTCTGTTCATCTGTCTGCGCTCCACAGTCTCTGTTATTCATTTTGAACGTAACTCTTGTTGTTGTGTGTTTATATTTCAGTGACACAAACGATCCATCAAACAGCATAAAACCTTCAACAGTCACAAAATATGAACAGAAACATTTTAATATGAGACAAAGTCAGAGCAGAAGAACTGGAAGAAAACAGACTTTTAAATTTAATTACAACAAAAAAATTTGATTGAATGATTAAAAATAAATAATTAAGATGAAACCTGAATAATGATAGAAATCAATAATAAAAATTTTCAAAATAATCACATCAGTAGCGTTTCTAATAAAATGATATTATAAAAGATATAAAAAAAGATTGTAAAAAGATAAAAATGGTCTGAATTAATAACACAACATGTGAGTCAGTGAGTGATGGACAGGAAACCTGCTCTGTTTTCAGGTAAGTTGTTGACAAATCAGATGTGAATCAGCTGAGTCAGCTGATCGCGGTTCTGCGGCGACAGCAGCGTAAACAGTCAGCCGACGTCCTGAAGTGACACAGCCTGAATTCCTCACATTGTGATGCGTTGTGAAACATTTTGCACTGAGATCAACCTGCAGGTTTCCCATCAGTCGCTCCTTTGTGAGGTTTAGATAAAGATTTTTTAAATTATTCCAGCAGAAACAGCAGAGTTCAACAGGAGTCATGAACTCATTCTAATCTCTTTATGTCAAGATTCCTTCAACATTAACAGGAACTCTGAGGGTCAACATGCATGTTTTTCTCACAAAAGAGGCAGAAACTTACACTTTGACACACGTCACATTTTCATTTTGTTAGAATTTACAGCAAAGAGCACATAAGTAGTAATACCACAACATAGTATAAATCTGAAGCAAAATACAACTTTTAGCATCAAAATACACTGAAAACACTAAAATTATGACACTCACTATGCAACACAGTATGTAATTTTTTATATTTTAGCAGTTTATTAAATTTTATCTGACCCTGCAAGTAACTAAACCTTTAATGTAATGGAATAACATTAAATTAATTTATTTTTGTCCACTAGGGGCAGCACAACCAAACACACAGTCACATGTTAGCAGCCAGCTGCCGTCCTCCACATCAGCAGAGTCACATTCAGTTTAAGTTCAAATTCGTACGTAAAGTTTTTTGAGTCATTTTAAATAAATGACAATAATAAATCTATGATTCGGGCCTTGGGGACATGTTAGCATGCTGGTGTTAGCATTTAGCCAAAAGCAGTGCAGTGTCTTTGTATAGCTAAAGAGAGCTGCCAACATGGCTGAAGGCAAATTTTTCAGCAGGAATTTATTTATAAAATAGATAATTGTTAACATTGGAGGACTTTAAGTTTTCATTTCATTGCTTCCAATAGTTGCTGAGATATTTCACTGTGGACCAAAGTGTTGGACTGACCAGACTTTTGTGTTTCCATTCTAACACTTAGGATCTAAGTGAAGGATCAGCAGAACTGATCATTTTATCTTGGAAAGCCTCACTTGTTCAGACCTTTGGGTTGATCTGAAGTCCAGAAAAACACAATTCACTTGCTAAACTGTTTGTTTTAATGGCTCATCGGTCACAGTTAAATCCAAAGTGTTTCCTAAACGTGGCTGTTTGCTGAAGGGAAACATTCGGTCAGGGTCTCATTGTGGTTCCCACATGTGAAAACCAGGGAACGTTCTCTCCATCTTAGGTTTTTTACCACCAAACAGAGACGAGGAGCCGTGCTCTCCTGGCTGCCAGGTGCACCTGAGCTTCAGCTAACGACATAATTGGATTGGCTGCAGCGTGTGATTGAATCCTGTTAACCTATTTCCTCCGCTCGCAGCAGGCAGCAGGCTCCACCCTGCAAACCATCAAACCACAGTGAGATTCAAGGCTGAAAGTCCACACCGTCAGCCTCACTGAGGATTATGGGTCATTATGAGCTGGTGGTCCCTCCGTTGTCCAAACAAACTCTTAATAAGATCGAGTTCTCAATACTCTCTGATTGTACCGTATGTGGCCCGTTTGCTCTGGTTTCTGCTGAGAACATACATCTTTAAATGAACTCATAAAGGCATAGTTTCATTCCAGACAGAGGTGATTTTCCTTAAACATCTCTGTGGTTGGAATTAAACAAACAGTTGCATACTAATCTGCACTTTGTGCTGCTATGAGAACTCCTGCTAGCTCTTTGCTAATGTTAGCATAAGATGCAATTGTAATGCTGATTAATTAACAATTTAACTTGTTTAATGATGGAAAAACTTACAGATATTGACTTTACAATCACATCAGATATTTAAATTAGTTTACCACCTTGTGATGGCCACAGCCACACAAAGTAAAATCTAGCAATGGTAATATTGTGCCCATTCTCACCCCATTGAGTACACAAGTTGATTTCATTTACACAGGTTAATTTCATTGCAGCCAGCCACACCCCAAACAATTCAACATCAAGTACACACCACACTGTTAACACTAACACTTTGTATTAGGTCTAGTTAATGTCCATCTTGTTTTCCCCTTGTGTGTGATTTGGTTTGACCAAACCAGTATATGTGTTCCCTCATGTCTCACTATGTTAGGTCAGTTTGTTCAGTTAATCTCTTGTTTTGTTGCCGTTTTGGGTACAGTTCTATTTTGTTGACCTCTTTTACAGGCCTAGTTATTAAGCTCTCGGTTTGTATTGTTTTGTGTTTTGTTGGGTGAATAAAAACCCTATTTTTTCAAACAAACTTCCTGTTCTCCTCATGCTTTACTGCTTGGTCCCTAACACATCTGAAAGCAGGTAAATTTGGGGTCTCATCTTAAACCTCCTAATCTTCCTTTCCAGTATAGTAACGCGCCTGAGTGAGGAAGGAGAATAGAAAGTCTCACTGAAATAGAAATAACTGCAGTAGAACCTGTCACCTGTACTGAAGTTCAGTGGTAAATGTACTTGGTTACTTCCCTCCCGTGTGTATGTTTGTGGAGTACAGATGTGTTTGCTCACATGTCTCGTTGTATTTACTCGTACATATGGACTCAGCTGCTGGTGGCAGGTGCAGCGGATTCCTGTCAGCGGTGGAAGAAAAAGGGGCATTTAAGCTGGAGGTGAAAGCTGCTGTGGTTCGGGGTCTTGCAGCTCTCGGACACACACTCATCAGATCTGACAGGTTAATGACGGGGTGAGGGACTCAGTGAAGAGCAGAGTCCATAGTCTGTATGAGAGAACACACCACCACCACCACAGCCAACATCACACTCCACCACCACATCTCTGTTTCTACAGGAGTATAAATCCTCAGCTGTGTGCTTGTCTGCTTATTAGTGATCTATGAATGTTCTCAGTAATCCAGCTGATAGTGTGTTTGCTGCAGTTCAGTTTGAGTCCCAGTTTACAGGAAAGAGCTGTGACTTTAACTTTCTGTTTTCAGGTCCTGTCATGATTTTACTCGGCTTCCATAAGTAAAGTCTTGATTGTACAACAATAATCGACATGTTTCAGTCATGTTGGCACCTTTGTCCTGTTCACCAGATGATGATGTTGACTTGGTTCAGGATCCTCTGAGGTTGAAGCTTACTGATTTTCATGGTTACGCTGCCTTCAGACTGACGTTAGTGATTTCTGTTAAGTTTTTCATAGAGTGCTACCTTCAGGTCAAAATTGTAACTTATGCATCAGTGTTTCAGCAAAGGCCGTGTGTCAAAATGTCATCATTTGAACTCTCACATGCTGATAGAAATGTTCCATGAGGAGTTAAAACTTTAACATCTCTTGTTTTCTGGGAAACGTATTATCAGTAAAATGCGCTCGTGCAAAGCTTCAAATGTAGAACTGTTTCATATAAATGTTGTGTTGTAATTTGCATAAAGGTTTGAGTGCATGTCTCACAGCTGCACCTTGGTCTGGTAGTGTGTGTTTTTTTGGTTGGTGTGTGAGGTCTGAAGTGGTGAGCGGGCAGCACTGGCCAAAGCCTCGTCTTGTTTATCCCCGGCTGCCTCACACAGAGACGGTTGTGTCTCGCTCTTCTCGCGGCGGCCTGACCAGCCTCAGTTGGCTGCCTCAGTCGGCTGCCTCAGTCTGTCACTTTGACTGATGGGCACTTTACAAATGGGGCATTTCCCCCACACGGCCCCACCGAGACAAAAAGCTCAGTGCGACGCCTTTCCCAACCCACCACACCTGCAGTGACATCATAAGGCCTAAGCTGAGCAAGTTCAAGAGTCAACTCATGTCTGTGTACACAGGTTTTATTGCACAGTTTGTGGATTTGTGGATGAGAAAACTCAAATGTAAACACCAGAAAAAGCCACATATGATGCTGCTGCAGAGGGTGAAAAAATCAAGTCAATAAAATGTTGACGGTGTTCCGCAAGGATCAATATGAGGTCCTCTTTCATTTACTTTACACTGAAATAATATCTATGTAATCCAGATATTCTTACTAAAAATAAGTTATATTTATTTTTTATACATATAATATTTTCTAAATCAGTTCTGTAATGTTCTTTTTTTAAGGTATTTAATTCCTCAATGCTTTTAAACTTTTTGAAGCTGGACAAGTTGGAGCATTGATAAAAGAGCTGCAGATCAGGATGAAGAGGTCGATCAGCTGCTGTTGAGCTGGACACTGTCCCAAAAAAGGCCACCTCCAGTTGTACAGGAAGGAACTCCAGTTTAAGTGTGCAGAAACTGTCCAACACAGTTGTAATTGATATCATCTGCCTCCAACTAAGAGAAACCGTTATATTTCTGTCAAATTCTTGACATAGTTGGATGTTTTGGTCTGAGGGAGGTTGGATTGAATCTTGAAAATCAGATCTTTGATTGTTTCTCTGCAGTTTGAGGTTCTTTCCGTCTGTGATCAGCAAATCTGTCAGAAACTGCAGTAAGTCGAAGTTCATGTTATCACAAGAGTATTTGACATGTTGTGGCTTATGGTTTAGACTGACACAGACTAGAAAGCTGGAGCTCTGCATGCAGAGAGGGGCATTATGGGTAAAATAAAATGTGTTAAAAATCAAAGACACGCCACAGAAACATAATTGGAAGAGTTCCTTGTTCATCTTTATCATGATAACGACTTTGCAAAGTTTGTTTCGAACATGCAGGGACGAAATGGAAAAGACTGATAAAGCCACGTTTGAAACTGAATGAAAGTTATTTATATTTGACTTCTTTTTTATTCTAAAATGTCAACCAATTTCAGAAAAGATGCACTTTGTAATGTTTCTGTCTTACCACCGAATCCTGCTGGTCGATGCAACATGTGACATGAGTTTTGTCACACTAGAGCTACCATTTTCTCGCTACAGTCTCAATATGGCAACAATTTCCTTCCCAAACCAAATGTTTTTGGTAGTGTCAGATCCTGTCTACACCATAATCAAAAAATACTGCATGTCAAGTGTTGTTTTTAATCACATTTATGATCCTAATATAGAGTGGAATCCATATTAGCAGCCTGTGTGTGAGTCATGTTGCTGTTGTGGTGTTGTGGTTACAGGCGCAGGGCGAAGCTGTCGCCTCCATGGGTGTGTTTGGTCGCTCTCAGGAAACCGGCCCGGCCTAAAGTCGTTTAAAGAAGTGTGTAAAACACTAAATGAGCTCTGGTTTAACAAACCGCTGCAGGCTGCTGATGGCTACTGGGAGGACGAGGAGGAGGGGGGGGGGGGGGGGGGGGAGGAGGAGGGGGGGGTCTCGGG
>JAPZDZ010000015.1:17719892-17730151 GCA_029783805.1 Acanthurus tennentii | reverse complement strand
TGCCCCTCAGGCTCAAATTAGCAGCCAGTGGAGGTGGACTGGCCCGGTCAGTGAACGCCTCGCGGCAGGTTGATTCCCGCACCTCCTGCCCGCTGACGAACAGCTCCCACTGATCAGCACAGGAAGTCTCTTCTGCGGGCGTTCACATGCTGTCAAACGTTCGGCAGACATTTAATCAGTGAGGAGGAGCGTGTGGACGGAGGTTCGCTCAGACGGCAGGCGAGTCCTCGTCCTCAGGGCTTCACGTCGCGTCCAGAGGTCAAACAGTGACCATCAGTCCCAGCAGCCACCTGCTGAGAAGTCACTTCAACGCCACTGTCATGCCTGTTGTGTTGGTCTCCTGCTGGGAAATTAACGAGCTGGCACTTTGCACCTTTGTGCCTGGTGTCGGTGTTAATGTGAGGAGGCGTTCGTGTTCATGGTCGTGATGTCTGAAGTTCACGGAGCGAATCTTTAAGGCTGAACTTCTTCTCCTGAGAGCTGCTGCTGCTTCAAAAGGGGGTTTTTGACAAAGTCTCCCTTCAGGAGCACAAAGGGGACATTTCTCTGCACAACAACCATTAAATACATTTTACTGTTAATACTCATACTAGCTCTTTATAGCTGGATGAAAGTATCAGAGTACCTGCTCCTGTTGACCCACCTGATGATGTCATCCAGGTAAAGGCTTTAAAAACCTTTGGGTCTGTACTCTGGTGAACTCCTGCAGCTTCTTCTGTGTTTTCATTCGAGAATCAGCTCAGAAAAAACATTCCCATTCATCCTGTCAGTGACTGGCTCTTAACCCTGGTTTCACCTCGACCCTGTTGGTCCCTCCGTGTTTCCTTCCTGCCGTCAGGATTTACTCGGAGCTGCTGAATCTAAATCAAATCCAAATGGTTTGTTTGTGTGCAGGCCTTCGCTCTCTCTGTAAACGTCAGCCGGCTGACAGGAGGAGGTGCAGCCGGAGCCACCAAACACTGCTCTCTTTTCATTGTGGACTCCTCGTGGCCTCCATTAGTGGTGGAAGTCGGTGGCTGAGGACCGAGCCGGCTGTCAGCTCTGATTGGTGAACATGCAGGCCTCTCAGAGACGCCGCTTCGTGTGGAAAGTGAACACATGCTGCTCAGGAAATGAGACGGCGAAGATTTCAGTCAACAATTGGTCAAGTAAAACCTGCAAAAACACAATTAGACAACTTTCAGGTTGGGTTTGAAATGTTTGGACACCAGAACGAAACCTTTTAACACACACGAACACAAAGATGTTAAACAAAATCAGGAGCTGAAGTGCAGAAAACAACTGGAGCTTGAGGTGAAGCTGCAGGTCACCACTTTGGTTTAAAGTTTCCAAAAGTCATCGAAACACAAGCAGCCACACGAGGTCTTTGTCTGAAGCTGGTAAAACTATTTGTTCAAATTTTAATTATAAATCAGGAAAAGTTTTTGCAAAGATCGGTTTAGTTTCATGCAGAATAAAAGTGTTTCTTCAAACATCAGAAGCTGCATTTTCAATTCTATTCAAACATATGTGAAGAAATCCTTTGAAATATTGCAAAAAAGAAAAAATATAAAACATGAATAAGGTTTGTGGTGATTACACGTGCTTACAGAAGGTGGCGCTATAGTCTATGTTACATGTGACTGTGATAAACAGAGTAGAAGAAGAAAAGGTTGTCAACCAGAAGCAAAACCAGTTGTTTGCCAATAAACTTCAAAGAAGAAGAAGAAGAAACAAAAGCATCGATGAAAGAAAAACTTCTCCTTCTTGTTGTGGAAACAGCTGATCAGTCATGTGAGGTAAATGTTTTCTACATCTGAACTTATTCAGAAAAGATATTTCCATCTCTCATTAAGTGCAGAATCTTTTTCTCAATAAAAGGCAGAAACCACTTCAGTGGAGCGTAAAAACCTTTTGCGTGATGAAGCTTCCATCAACCTTTTCTGCTGCGATGTTTCAGCAAAAACACATTGATGGAAAATCAGCTTGTAACTCTTCAAAACGACCTCTTCAGACACCAGAGATCCTCTGATTTCTGAATTCTTAGCATGAATTAAATCAGGAGAAAACATCTGTTTGTCCTTTTCTGTAGCTGAGGCTGAAAATGAGCTGCAGCTGCATGTGAGAGGATTTCATGTCAGAACAGCCAGCATGTTAGGTTTTAGTGTTTTGGAGACCTGACTCACACAGAGACCTTCATTCTTGTTGCTAATGGCCGAGTGACATGTGGAAGAGAGTGGAAAAGACGGGGAATGTTGGAAAAGAGGGAGGCATGTACGCGGTTTGATGCTTGTGCAGTTTTTCTGGGTGATAAAGGACTCGAAGCTGCTGGTCTTCATGATCCCACCGTTTCATTTATCACAGCGAAGCTTCGTTTCATTCAGACTTCAGGTGTCATCAAAGTCTTGCACTGAAAAAACAATAAAGTGATGCTTTGTGTGCCCTCACAGTCTCAGAAGTGCAGCTAAATGTCCAGCAGTTGGCGCTAGAGTCTGAGTCATTTAAGTGCAACCTTCAGTTTAAAACCTGCAACCTTTTCCTCGACCCAACCAGCGACGTCCGGAGCCTGAATGTGATCAGACTCCTTCACAAAGTGTTCAGAAGGTTTCACACGTCGCACAAGCAGACGAAGCATCTGAGTTTGAGGTGACGAATGTTTCATGTTTGAAGCTGAAACGGACTTTTTCCTTTTATCTGCTCGACAACACCGATCACAAACTGCACATCTGTGTTTTCATCTTTTTGTCGAAATCTAATGCTTCAAATTTGAATTATTTGTTGTCTTAACAAACCCAACTGAGGCAGACAATCTGAAACTTTCACATTATGTCAGCGAGAGTCGGGGTTTGTCATTTAACAAAAAGAAACGAGCAGCAACATGAAAGCAAATGAAATCCTCATATTGAAGTGAAGAGTGTCCTGATCCGGTCTGTGCAGACACAGGAAGGCCCTGCTGTGCATGAGCTTCATCAGACTCTTCTGAGGATGAGATCTTCGTGTGAGCAGCCAATGGAAAAGACAGTTTCTCCAGCAGGACCAGTGTAATGTGTGCGAGGCAGCTGAGGGCCATCGCTCTGTAAACAGAGCCCCTCCATCAGCTCCGCACTGATGTTTTACTGCACCAGACAAACTGCTCCATGTTCATGCATTAGGTCATCTGGCTCAGCGGACGGGTCCCATTTAGCAGCTGATAAAAGCATTTGGGATGAATGCTGGAGCCCCGGGGCGGCTTGGAGGAGTCCCTCACCTCATCTGGGTCGAGTCGCCGGGCGCTCTCCACGGAGCCGTTTGAGGCGGCCGGTTGGACGGCTGCAGGGGAAAAGTGTGGGCAGACTGAGACACGCGCAGATGAGCAGGATCAAAGGTGCTGCTGGCCGGAGTTTCACACTGGAAAAACCATCGCAGGCTGCACCAGAGAAGGAGAAGAAGAAGAAAGGCCAGGGAGGAGGGGAAGCAGAGGTGGTGCTGGTGGTGAAGTGGAGGGCGGGGGCTCTATTAATGGTCCACTTTATTGCTTTGTACTGTTAAAATTAAGAGCTCAGATTTCATGACAGCACTTCAACCGTACAAGCCTGACCTTCTTCCTGCAGCCTGGTTTCTGTTACTGTTTCAGGCTGCAGGAAGAGCCGAGCAGACGGCTGCTGGCCGACGGGGCCGAGGCGGGGGGGGCCACACGGCTCAGACTCCTCTTCAGCTGCTTTGGTTTCCATCCTAAGTACCACACTGAGTCAAGCACCGAGCCCAAGGAGACTTTAAGATACTTGTACTTTACTCGAATATTTTCGCTTTCTGCCTCTTCACAGTTCCACAACATCTGACTAGTTACTTCACAGGAGCAAAGTCACAGAACTGCTTTAAACGTCAGCATGCTAACACACTGAAGTCCAGCAGCTGTAATGTTTGTCATTTTATTTAGCATGTTAGCATGCTAACATTTGCAATATGGCATTCAACATAAAAATGTCCAGCTAATGGGAACGTCTTCAGTTCTGCAGGTATTTGGTCATAACTAAGAAGAAAAAATACATGATAGAATAAAAGAAATACAGTTCAAAATCAAAGTTTTCACATGTTTACTCCTGTTCAGTTACAGAACAACATGACATTATCTGTTTAACTCATATCTGCATATTTTTGAACCGATAATGTCATTTCCAAAACTCACATACCATGTGTGGAACTTGATTTTTTATGTGACTTATGTTTATTTGAAATCTGAGAAGCAAATGGATCCTGGATCATCTTAATATTTTCTTAATAGACAGTAAAATGACTCACAATGTGACTTTCAGTCCACTGTGTGTTGTTAAATCTGTGAAGATGTTTCCCTCTGACACAGGAGGACGGGTGTTTGTGCTGGTTCTTTTCTTCTTCCTCGTCTGACGGTCAACTTTTGACCCCGACCCCTGTCAGTCACCCTGATGTGCTGCTGTCAGCCTGAAGCAGAGGAAACACTCTGCAGGCGTTAAAAAAGCAGAAAAACAAATCACATGCTGTTCAAGCTGCTGCCAGTATCCCTCCTGTGGGTGGCGCTACAGCTCATGCGGTCATTATATTCTAAAGAGTTTGTCCTCTGATCAGCAGCCAATAAATGCTGAAAACAAGTTGGATTTTCTGTGTTTTAACTTTTAAACCCGACAGTTTTCGTGCTGCTCTGGCTTGTTTGTTTAGGTCATCAGTGCACACTTTGTTCTAGTCTGCAGAAAACACGTCTGTACGTCTGTTTTATTAGCAGCAGTTATAGATTTGACATGATAAAATGTATAAATCAGACAGAGTTGGAGTTTTTAAAGTTTTGTAGCTGGCCTAGCCGTTCTCCACAGATCCTGGATCTGTCTGTGTGCTGGGAATCAAAGCTAACAAGATTTTCCAACATGTCACTTTGTGTCTCTTAAATTTCCATTTTTGCGTTTGAGTTGTAGCTGAATCTCTGTCATCCCTCTGCTCTCCGTCTGTCGCAGCTCATGTAAGTCGATCGCCCACTGGAAGTCCTCCGCAGCCTCCCAGGTGACTTATCAATTGTCTGCTCCTTAATCCGGAGCTTCTCTCAGTGCCTCATTTCCTGGAAGTTTGTCTGAGCCCCTGCAGACAGCCGGGAGCCGTCCTCCGCTCTCTTCCCTCTCCAAGCTAATATCATGAATGTGTGGAATACTTTGACAGGTAGCCAGATCAGGAAAGCGCAGCGTCTTTACTGTCACTGCAGCCAATAAGTGAGTGTGAGGTGACACTTCCCAGACGGTGCTGATGAACTGTCGCACCTCTTTAATTTTGACCCGGAGCGAGACGGAGTCGTCTTAATCCCCGTCGCTGGTTTTCACATCAGCCTCCTCGTCATCTTCATTCCTGAACACAGACCGTCTCTCTCTGTCAGAGACAAACCGACTTTTATCACGTAAACTCAGAGTCTCATGGGAAACTCATTCTCACAGGTATCTTCATCAATATATTTACAATCACTTAGGAACACACAGATGAGTTCGGACTTCATTGATTGAGAGGGAAACATTCAGTTCCAGCAGCAGGGAGGCCGGCTCAGAGGTGAGAAAATGGATCATTATTTGAATTAATTACAAATCAAATGAAGGATCTGATAGGTGTGAGGTGTTGAATCAGTGACGGAGGTCCAGCAGAGCTTCAGTGTGTCAGGTGGCTGTGCAGCAGCTGTGCAGCAGCAGGGTGAAGGTTTGTGATGATGGATAGTTTTTCCCTACGACTCGTCCTGAGGTCGACGGTGGAGGAGCTGCTGGACCGTGGTGGACCAGACGCCGTCTGTGTGGCCACATGTCGTCCCTCAGCTGCTTATTTTTCTAAAAGGAGCTGCAGCTTTGAAACGAGTGAGTGAAGGTCAAAGTCCTTTCAACACACAGGAAGAAACGTGGACCGAGCCGAGCCGTGTGAACCTGACCTCGTCTTTTTAAAGACACAGATACTAAACATTCAGGGCAGACACATCGCTCTTCCCTTCACGGCTCATCACAAACTCCACCTGGAGGAGTATTTTTAGAGGGGAAATACCTCATGAGGAGCTCATTAATCAGCAAGCGGCTAAATTTAGTTTGACATGACATCACCTCCGGACTGACCCAGGACCAGCCCTGGAAAAAAGCCCTCAGCTTAGCGGAGCATCATGTGGAAGTTGTTAGATGGTTGAAGCATCTTTTAAAGATTTCAAACACTGATGCATCATCTGTCTCTTTTTTTGTGGATCAGGATGCTGCAGGGGTGATGTGTTTTTGTAGTCCAGCCCTGAAGTTAGCAAATGGGAATCTTGCATTGGCTTTTTGATTTTTGCAGAAAATCAGCTCTGTGGGGAGTAAAAGTTATTCCGATCACTGTGCACCACTGTTCTGATTTTCAAAGCCTGAATGTTTGCTAATGTTGCCAATGCAAAGCTTTAAACAATCTACACTGTGGTCACATGACTTTTATATCACTGCCACTAAGCTTCTGACTGCACTGTGCACTAAACACACTTTCTATCTAGATAATAACTGAGCCGACTGAAACAGCTGATTGTCTCACAGGTGATGAAACTCATTCCTGCTGCCTTCTGCCCCACAGTGCCTCTGCGGGTCAAATAAACCTTTAAATACACATAATTTTGTATCTTTAATTCTCAGTTGAGTTTATAAAAGCTGAGCTTTAATGTTGATTTGTTTTTTGTGGTAGAAAATCTGAGAAATTGTGAAAAATTCTGTGTTTTCTCACCTGCCTGCTGACATCAAGCTACTGTACAAACTAATTTGATTGGCTTGTTAATGCGACTCTACCAGCCGGCTGATTGGCTGTCAGACCTCCAACTGCCTCTATTCCCAGCAGCCACCCCCCCAATCAGCAGACAGGAAGTAGAAGCTCCTGATTATTACGGCTCTCTCTGCTTCTTTCCACCTGCATGTGGTTCTGATTTGGACATGAGGCAAAGTGTTTTCATTGGCCAGCGGCGGCGATCAGTTTCCTGTTACACACACTCTTTTGTGCCTCGTCCTCTCCACTTTTATTTCCTTCGACATGGAGGTAAGAGGCCGCCCGGCTTTTCTTCATCCAGCTAATTGGGAGCCACTTTTACCCCCCTGCCCCCCTGCTCGTTATGACAGGGTTAATGGCTTTAGTGAGAGGGGGCTTTTTACTGGTCCTGCTGGTTTCTGTTGGGCCTCAGAACCAATTACAGTAATCAAAGCCAATATGTGGATCCAGAGAGAGGAGCCACATGTGGTAGTTCAGGTGTAAACCCATCTATGGAGGCTTTCTTCTGCAGTAGAATAACTCCTTGTTTAAACCATATTTACGCTGCAGTGCAGCTCATTTTCCCCCATGTAGGTAAATACCACCAACCAGGACTTTTTTTTTACTCTATTAGTGTTTGAAGAGCTTCATAAAACATATTCTTGGCATTTTAAGTCAAAATTCACAACGTTACAATAATCCAATGCAATCATCAGACGGAACATTGACATTCCTGAAAACTTCTTTCAAAACCAATTTCTACATAAGCCCTGATTATTACCACCAGATGTAAATTCAGACTGTAGGATTATTAACATTAGCACAAAATTTCATGATTATGAACTGAAAAACTGTTTATGATGCACATAGACGCCCCTACTTCAGCTACGTGACCGTCTGATGGGCTGCTCAGGGTGTACTGGCCCTTTAAAGCTCCCATGAAGCCAAAACTGATGCTTTGGTGTTTTAATGACTTACATTGATGTCAGTTTGTACAGTTTTTACAGTGACCAGTACAACGTTCATGGTGCAAAGTGATCCTCCACCGTTTACCATCGCTTGATGATTCAACTCTATGCAGATGATGCCGTGGTGTAACACAGTTTCCGTCTTAATCAGCCACCTGTTGTTTCAAAGAGGTATAAAGTGTCTGAATGCAGTTGTATCACCTCATGACAACAGGTCCTCCCTTCATTCAGTTCCCATCAGTGACTCTCACTCAGTAAAAAGTGCCGAATCCGGACCTGCAGCATAGTTGTTTATTTAGTCAGTCAGCTTTATTTTTAGACTACAGCGAGGGTCAAAGGTCAACTCATGAGGCATGCACCCGCAACATCTGTCAGGGAGAAGAGACTGGAAAACCAATCAGAGGTGAGGACAGACCACTAGGCAAAACAGACAAACTATAGAGATAATTATCTTCTGTTGATGTTGTTTCACAGAACTGATCTGTGCACGGAGGAATGATTGTGCCACTTCATTCCGAGGTCTTTATTTTTGTAAAATTTGTATTATGCAGTGTGGCTGCAGGAGCCTCATCTCCGTTGTAACAACTGAGGCTCTCATGTGTTTGAATATAACTTGTCTGTATAACTGATGGTTGTTTGGTTGTTTGACCTGATGCCAGATCTGTGTGGCTGAAGAGGTTACTAAAGTAAAAATCAATTTTTAAAAATGGATTAGTCCAAAAGTGCAACAAAAAAAATTTGGTAAAAATATTTCGGGGGGCACACACGTGAGCTTCTTTTAAAACTGCAGGCTGATCTGCTGGCTCCTTTCTGTGTTATCTCCATGTTTTTATCATTTAAAGCACATTCATGCCCAGAAAATCTTGTTTACTTCACTTAAGACTGTCAGGAAAGCCTTCAGTCTTGATCGACACCCTGCAGAAAGTTGTGGACGTTGACTCGGCCTCTTTTTGTCACCTCACATTAGCTTTATATTCTCATCCAGCGCAGCAGCACAGTGGAATAGTTTGCTTCATTCCCTTGTTTTCTGCAGTTTTCCTCCACATAAAGTCAGATGTCTGTGTTGTTTCCATGTCGCTGCAGCAGATCTCTGCAGAGGAAACTTTGTGTTCTGGGAAAGCCCCCGACCCTCTGACACATGTCCCCCTCCTCTGTAATTGCGCCAATTACTTTTCCATAACAGCCCTGAAACACTTATGTATGTGGTTAGAAAAACAATTTCCACATGAAACACTTGTTCATTCATAAGGTCCAGAGCAGAGCGGGGGGATCCTCAGCAGACGTCACTGCACTGAGCACCGAGCTGCAGTCACATATTCAGGCTGCTGCACGAGGGCGCTGTTTGCTTCCTGAACTCTGATCTGGGATCAGCAAGCTGCTGCAAACTGATTAAAAAAACAACAAACAAACAAACAAAAAAACGCCTCATTTGGTCTTCTGGCTTTCACAACTTCCACTGATTATTTACAAGTTTGTGAAAAGTTTCCTTACAGTTTACTGAGACTGATGTTCCCAGCTTCACATCACAGCTTTTACTCACATTTCAACTGCTTTCAGTGCCCTAACCTCTAAGGAAATCTTCAGCTTTGCTGAGTATTCACACTTCAACTTAAAATATTTAACATTTTCGCAAAAAAAAAGTAATCGAACTGTGAAACGTCCCAACATGAATCCTCAAAAACCTTCATGTTTCTTTGTTTCTGCTGCCCAGTTTATATTTAGATCTTTCTGCTGTTAAATGAGTCAAACACTGAATCAAGTTTGGTGTTAATGGGTCATTTGATCAGCATGAAACACAGAGCTGATGTCTGCATCTGTCAGACTCTCCACCTGTTACCACCTGTCTACTTTCACCTGGCGACCAGTGATGTCAGCAAGTCCCAACAACATTCATGACCTGTGGAAGAAGTTACGTAAGTTTGCCAGTTAGTAGGTGAGTGCAGATATACTTCCTCCATCAGCCTCCACCACTGCACATTTACACACTCCAGGCTTAAAGAGTATGACATCATGGTAAACAGTCTGATTTGATTGGTTGATGAGGTGATAAGCAGTGTATTTATGTCCGTCCACAGTGCTGCCTCTTATCATGGCTGGGCGGGTGATGACAGCTGAGATCACACGCCCGGCTGCAGACGCCGGTAGAGGCACATACTGCAGGTTGGCACCCACTGACAGGGGAGAGGTCAAAGGTCACGCAGTGAGGTCACTAATGTCAGTCTTTAGCAGAAACTGTAGGAGTTTAAATGAGCTTTGTAAAAGATTCATAAGGACGAACAAATAAAAAGAAAATGAGGAGGTGAATGAAATGACATCTTTCAGTTTAGATTAAGATTCTCATCACATTTACAGTAAAAGTTCAGCAGTGAAAATGTTTCTTCAGTAAAAATACATGTGTTTACTGAGTAATCTGTAGTAGAGTACTGAGAGTACAGAAAGTGGTGTGAGTCAGATGTCCCCTGTGTGTGTGAGTATACTGAGTAATCTGTAGTTAGAGTACTGAGAGTACAGAAAGTGGTGTGAGTCAGATGTCCCCTGTGTGTGAGTATACTGAGTAATCTGTAGTTAGAGTACTGAGAGTACAGTAAG
>JAPZDZ010000015.1:17458791-17475349 GCA_029783805.1 Acanthurus tennentii | reverse complement strand
CACTAATCTGACAACAAATCAGCTGCAAAGTGAGAAAACACAACCAGACACGGAAAAACAACTCACTCGTCTGATTTTTATTTGTTGGGACAAGATGTCTCAGCCCTGTTCATCACTTTTTATTGTCCCCTGGAAACAGTTTGCACTGTTGTTCTCGCGCTGTCATATTTGGTTGTTTATTATCTCACACAGGTTTTGTCTAATAGGTGAAGATATTTTATTAGTTTCTTTGTGCGTTGTGTTGAGCTCTCAGGGCCACCGTATCCATGTCACCCAAAAAAATACCATCATACTGTCATTAGCAGGAAAAGAGCTGCTGCTCTGTTTTGTTCCTGCTAAGCTGCTAAATTTTAAACAACATGCAGTCGGGTGTTTTTGGTGGTTTTATTTTTGACCTGAAGCACAGAACAGGTCATGGTTGTTTTATTGAATTTTTCATGAACTAAAACAGCTTTGACAGATAATGGATGTTTGATTGGACTGAGACTTTCAGGGCGTCTTAAACATCATCATCCATCCTTTAAATAAACCCAAACTCTGAACTGTGGAATGATTTCTGATGCATCTTGATTTCCTTGCAGCCCACAGTCTGACATGACTGATGGATTAGTGAAAGTTTACGGTCCTCAAGCTGAACATTAATCCTCCACATGGTGGGTTTGGCTGCTCCGAGGTCGTACGTAAAGTCATGTGACCTCGACATGCGTCTCGCAGACGGTGTGTGAGCATGCAGGAGCCTCTGTCTGAACAAAATGAACGCTGAGTTTGTGTTTGACCTGTTTGACCGCAGGACGAGTTGGAAATCTTTCAAAGCAGATTACAACGGGCTTTTCTGCGTACCATTACAGAGATATGTGTGTGTGTGTGTGTGTGTGTGTGTGTGTGTGTGTGTGTGTGTGTGCAGAATAGGGGCATTTAGACCTGAAAATGTGGAAAAACATAAAGTCGTTGGTCAGCTGTTCAAAAAAATCTTTGTGCTGTTTTTTAGTCATTTTTACCAGAAGTTATTATTATTATATTTATTAATCACTAGCTTTAGCTTATTAGCTTATTAGCATCACAAAGTTCAAAATGTTTGTCTACTTATGTGCACAAATTACAACATCACAACCTGCTGCGTTACAGAGCTTCTTATAAAACCCAGTTTTAACCCCAAAATGTCTGAAATCCAATAATCTGGATTTTAGGCTTTAAAATATCTTAAAAGGTCTTAAAACTTGCCTTAATCATGAAGTTAATGCTGCTTAGTGAAGACTCACTGACATCATCTCACTTTTTGGGGAAAAAATGCTGCAAAAAACAACAAAATGAAACCAACATTGAATATATAACCAATAATGCAAACAATACAACCTAACGAAATAGTCTATTACTCTCTTTAACATGAGCACAAACTGAATAAACTTAATAATATTAGTAATATCATCAGGAAGTTAAGACTTTGATAAACAGCATTTAAGTATGAAAGACTCAAAACTGTGATTCTATAATCTTTTATCATCTTGACTGAAGAAGTCATTTATTTTAAGATACGAAGATAAAACCTTATTTTTTCCTCCTCACAGCCTCCATAGTTTCTTTTGTAAAGCTGTTTAACTAATTCAACTTCAATGCAACAATATTTTTCTTTTAAAAGAGTATTTATCTGTTTCCTTCAGTGAAGTTCAGGAGTTTGGAAACATGAGGGTTTATTTAAAACATAAATCTTATCTATAAAAGAAATCATCATCATTCTGACATTTATGCTTTCAGTTCAACAGCATCCAAAAGCGAGATAAAATGTTCTTTCTGAGCTCTCCACCCATCAGCTCCGTCCTCCTGCCTCCTCTGTGACATTTGTGAGCGATCCAGGTTTCCTCGCTGCCCCAAACCGGTTAGATTACGTAATGTTTTGTTTATTCTTCTTCCTGCTCGCCACAGTGTGCGGACTTTATAACCATGACAACAGTTGCTTTTTTTGCATGAGGAAAACAGTCATTTAGCATCATCTTCTGTGGTGCCGAGCTTGTGTCGGCGAGCAGAGATCCACGTGGCCTCACCTTCGCTGACACACCGCCAGCGGTGCAGCATCTGGACGCAGTCAGCCAGAAGTCAGTGTACATGTTGGCCTGCATCTTTTATTACTCTCATCTGATTTAACTCAGTAATTACAGCCTCCATCACCATCTCCTCTCGTTCGTGTCGCTGCTGCAGCTTCGTCCACGCTGCTTCTGGTCGGCTGTCACTGATGTATTTTTGTTTGTTTCTTCCCTAAAAAAACCCCCCAAAAACTCACAGCTTTGTGAAGTTTAAAATATCTGGGAAAGATTCCTCATTTTCATCATTTCATATTCTAGTTTTCATTCCTGAACAGAGTCTGAAAAAGCAGCAGATGTGAAAGTGTATGTATGTATGTTAATGGTGGCTGAAGGCGAAATGAAAGACCACAAAGCCAAATGTTCACAATCACAATCCACAAATGTGACGTGACATAACGAAATAAAAGGCTTGTGTGTTAGGATCACATTATAAAATCTCACAGTGTCACAGACTTTTTTAAAATTCACAAATCGATCAGCTTATTTGGAGCAAAGATAACAAAAAATCCTCACATTTAAGAAACGTATTTTACTTTTTGCCTGAAAAATGACGTCAGTCAAGTCGTTGCAGGTCTGAAATGTGGAACGATGTCTAACATTGTTGTACTGTTCCTTTAAGACCAGATTAGTTTTCTTCAGACTGTTAAAAGACACAAAACAGACCTCTGATTGAATAGAGCTGTGTGAAGGAGACAGTTTCATTACTGTACAAAATCAAATAAGCAGCTATTCTTGACATCATCAGTAGATTATGTCTCAATGTGGCCAGAAGTAAATGGACACCCCGAGTTAGTGTCTCTGAGGTCTGAGAGTCAACATGATAAAACTTCTGTGTGTACAAAGAAATGTTTTCCCAGTTTGGACTGCTGGAAAGACTCAAACCAGAAGAGACTGGAGGCTGCAAGAGTGTCACTGTGATGCATCACATGTTTAACAGCCACATGACGCCTGTAACAGTCAGATGTCCACATACTTTTGGCCACATAGTGTAACAAGTATGATGCTGCTGTCGTATCTGCACCTATTTCCTGCTGTTTGTTTTCATCAGACTAAATTGCTCTGCAGCCTTTTATTCAGCTCGATCCATCAATTAGCCAGATATAACAGGACACGAGCTCCGGGATGCCGTCCAATAATCATAAATTCTGGCAGAGCCGCGGCTGCCGTGTAATCTGGTGAACTGGCTCTGCAGATCCCAATTAGGGGAAGCCGTCTGCTACCGGCGGTCGACGGCTGCAGCTCGACGGACGCTGCCAAGGATGAGGCTCAGTATCATCCACAGATACATGAAAACCACCCGGAAAATCTGATACGAGGCCGCGGTTTATCCCAGAATTCATCTGTACTTTAGGATTTGGAGCAACAGGTCGACCATGAAAAAAATGTGTTTTCTTTGTTAGAGTCCGAAGATACAGTGAACAGGATTAAGACAAGAGGAGAAAAATATCCACTTAAATAACCATAAATGTTAATAATTTCCTCAAAAACTTCAACGAACTCCAACCGATCAGAAACTTTCCTTTCGGTTGGAGTCAAAAGACCCTAAATGTCTCTGATACTCAGTGACGGAGAAAACGTTAAATAAAAATACTGTTAACAATTTGTAAACACTGAAAAAAAGTAAAAGTATGTGAGTAAAATCAGGAAAAAGTAGTGAAAGTACTCAGAGCAGTAAAATGTCCTCTGTGACACTGGATTAGTTCGACTCATCAGATTGTGGATTATGGACGTTTAACTTGAATCTTTACACTCATCAGTCAGTTAACACACTGACTTGGTTCATTTAAAGAAAGACGTCGTTTTAAAACTGTGAATCTTTGTTTTTTGCAGTTTGAATGTTGATCTTTTTGTTGCTGTGGTTTTGTCACAGGAAGATGATCAACGTTCTTAATAATCACTGAATCGATCAGAGCTTCAAGGGTCTGAAACCAACGGAGTTCGGCAGCTTTAAAAACCTGACGATGTCTCGTTTGTTTGTGTTTGTAATTTGCACCTGATTAGCTGCCTTTGCATTCAAGATGAAGTTTCCTATTTCTACTTAGATCTTGATGTTATTTTTCCATTATTTGTTGTCCGTCCTCGAACGCCTCATGTCAGTACAGCTGCAGGATTTGAGGCCAAACTTTAAATTTGTCTCCGAAAACTTAAAAGAGATTAAAAAACTTTGCAGAAATGTGGAGTCGCAGCTGTCGGACTGATGGACATCTCATTTCACTGAGCGATGGTGAAAATGTGTCTCTGACTAATCCAAACTGCTCTGTAATCTCGGACTCCACCATTCATATAAATAAACACGCAGAAGGAGTACAGTATTTACATGTGATGCATTATCATGTTTCTATTTTTATCCGGAGAAATGCATTTAATCCGGAGGCGTCTAATACTTTGCGTGACAGCCGAGCAACACGAGAAGTCTTACGGAGGAGCTGCTGATTACTCTGCTGTTTCCACACAAACCCTTCAAACGTGATTAGTGCCATCAAAGCACGACTGTAAAAATGAGGTGTGTGACTCCGTGGCTCAGCCGAAGACGGATGACTGAAGCTTTTGGCGTTAAAACTGGTGGCGGAGTCGGAGGTGGAGGCAGAGTCGAGGCTGTCGAGGCTGACGAGGTGATTAGCCTCTTTTTTTGCAGCTCTCCTGACTCCCGTAACCCGACTCTGCTCGGCTCGGCTTGGGCCGCCAAAGCGCTGGAAGCAGGAGAGACAATGCGATGAGGAAGTTACGTAACACACACACACACACACACACACACACTGTGCTCAGCTGCAACCTCCGCTGCTGCTCAGAAAAAGTGGGGAAGCAGTGAGAGATAAAGATGTGGCTGAGCTCGTCCCGGCTTACAGGGAGAATGACAGCCGATGACTCCGGAGGAAACGGTTTCCTCCGTTTCAAGGGGATTTTTCAAAGATATCTGAGGCTTTTGCAGAGACACTTTTAAGGCGTTTTAAAATCTCTTCTGAATGACAGATTTGTGTCGATGAGCACTTTGAATCAGACTGAACCTGCCTGGTTCAGTTCAGAGAAAGAAGGTGATCATCACAGGAAACACGGTGCAAACGGAGTCACGTTCCGCCCGAAGCTTGAAATCAGGCTGCGAACAAGAACTTCACTCATATTCAGAGTTTGAGGGAATCAGATGAGATTAAAAACATAGTAAAGTTTTGATGAAGAGATCGAAGGGACAATGAAGACCTTTAAAATCATGTGCATTAAATGATTTCTGCAGTTTTTGAGCTGATTCGTTAAAAAAAAAAATCCAAGCTGTGATCAGATGTGAGAAGCTAAGAGCTGATCAGATTATTGATCGCCTTCAGTTATCACACTGACAGCACTGAAGCTGATCAGAAAGGTGATGAAACATCAGCAGATTTTGTTTCCTTCAAAGTGAATCCATTTAATAAACTTGTGGCTGCTGTTAAATTTGTAATATTGCATTATTAGATGATTACTAACTCTAGTAACACTAAACTGTTTTTGAATCTTTTAAGATTTGCTTTTTTTTTCATAAATATTTGTTTAATGTTTAAAATAAACATTTGAGCTTAAAAATGTAGAATTGAATTGTTCCATTTCACTGCAACGTAAAAAAACTTGTTTTTATACATAAAAAACAACAGCGAGCGACGAGCAGACCGACACACTCAGGTGTTTCTCTGGAAGCTTCCCATCAGCCACAGCTGAGTCATCATGAAGCTTCTCTGGAGAAATGAAAGCAAACACAGTTGAAAATATATGTTAATATAAAAATGTATGTTTAGTGATGAAGGTTAATGTGTTTGGAATCAAAACACTGAAATCTTTCTCTTTTTAATTTTTCACTTTAAATCGGCATCAGCAGGTGAAGCTGAATGTTGAAAAGCAGCCAAACTGTGAATGTGACACACTGAATGTTTCTGAATCTTCTCTGGTTTACAGATTCGGGCTCTTCTGTCCATCAGCTCTCCCTCCTCTGTAATCCCTCTCGCTGATGGACAGAATTTAAGCCTCCAGTTGCATAAGAGTCAAACCTGTGTGTGGAGGTTCAGTCGTAGGCAGAGGAGCACAGGTAGTCATCTCACCTCGTGTCCATCAGCCGGCTTTGAAATCACCTGAAGCTGTGATTCATGTGCAGCAGGTTGAAAACACTTTCTCCAGCTTTCTGCAGATTATCAGAATGCTCACGTGGTCAATTTGTATGAAAAAAAAACAACTTTCTTAGAAGAAACTGATGCTGAAGTTCTCAGGTGTTGAAATAAAGACTTCAGACCGTTTTAGGTTTATGTTAAAGCACCGAACCAGGTTGAGCTAAGAGCAGATGAGATCACTAATTGCTCAGAGCTTCATGTGTTGTGGGCAGCTGAAGTGTTCGCTGCGTTGGCTGATCAGGTTTATACAAGCACACGTTCCCGGTGGATTACACAACTGTTAAAAATATGAATATAAACAGAACGCAGTCATCTGCAAACGGGTTGATTTCACAAAGTGAGCCAGAGTTTGTGCAGAAATATCCTACAAACAGTCAGGTGTGTCACTCAGTGAAACACCTTTAATGCTTTAATCAGACAATGAAAACTGGATTCTGTGGATCAAATTTCATGTTTGAACACAGCTTCAAGTGCAACTTTCAACTGATTTTTGTTAGAACGTTTGCGAAAAGCTGAAATGTGAGAAATGAAGACAGTTAAAAGAACTAATTTATGTCTGAATCAGGTCCAAATGTTAAACACTGGACCTTTAAAGAGAGAAAGTCAGCAGTGTTTTCACAAACATTTCACCAAAATCACAGTCTTTTATCACATCTGACTGCAGACGGACGAACATCATGTTGAACTCTACTTTCTTCAGTTCTGAACTTTGTTTCCATGTCTACGATGTCTTTAGCATCCATTCAACAAAAGAAAAGTTTTTCTTAATGTTTTACTTTAAATCTGTTAATTTTAATAAATGCAACTCAGTAAATTAAATCAACAAATCAGGTGATTCAAGAGCACAAATTAGACCATGTTAATTATTTAATCTGTGTTTGTGATATAAGCTGTGATTTATTTGTGATATCTAGTTTAGTATTTTAATTTTATATTTATGGATATCAATGCCTAACTTTGACTAGGAACAAATGTGAAGAGATAAGAAATGTAGTAGGACGACTATTTCTATTAATCTGATTTTTATTCATGATGGAAAAAATAAAACATATTCACACATTTTCAGTTTAAAATAGCATAACAAAACTGTTTTATGAAAAATAAAAGAATATAAAGACTTCATAAGACTCTTTGTTACCGGTGAAGTACAAACAGAGCCATTTTAAGATGGGGGAGTTTTATTGTTCACTTGTTCCAGTTAAAGAAACGATTTCCAAACCTTCACTGAATTATTTTAAACATGCTGTAAACTCCACAAAAGGCTGCAGACGTTCACCCACAATTATCTGAAACACACGGCTGAGAATGGCATGACGTGAAGTTCATTATATCTTCACGCAGGTTATTTTAAACCGGGTCATTAGCTGGAGCTGTGTGTGCAGAAGCGAGCGCACGATAAATAGAAAATGATTGCCGTGTGATAATTAAGGGTTTTCAGTGGAGCAGCTCAGCTGGCTCGAGGTCTGTGACATGAGAACGAAAGACTCGGATGAGCTTATGTAACCTAATTGTTTAGCCTCGGAGAAGAGCAGTTATCTTTAAACAGGGGAAGCTTTGTGAGGGCCGGAATTAATCAAATATATGTAAACTCCACTGAAAATGCTAATTAATCCCCCTCAGTGTTCCCGCCCTCCGCTGCCTTCACTGCCATCAACCAGAGGGAGGATCCACGCCGAGTCGTCCCGAAACGTCTCTGTGGCTGACGAACGCCACATGTACGAAAAACTGATGAACACGTCAGCTGATGTTCCATCAAACATCTTCATGATGTTCTGCAGATCAGAACAAAGAGACACATGATGTCAGTGCTGCTGATTCTTCTGACAAAATCCACAGTTTGGTGTTTTTTGGGGGTAAAGAATATTTTTGTCATTTTTTTTAAAGAATATTTGAGGGATTTCATGCCTTTTATTTATTATGGGCGAGAGAAAAGTGATTAAGACAAATCACAGATGTTATGCTTAATGGGATTAAGCCCTCGACCACCAGATGACTGATCCTGTTACTTGTTTTGAAAACTGTTAACATTAAATTAATTTGATTAAAATTTTAGCCCCTGAAGCCTCAGCAGCTGGTTGATAATAAGACATTTAGAATAAAGAGCAATTATCAAGTAAAAAAGAGAAGAAATATGTCAGTATCTTCCAAAACTACCAAGATTTTTAAGAATGTTTTGTGTGAATGGATATATTTTCACTTGAAATCATTTTTTTTATTTGCACTTGTGTCTTCATACTTCGAAATTAACTCCGTAATTCCCTTGAGGAAACAAAAAAACAATACTAAGAATATAACAAGAATCTTGTGCAAAGAGAGAAATAAAATAAAATGCGTTTATTCATCAAAACTTGTTGCATTTCTGGTAAACAGATACTTTACATTGTTAGGTGACTACTGCAGACTGAAAGTTAGTAATAACAAGTGAATTTACAAACGTCCATCAGTCCTCCTCTGTTTGTTGTGTCAGCAATGCATCCTGGTACATGTAGGCAGGAGAACTCAGCTCTCTCAGTTAAAACAGCTCACAATGAGGAAATTATTGCTTCAGCTGAAAATATTTAACAAAAACACTGAATCCTCCCTTTAAACAGATTCTGTAAGCAAACCGAGTTTAAAGATGCTGCAGCTGAACATAAAAATGACTCATTTAAACGCTGAAAGGTCACGATGTCGGTGCTGAAAAAAGAGCTCAGGTTCATTTTTACAGTGCAGAAGTTATTTTAGTATCTGAGGCGATTCAGCAGTTTGGGTGAATGATGCTTTTGTAAGCAGAGAAATGAAAAATCAAATAAGCAAAAAACAAGCAACCAAAGGAGGCGACGGTCGAGCGTTTTCTAACGGACTGAACGCAGCGTTTCCACGTGAGCGGCTGCTGACATCACTTCTGCATCATCTGCTGTAAGTACAGCGCCGCAAGCGTCGACCACAAGGCACCGCAGCACCTACGGCAACGACAAAGATGATGATGATGATGAAGATGATGATGATGATGAAGATGATGATGATGATGATGACACCTCCAGGTGCTGCTGCTTACAGCCAATCAGAGACCCCCAGAGGCCACAGTAGCATCAAGACTCACCTCAGCGGTTCTGTTTTATACGACATTAAATTTCTACATTTATTAAAGATGAAGTTGTTTTATGAAGTGACTTCTGTGTTTTAAAGAGTTCATTTGGATCAAAGTCACACTTTAACACGAGCAAACTAACGATGGAGCGACGGACTGTGAGGTGGAAATACTGTGTTTTTTTAATGGAGTCTGGTGGCTTTGGAGGAAGTACTGGATTTTAGGAATTTATACAAACAGATATTTTTTAATATTTGGATGAACTGACCCTTTAATCCTGGACAGTTTGTTTTAGACTGAAGGTCCACCTGAAATAAAAAAAAGTCTTTTAGATCCCATCTCTGGTCGTATTATTTGCTTATTTAACGATGTTAGCCAAAAAAAAAATTGTAAAAATTTTGTTTCTTTTTACCTTAAGGTCAAAGTTCAATCACATTAACTTCCTGATTTAAATAATTTTATGTGACTTTTGTTATCCTGAACAACTCCAGCCAATAGTATCATTAAATCCACCTTAAATCAATCAACTGTTAGCGACGCCGACACAGAGCAGCAGTCGTTAAAGTTAAGTTAAAGTCGTATCCAAAACTATGATATCGCCCACTTTTCAATGGTCCAATCACATCGCTCCAAACGTTTTGTCCCACCCACATATCCTGTTTTGGCTTTAAATTGATCAGGATGCCGTAGTCAGATACTCGGGTTTCTTTGAGTTGTCGGGATGTTTGTTTTTATCATCACCTTCAGTGTTTTACACAAAAACTTTCACATTTTTCATTTCAGTCAATTAGGATTTGAAAACCGCCGGCAGCTGAGTTCCTCCTGTTACGTCACGTGTGTGTGTGTGTGTGTGTTGTGAGATGCGGTTCATCCTGTGGGTTCGAACCCTCCGTTCGGCTCAGAGGACGAAGGACCCGGCCTCCTCCTCTGAGTCTCTGAGCTATTTTTAGGAGCTTTAAGAGGGAAAATCCTGTTTCATTTTCCACAGACGAGGTGACACAACTGCGTCATGTATCTCTGGGTGTTTTTTTTTTTCTTTGGTTTTTCGGCTGACTGGCTGCAGCGGCACGTTCGACTCCATGTGCCACATCAGTCACGCATGAACACACAGATTTGATTGCTCAGTAATAATATTCAACATGTCCAACCCGAGATATAAATAGGCGATAAGCGAGTGTGTGTTTGTGGTAATCAGAGCGGAGCTGCTGTTGGTGTCGCAGCAGGAAGGGTCACATGCTTCCAGCCGGCCAATAAGAACAGGACCTGCTTGACTGAATCCATCGGTTGGCCCTCGAGCCCCTGAACCCTCCAGCAAACGGCAGTGGATGCAGATGTGTGTCAGCTTGGATGCAGGCGAGCGGAGTAACTGAGTACTTGCACTTTGCTTAAGTTTTTCCAGTATGAGGCTAATTTCTGTTTCACCTTGTTTTAGATGGAAATACGAGGGTTGATTGATAAGTTTTTGGCCTGAAGTGGAAGCAGACGAGTTTCCTGGCTCTCCTTGTAAACATGTGCAGTTTATGTCGGAAGTAACTGAACTTTTGTGGTGTTTCTGTTCGGAGTAAATAAAAATTGCAAGTGACTACCGGCTGAGAAAACGGAAAACATTGGCCTCGTCTCAGTCGGCCATGTTTGAGGAAGAGTCGCCCTCCTCACCTCATCGTGACCTGAGGACGTTTCTGGCCGAGTCCTCGACATGAAGGTGACTGTTGTCCACAGTGTCACACTGACCTGCAAGTTTCAGTCACCCATAATATGAAAACATGCGACAGAAAGAGAAACGTCAACATTCTGACGAGTTTGTGCAAAGACGAGACCGAGAACAGACAGATTTTTCAGTTTTGGTTCAAATATTTCCTCTGAAAGTTAAAACACAGCAGGCGTCACTCGGAGAGCAGATCTGAATGCAGCAGTTCTGCTTCTGTCAGCTGATCCGGAGATGTGATGTTACACAAAACAAGAAGGACGAGCCACTTCACGTCCGATCTGAGACGTTTGACGCTCATCAGGACGGACTGCGAGCTGGAAAAGATCCGCCTCAAATTGACCTTTGGTCAAAGTGAATTCATTACGCGGCCCGGCCGAACGCTGCACGTCTCTGAGCCACAAATGAGGGTGGACGGCGAGGCCTCGGAGGGGCCTCACGCCGGCCTCGGGGCCACAGTCATGCGTCTGTCATCTGTGTGGTCACGTCTGAGAGGAGCTCCGACCTCACAGAGGCTGAAGGTGACAAACTGCTGATGAAGACATGTTGTTTCTGATGCAGGCAGCTTCTGCAGCTTACTGAGCGCTTCACAAACACTGTTCATGTCTGAAAACTCGTCATAAAACTCTGAGAAGGTTTATTTATTCCTGAAACAGCTGAAGCTTTTATTAAACAAAAAGGAGGAATACTGTTCTTTGGTCTTTGGGACTATTTTCAGCGGTGGATTGATCCACGTTCAGAGTGCATGTGGCAGTGTGTGTATGTGTGTGTGTGTGTGTGCATGTATAATATAAAATATTCTGAATATACTTCATTGGGAAATTTTGACTTAATACCGATTTAGTCAAAAAAAGACACCAGTATTACCAAATAAAAACATTTCATTACAATTCAATGAGCATATATATATATATATATATATATATATTTTAAATTAGATGCTTTGGCACTATTTATATTATTTATTTAATTTAGCTGAAAAATGATCACAGTTGCAAGGAAAAAAAACAGCTGCTAATAAAAAATTAGCATATATTTTAGATGAAAAGTTGATCAAATTGTTATTGAAAGTCTTAAAAATAAAATTAACTGCAGTGTAAAATGAGTTTTTGGGCCGAAGTCTGTAACAAGAGTGAAACAGCAAAGTGAAAACAGTTTATCACCAAAGCTGGAGCTCTCAGTGTTAGCAGCTGTTAGCATGAGTTTGTGTTATTTGGAGACAGACAACCATTTTTGTTGGACAGATGCATGTAAGAAAAAACACGTCTCAGCAGGTCCCTCATGCAAACAGCTGCAGCAGTTCAGAGATGAACACATGAATGCATCAGTAAAAGAAGCTAAAAGACTTTGTTTTTGTCAACATGAGAAACTCCTCTGATATCACACATGGTTTGGTTCATTCTGAATGGAAAAACAGTTGATTCTTGGAGCTCTCTGTGTTATTTTTCAGTGTTTCTGCAGTAAAAGTGCCTCCTCGTCTCCTCTCCTGCATGTTTTTAAGTGTTATCTAATCTCGGCTGCAGTGACTGAGAGCCATGACTTTGTTATTTGGTCATTTCGGTGACGTAACCGCTGCAAACCCCTGCAGAATCGAGCCTCCGTGAGCGACTCGCAGCAGCGCGTCGGTGTTGGATGAAATCACTCCTCGTCTCCTCCGTGACTCTGTTGAACGTCTCTGTATCAGACAGTCTCTCTGCGGCTCATCTTCATCACACTTCCCTCTCAGTGAAGACGAAGGTGTGAAGTCGTGGGCCGAATGTTCCTTCATTCATCCAAGACGCTCGAAAAGAACCAGGAAAGAAGTGGAGCAGAAATGTGGTGACAACAGAAGAAGATTTCTGGTCACAGACGAACCTGATGTTCAACCTTTGGTTCAAACTGCACTTTCAAAGGGGATGCATTTGAATCAAAGGCCTCTGATTCAGTGACATTAATGCTGCATTCACAGTTTCTTTAAACATGAACATGACTTTGAATCCTTCGAGGAGCAAATGCTCAAACTTCAGGTCTTATATTCTTATTTCCCTCATTTGCTCCTGAAGTGTTGTTAACATGTTTTCAGGTAGAGTTCATGCACTCACCTGTAAAGAGGATTTTTCTGTGTTTTTTAAAGGATGTTCATTGACATCTTTCTCGTCTCTGCTTGTTCTGGACTTTCCTCTGATCAGGTTTTTGTCCTCTGTGGATGGAAATGTCCTTCAACTTTCGACACAATAAATGTTCTTAATTTCCTGAAGATCATTTTACCAACTTTTGTCGCTCCAAACAAAATGTCCGTCCGTCTGTTGTTGCCTTTTCTTATGCTTGTTGATGACAGAATCCATCATTTTTCTTCCCTGTAAAACACAGACAGACTGACCCTGGACTGAGTAGTTTGGGTGTGATTACAGATTTGAAAACAGTCAACATTCAGCTAGATTTGAGATGTGTGTGTGTGTGTGTGAGGTCAGAAATGTGTGCAGATCCTTTTAAAACTGCAGTCGTATTCATGTAATGGTTGCAAAAACACTTTGGCTCGAGTTAAGTCCTGCAGGCTGCAGCTGACTGATGCTCGCTGCCGTCCTGCTGGGATTTGCGGTGTCTATCATTAAGTACATAATGCCGAGTGCGATACGTGATCCGCCGGCCATCTTTGCAGCCGGAGGTCAGAGAGGGTCTTTGGGTAAAAACAGGTCTGACTGACGCACCTCCTCACTGTCTAATTTAGAGCCCAAACAACATGTTATTTCGATCCAAATACTGATATTCTTATATTAAAGGCTCTGATAGAAGGAATTTCTGCAATATCATGTTTCGAAATAAAGAAATTTCATATATTTCTGACGTTATGTAGCAGTGATGCACCACTGTCTTTAAAGTTAATTAAACAATGAAAATATAATAATATTGTCACTTCTGATACCTCATACGTACCTCCACTAATCTTTGTTTAAAGTCTTTACTTTAATGTTACAACAGATTTTTGTTTAATGGAGCCACTGAAATATCAAACAGAAAGAAATATCAAAGATGATATGCTCAAAATATTTTTAAATTAATTGTTTTATTTTGTTAGACTGCCTTAAATGCTGAAATAATAATTAAATTCTAAAATGAGCTTGCAAACTTTTTATGCCTTTGTGTTCTCTTAATGTCAGACTACATGCCTCTATTTCAGCAGTTTATGCAAGATAATTTTTAAATGAGAGTTTAAACATTAAAGATAAAAAATGTTCTAAATTAAAATATTTGTGTATTTTAGATGTTTGTATTTTCTGTCACTAATTGGGCTCCGTACTTCCTCCTGATATCAGTTATAAAACTCAGAATGTGAAGAAACGATGTGACGAACAAACGACCTTCAAACACTTATTATCATTATTATTATTATTGTGGCAATAAACGTGAGTGGAAATAGGAAGTCAAGGTCAGAGGAGCTTATTGAAAACTGAAACGGTTACCGTGGCAACCAAAGATCAATTCAAATGAGTGGTGGAAAAAAAAAAACTCTGCTACTTTCTAATCTGACAGCAGAAAAAATAAAAAATAAAAAATCACCCTCCAGGTTAGTGTGTGATATTTCACAACCACAGCGGTGAATCATCAAACCTAACACACACACACACACACACACACACACACACACACACTCACTCACACACACACACACACTGCTCTTCTCTGTGCATAAATTCCTGCTGTCTCATAAAACACACTTGCAGGGCAAAAATCTTCATCCTGGGTGGCAACTGAACCAACAGAACACAAACACAAACGCACACACACACACACACACACACGTGTGTTTAACGATGCAAACACACGTTAAACACACGACACACTCGTGCTTAGAGGAGTCCAGAGGGGGATGAGACTGCTGGAGCGAGAGACGGCGTCCAAATGTCACTGTTTTCATCTTAATGTAAAATTACATCTGCAGAGGAAGCTGTGTGTGTGTGTGTGTGTGTGTGTGTGTGTGTGTGTTTGTGTGTGTGTATAAAGAAAGAACCTTTTTAAATTTAAATATCCATGAAGAGTTTTCTGTAGAAATGAGTCAATTTTGTCCTCAAACAGTCATTTTTAAAGGACATCAGAGGAAACTAAAACATCTCAGTTCTGAGACAGAAAACAGGAACTCACCTCCCACAGGAAGGAAGGAAATCTGCAGAAATGCTACAGCACCACCTAGTGCATGACCACGGGACTGACCAGGACATCTGAGGATTTATTTCAGTTTGTATAATTATTTATTTTTACTGATGTTATTTATTTAAAAAACACAAGATTAGCAAAATAATGAAGGTAGCATTGAAAAGGGCTGATAAAAAACACTTTTTGTGTTATTAACCAAAAACTTTGAGAAAACTCTAACATGTTGTCTGTCTGTCAGTACTGTCCGACTTCCTGTCTGTAGATCTCAGCTCTCACTGGTTGAAAACAAACAGGAGGAATATTTAAGTGTGCGTTCATGCTAAACAACATGTCAGTGTAACAGTGTGTTTCACTGATGTGCTTTTATTGTTTCTGAACATAAAATGGAGTTTTACAGCAGAGACGAAGAAGATGCATCAGACTTTGAAATGAAACTGTTTGTCTGTGATCGATCGGCTCCAGAAGCAGATTTGTAAAGTTTTAAATTCAAACACTTCAGATTCTTCCTCGTCAGTGTGTCAGAGAGCGAGAACGTCCTGCTGACAATGTCTCAGAGATTACAGGCCGATAATCGCAGGATGATCAATGATTAAGTCATTCAGAAAAAATCAGAGTGAGACGAGTCGATTGGTTCCCGTCGTGATGACAAACGAGTCCAGTCGACAAAACTCACAGGAGGAAAGTTGTGTCAGTGGGCTTCATTTACTCGAGTACTTTACTGGAGTAATTTAGCTTTCTGCTGGATTATAATCCATCACAGGTTATGTAGCTACTGAGTGTTGATTGATAGAAATGAGCTGCATCATTGAGGCGAACATGCAGCTCAAATCTCTCAAAAAGTCTGTCAGAGCTGTGAGGAAACTCATTTATTTCATCGTGTTTAATGTCACCTCTGAATTAGGAAAATGAGTTATTGAGTTATTTAAATTTTTTTTTTAATTTTTATATTTGAATTAATCGTTAAATTGTTGTGAAGCTTTGAGTTATTTGTTTTTTATCTGTGAGTGTTTTTTTGATCCGAACAGAAAAATGTTCAAACCACAAAGTTTGTCTGTTTTCAAAATGATGCAACAAAAAAAACTTCCTTTAAAGAAACAGTAAACAGAAAGTATTGTTTGTTTCCTGCTGTAAAACTATTGCAGAGGATAGTTTGTCCTGAAATCTGTGCTGTTTATCATCAGATTAAAAATATTTAATTGCTTGAATCAGTTTTGAGGGAAAAGGTGAGGCGTTGATGAACTGTGATGAAGATGCATCCGATTGATTCGTCGTCAGTTTTTCATCTTCACGCTGCTGATTTCTTGCCTCTGATGTGAAACTCTACAAACCTCAATTTAATCTCAGTTTTAATCTCAGCCGACAGAATAAAACTTCCAATATTGTTTTGCGTGAGATTAAAAAAGTCAGGAGTGAGCTGATGTGTTTCTGGATGTCGGACGCCATGTCG
>JAPZDZ010000015.1:17250474-17264005 GCA_029783805.1 Acanthurus tennentii | reverse complement strand
GGAATGGAAACTTTCGCAGTGAAGTAAATTTCAGTTTGTTTGTGTTTTTTCAGACATGTCAAAGGTTCAGGACGATGAGGTTGGAGACGGGACGACCTCCGTTACCGTGCTCGCTGCCGAGCTGCTGAGGGTAAAACACACTTTTCTCAAAACGCACCATGTCGCCTGACTCTGAATGCAGGTTTCTAACTGTCGCTGCTGCCTTTGCAGGAGGCGGAGCTTCTGATTGCCAAGAAGATTCACCCACAGACCATCATCTCCGGCTGGAGGAAGGCGACGCAGGCGGCCAGAGACGCTCTGAGGGAGGCGGCTGTGGATCACAGGTGAGTCTGACACTTCAGCTGATGTGGAAACTAGTTTTCCAGTTTTAAAATAAACTGAAAACAACTTGAGGCTTCTCCTGTGGGTGTTTAAATTATTATTTTTTCCTTCTTTCTCAAAGAAACTTCCTCAACATTGGCTTTAGATATGTGATTAAAAAGTTTCTTTCTTCACTTCATCAGAATTCATTCATTCATAAGAGAGAAAATCACCAGAATCAAACTCTGAGTTCATTTATTTACCCCTCTCTGTTGTCTTCATCTTCTAACCTCAACATCCTCCACGTCTCCGTAGCAACGACTCAGCTCGTTTCCAGGAGGACCTGATGAACATCTCCCGGACGACGCTGTCCTCCAAACTGCTGACTCACCACAAAGATCACTTCGCCCAGCTGGCTGTCAACGCCGTCATGAGGCTGAAGGGCTCCGGAAACCTGGAGGCCATCCACATCATCAAGAAGCTGGGAGGAGGCCTCACCGACTCCTACCTGGACGAAGGTGAGAGCGTGTGACATCACAGCCAGCTCGGCCGCGCTCTCTTTTTTCTGATTGGCTCTTAAAGTCATGTGTGTCTCTGCTTCGTCCAGGTTTCCTGTTGGACAAAAAGATCGGAGTGAACCAACCGAAGAGGCTGGAGAACGTTAACATCCTGATCGCCAACACCGGCATGGACACAGACAAGATCAAGGTACACACACACACACACACACACACACACACACAGTAGAAAGAGTAATAATATTTTTTAGGTCAATCAAACTCATCTGCACAGACAGCAAAGGATCCACAGCCTCTGTGTCAAAGTTTCTGACTGTGTATTTACTGTGTGTGTGTGTGTGTGTGTGTGTGTGTGTGTGTGTGTGTGTGTGTGTCAGATCTTTGGCTCCAGGGTTCGTGTCGACTCGACAGCGAAGGTTGCAGAGATCGAACTCGCAGAAAAAGAGAAGATGAAAGAAAAGGTCGACAGAATCCTGAAACACGGAATCAACTGCTTCATCAACAGGTTTGCACACACACACACACACAATGAACTAAATACAAATGAATATTAACGAGTTATATCGACATGACACAGCAGTGAAATAAATTAAAGCACATTTATGTGAGTTGTTGTCCAGTGGGGGGCGCTGTTGCTCTGTCACACCAGCTGCTCACACTTTTATCACCTCTTTCTGTTTCTGCTGAGTGACCGAACATCTTCTGTTTGTGATTTGCAGACAGCTGATCTATAACTATCCGGAGCAGCTGTTTGCTCAGGCTGGCGTCATGGCCATCGAGCACGCCGACTTCGCTGGCGTGGAGCGCCTCGCTCTGGTCACAGGTGTGCACATAAACACACACAAACACACATCAACACACATCTCAGGATTGCAAAGTCCTTTTTTTGTACATTCCTCCATAAAGTCCTGCTAAAAGGTTAAAAAACAGAAAGACAAACCAAAAGGCTCTGAATTTCTTGATAAAAGCAACTGAACTATATATAATATTTGTTATTAGAAGTTGAATATTTAGATTAATTGAACAGTTAACCAACAGCAAATTAATAATAGTAATTAATCAGCAGATAATCAATGAGAAAAATAGCCATTAGTGGCTGTATTTACTTCTGATGCAGATGTGGTTGAAATTTAAATTTAACTGAATGTAACTTTAGATTGACGACACAAAACCTGTCCATCGGTCAACTGTTAAACTGTGTGTGTGTGTGTGTGTGTGTGTGTGTGTGTCATCAGGAGGAGAGATCACCTCCACCTTCGACCACCCCGAGCTGGTTAAACTGGGTCACTGCAAGCTGATCGAGGAGGTGATGATCGGAGAGGACACACTGATCCACTTCTCTGGCGTCTCCATGGGTACGCAGGATCCATTTTGATGAAGCGACATTTTTCTGTGTGTTTTTCCACAAATTCAGACAAGACGGAATAAAAGTCAGTTTATGATGAGGAAGAAAAACAAGCTGCGGAACTCCTGCCAGAGTTAGTTAGCTCAGCACGAAGGCATCTGTGCAGCCTCAGTGGTTTGACTCTGGTGAAAAACACGTGAACTCTGTTGTCACTGCTTCTGTAGTTACTGCTCTCTGCCTTTAGAGGGCAGTATGAGTTTCTACATTCAACTGTGTCCTTCAGTTCGACCTTTGACCCCCTGAACTTCTTCCCCTCAGGTGAGGCGTGCACTATCGTCCTGCGGGGGGCGACTCAGCAGATCCTGGACGAGGCGGAGCGCTCGCTGCACGACGCTCTGTGTGTGTTGGCTCAGACCGTGAAGGAGCCACGCACCGTCTATGGAGGAGGTAAACACACACATACACACACACACACACACACACACACACACACACACACACACCTCTGCCTCTCTGTGGCCTGACCCCGCCTCTCTCTGATCTGACTCCACCTCTCTGATCTGACTCCGCCTCTCTGTGACCTGACCCCGCCTCTCTCTGTTATCTGACTCCACCTCTCTGATCTGACTCCGCCTCTCTGTGTCCTGACTCCGCCTCTCTGACAGGCTGCTCTGAGATGCTGATGGCCAAGGTTGTGACTGATCTGGCCAATAGGACGCCAGGAAAGGAGGCGGTTGCCATGGAGTCGTTCGCCAAAGCCCTGAGGATGGTACGGACCCGTCTGCCTGCTTTCTTTAAAAGATCATTTTGTAGTTTTTCATTTTTGATTCCGTTAACTATAAATCCTGCAGTGTTTTGTTCAGTTTCTTTCCTTTCAGACAGCTAAAAAACTTAACGCGGTTTAGTTAATTTTTGAGGTCATTCTCTGAAAAAACAAATTTTTTCTCCTCCAGCTGCCGACCATCATCGCTGACAACGCCGGCTACGACAGCGCCGACCTGGTGGCTCAACTGAGAGCTGCACATCAGGAGAGCAAGACCACCTTTGGACTGAGTGAGTGAACACACAGACATTCAAATATTCATCACCTGAAAATGTGAAGCAGCACTTTTAACAGACTGTTCAGAGATAAACGCTGACAGGTGTGTGTTTTTCCCTGCAGACATGTCTGAAGGCTCGGTGGGCGACATGGGAGAGCTGGGGATCACAGAGTCCTTCCAGGTGAAGCGTCAGGTGCTGCTGAGCGCCTCTGAAGCTGCTGAGATGATCCTGAGAGTCGACAACATCATCAAAGCTGCTCCCAGGTCAGTCCATCACTCGTCTGTCCGGTTTCTCTATATGCATCTTTGACGATAACAGATTCTGTGACCTCATTTCACAGACATCTGTTCTCCACATGATTCAAACATAAAACATGTCGCTGTTTACTGTTGATTAAATGTTGTTTGTTTGTTTGCGTGTTGCAGGAAGAGAGTCCCTGATCATCACCCCTGTTAGAGGAAGAGGAGGATGAAGAACGAGGGGAAACCAGTTTTGTTATTTATCACCTCTGTGTAGCTCAAATCAAAATTACGCTCCGCTGTTTTTTTCTCTGTTCAACTCACTGTGGAAGCTCTGCACAGGCTAGCTGGCTAACGGTAGCTAACCATCACAAACGGCTAACTTCAGGGCCTGTGCTAATGCTAGCAAGACAGAACCTTATCAAATATATATCTGATGCCAATAGAAAGGCTAACAGTGTGAAGCTAATTATAAATATTGGTCAGTACAGTTTCTGATGCTAACATTAGCTGAGGTCACAGCACTTGCTGGAAGCTGGTTATGCTAACGTTAGCCAGTTTGATCCGACATCGATTAGTATTGAAGTTTGGATGTTGTTTGTTTTGTTTACTGAAATAAATGAACCAGTCCTCATCAGTGGATCAGTTTGTTATCTTGTTTGAGTCTTTATTTCCATCCGGTGGTTGAAGGAACACACCTCGCTGTTAGCACACGAACATGCTAACACAACGAAGTATTCAGATTAAAAAGGACAAAATACCACACTGTAAAAATACTCTGTTAGGGATAATTAGAGTATGTAAGTGTGATCAAAATCAAAGCTAGACTGACTGAAGACGTGACACAGATGTTATTTTGAGAATGTTTTCATCAGGTCACTCGAGTTCGCTGCCTCATCAGGTCGAAGTGACCGAGTCCGGTGTCATCACGCTAAAGTTACGCAACAAGACTCGACCGGCCGCGACAAAAGTCCACAAACCTTCAGCTTCTTGTTCACTCTGTTTATGAACCTTAAAATGACCCAAATCACATCTTTATTCTGCCTTTTTAATTTATTATGAGGTTTTTAGAAAAAGGAGAACGAACATTAAAGTTTGTTTTATTCAAAAATAGTTTCAGATTAAATAAATCTAAATGCCTCACTGGATTTTTTTGCATGTCAGGGATTCACTGTTACTCTGTGAACATATACAACATTCTCTGCTGCCTTACAAGAGCTTGATAAATAAAGTTAGTTTATAAAATCAGGTCATTCATACAGAGAACAATCAAAACTTACTGAAGTCAAACTTGTAACAGAGTGGATTTGTCCAACTCAAACTTACCTGGACTGAAAAAGTCTCATTTGACACCATAAAGCAAAAAAACTACCACAGAAAAGAGAAAAACTCTGAGACAAGAACGATTCACCTGCTTTTTCAGGACCTTTTATCTTTTAAAGAACTGAGGCTGAAAAAGAACTCAGATCTCAGAATTACTCAGAATTTTTAAAACTGCAGCTGATAAAGAGGAAAACTATTTTAACAACTTTACAAACTGCTGTGTAGCTTTATCTCTAATAGAACATCACTTTTTAATCGTTTGAGCTTCAGATCAGAAAGAAGATTTTTCTCAGCACATCAACACTGAAGTTTATCACAGACATTTAAACAAAAGTCAGAGATTTTGAGGTTTTTTTACAGGTCAGAAAGGGCATGAAAGATTGTAATCTAAAAAGTTACTGGTAATTTAAGCTGTCAGATATATGTAATAAGCATAAAATTTAACCCTGAGGTTTAGTGAACTATAAAGTTGAGCACAAAGATCCTTAAACTTGAAATATTCAAGTAAATAAAAACATTCTTAAGTTTTAACTTCACAAGTCACTCCGGTTAGTTTCAGGGGAGGATTTTCTCTCAGGGATTTTAATCCAATCTGTCCAATCAGAGCAGCATTAAATAATCTGATGAACGCCTCTCAGTATGCCAGCTGCAATCAGTCAGGCAGTCAGTAAGACAGTCAGTCAGTCAGACAGACAGTCAGACAGACATGTTTAGGCTGGTGTTGGTTCTGTTGGTTCTGTTGGTTCTGCTGGTTCTTTGGACATGGACGAGCTCAGCTTTAGTCAGGTAGGAAAAAAAGTTGTTACCTTTATTAAAACCAGTAAAAAACATAGAGTGAACCACTTTGTTGTTTTGGCTGCACATACAGTGCTGCTGCCACTAGAGGGCCCCAAAAACAAGTTAATTACAAGTATGATGTAATTTATCTTTAAATATACTGTTTTATTCCCAATTTAGAGTCATTAAATTGATCTTTACCGTCAGTTTCGGTTCATCTCTGGTTTCTAAAAGGGTTGAAGACTAATTAGTTTGTAACAACAAAAAAAAAATTAAAATTATGGTTTAAATTCGTCTTGTTTTTATGTAATAGTTCAGTTAGAGAAGATTGATAACATGTCTGTCAGTCATGTTGATGCTATAAGTGTTATGTTACAGCTAGCAGGCTGTTTTAAGCTCATTTGAACGGATGCTAACATGCTAGCTGTGGTCTGTCCAGCACCTGTGAAGCCACAACTTATTATTTATTATTTTTGTTACAGTTTGTCTTATAAATGGATCTAACAACAAAATAAAACATGTCAATCAGTGAACTGGTCAGGAGATTCCATTGATTTTAGATACAGACCTAGCTGGCTAGCTAGCTAGCTGTTTCCAAAGTCCTCTACTCATGCTAAGCTGAGCTAACTGGCTGCTGGTTCTAGCTACATTTTTACTCCTGCATGCTGTTCTGATGCCTACATACCTGTTGCCATTGTTGACCGCTGATGCTAACATGGCCGCCCATCCACCCTCCAACCAGGGTCCCTCTGAGGTCGATGCCCTCGATTCGTTCGCAGCTGCGAGCGGACGGCCAGCTGCCGAACTTCCTGAGGGATCACGTCCCTGACATGTTCAACCGGCGCTACGCTCAGTGCTTCCCGCCCAACACGCCATCACTCCGACTCGGACGCTCCAGTGAGAGAATCTACAACTACTTGGACGTAAGAGCGACACCTACTGTCACAACATCCCCCTCTAAAAGCTCCTGAGTGAGGCACCAAACCCTGTTTGTATTTCATCAAGGTGTTGCAATAATTATTATTCCAATAATTTCTTAAAATTAAACTGACAAATGATTCGTCTCTATTTGTAAAACAACCAAACAGATCTGATGAAAATATAAACAATATAAACTGTCTTTTGCATTAAATGATATCGGTTACGTGTTTAAAGTTGTCACCTTTCTTCAATGTACCATCTTTTAGTTAGAAAATCTGTTGTCAAAATCATTCGGCACTGTATTTTTAGTAGGAACAAGTTGGTGTGTGACAGTGCTATTCTTAATACTGCCACAGGTGGCGCCAAAGTGAGGAATGTAGTCAATTCATGTGCTTCGCTCAGGTTCTGTAAGTTTGTGTGATCAGTAAGGCGCCGAATTAGCAATCATTTCCCATAACACCATGTTTTTGTTTGTTTGTTTGTTTGTTTGTTTGTTTGTTTCAGACTCACATTGTGTGTCTCTGTTGTCCGTCAGGCTCAGTATTACGGTGAACTCACTCTGGGGACTCCGGAGCAGAACTTCTCTGTGGTTTTTGACACCGGCTCAGCCGACCTCTGGGTGCCGTCGTCCTACTGCGTCAGCCAAGCCTGTGGTACCCTCACACTGCTCGACACACACTTCACACACAACACACACACACACAACACACACTACACAACACGTAACACACAACCCAGCAGGCAGCAAACAACTCGTGTCAGTGTTTACTTTGTGTTTGTATTTTATAACAAATATGTTCTGGGTCAGAACAACATGACAGCATGGTTTATCTTTAAGGTCAGTGTGTGTGAGTGTGTGAGTGTGTGAGTGTGTGTGTGTGTGTGTGTCTGTGGGTGTGTGTGAGTGTGTGTGTGGGTGTGTGTGTGTACTTGAATCACGAATGTGTGGATCTAAATCTGATTACAAAGTCTTTATTTGAGGTTTTGTCTGTTGAAAAAGGTTAATTAAGCAGCTGTCGTGTTTGAGTTCAGTCTCCATAAATGAATGTGAGTCGATGTAGATTCCACTGAGATGATGGGAACAGGTCTGTAATGTGTGTGTGTGTGTGTGTGTGTGTGTGTGTGTGTGTTCACAGCGCTGCACAGGCGTTTCAAGGCTTTTGAATCAACGTCATTCCATCATGATGGTCGGACGTTTGGGATTCACTACGGATCAGGACACCTGCTGGGCGTCATGGCCAGAGAAACGCTGACGGTGTGTGTGTTCATTTCCAGAAAGACTTTATTCTATAAGTGTGTGTGACTGTGGTAGTTAGATTATCAATAATCCAGTAAACTACTGTTACCTCTGTGTTACTGATGCATGTCAAGGCAGTTTAGTCACATTTTCTTGATTTTATCCAAACTTTGCCTGTGAATAAAATCATTTTCTTATCTTCTGCCTGCAGTTAAAACAAAACATGACTCTCCTCAACAGAAGCTAAAAAGGATTTGAAGAGTTTCTTTGACCTCACGTCATTGGAGACACCAAAGATTTACCTTTGTTTTATTTCAGGTTGCTGGTCTGATGGTCCTGAACCAGGAGTTCGGGGAGTCGGTCTACGAGCCCGGCACCACGTTCGTCATGGCAAAGTTTGATGGTATTCTGGGGTTGGCCTACCCGTCCCTGGCAGAGATCCTTGGAAACCCCGTTTTTGACAACATGATGGCACAGAAGACAGTGGACGAGCCGGTCTTCTCCTTCTATCTGAACAGGTGTATCAGATAATTCCTACCTCCAGAGTTTAAACGGCAGTTTGTTGATCGGAATCTGATTTTTATTTCTTTATTACCTGCAGGAGAACAAATAGCAACAACCCAGCGGGCGAACTGTTGCTGGGCGGAACAGACGAGGCCTTGTACACCGGACCAATCAACTGGCTCAATGTGACCGCGAAGGGATACTGGCAGATTAAGCTGGACAGGTTTTCTTCATGTTTTTAGTAGTTTGATTATGTGTAATCAATTACTTCATTGTTGTTGTACTCTTAACACCAAGCTGAAGTCTTGACCCGTCACTAACAACACAGTTCATTTCCAAATCTTGATTTTGGTGGCACCTGGTGGCAAAGTGCAGTAACATTGTGCTGCTGAGCTGTGCAGTGCACAGAGCAACCACCGGAGGGCAGCCAAACCAGGACTGATAGACAATGTGGAGTTACTCTAAATACACTGAAAAATATAAACACCTGGAAGGATTTTTTAAGTCTTTTTGAATCTTTTAGAATCTTTTTGAAGAGATTGTATTATTTATTAACAAAAATAATAATGATAAAGATTCTTTATCGTTAAATGATGACAGTAATAAAACAGGAATTTGCACATCGCTAACAGAAACACGTTAAACTGAGATCACGTATGTTGCAGTGTGGCGGTGCAGGGCATGAACTCGTTCTGTCCTCACGGCTGCCAGGCCATCGTCGACACCGGAACCTCCCTCATTACTGGACCGACCAATGACATCCTCAACCTTCAGCAGCTGATCGGAGCCACGCCCACAAACATAGGGGAGGTACGACAAAAACATAGCTGTTTAATCCAAATCATTTATCTAATATTATATTATGGAGAACTAGAAAACTGTGACTTGGTGAAATTTGTTTGCATGTTATCTTCTTCGACCTGATCTGTGTGTTTCAGTATCTCATCGACTGCGTCAGGTTGTCCAGTTTGCCTCACGTGACGTTCGTCCTGGGCGGAGGAGAATACACTCTGACTGCTGATCAGTATGTGAGGAAGGTGAGGAAAGTCTCTGCTCTCGTCCGTCTGGATGGCTGATGATGAGCAGCAGCTTGTGTTTGTTGGGTCCGTCGTCAGATCTGAGAGAAACAACAACCTGCTGATTTTTTTTTTTGTGATTCGCATGAGAAACGAGATGAAAACATCTCTGTGTCCGTTTGCAGGAGATGCTCGGCGACAGAGAGCTGTGCTTCAGCGGTTTTCAGGCTGTGGACATTGTTTCCCCTGAAGGCCCGCTGTGGATTCTGGGAGATGTATTTCTGACGCAGTTCTACACCGTCTTCGACAGAGGGCAGGACCGCGTTGGTTTCGCCTCACTTAGGCATCAAATCGAAGACTAAACTCTCATTATTAGCTAAAAACTGTATGATAAATAAACACTACACAAGTAAAAAGACCTGAACAGTGTTTTGTGTTTCTTGTGTTTCATTCTCTGTCGTGTTTTAAACGCTGTTGTTCTCAGTTAGACCTGATCTTTGATTTATAACTATCATTGTCAGAACTGGCCATGTGACCTCGGTGACACAATAATTCATCTCTGGATACGTGAGTCTCAGTGTTTTATTTTAAAAAGTGCAGTTTTCTTCAGTTACATTTACAAATCAGATAGCTGTCACCACGTGAAGACTTTCTTCAGTCTGAGATCCTGAGCATTTGAACTCGTCACCGCAGTTGTGTGTTGTGCCAAACTCAGTTTTTCCAGCTGCAGTTTCTCTGAAGGCCTCTAGGTGGCATCCAAGTAAACGCTGATAGTATTTAAATGAGAGAAAATTTGGTTGTGAGTGTTTGTTGTTGCTTCTTCTTATCAGCTCCTCAAAAGTTAACAATGTTTTTTTAGCATACAAGTTGATCATCAGCGTAAAAATTTTTTTGCACCTTTTTATCTGATCTTTGGGTTCCGTTTGGGTCAAAACGTTGCTCTCTAAATGAGCTTGTGGCTCACGTGTGTCTCCAGTTTCAAAGCTGGCAACGAGCAGTAACTTCAAGCTTCAGAAAATTCCTTCAGAGGCTGAAACTCTCAAACTTTTTGTTAGTTTGAATCAGGTTTCCTCTTTGTCAAAGTTGGGATTTCTCTGCTTGGTTTTCTGCTGTTCGGCTCTGTTTGGACACTATTATGTTACTGTGATCTCATATTTTGTCCGAGCTCTGTGATTTGGAGTTTGTGTTTTGAATCTCTTCGTTGTTGTTGGTTCCTTCCTTGTCATCGTCCTCGGCTCCGGTGACCCCCTGGAAGTCGTGGTTGTACTCTGGGTCGGGGAGCTGCAGAGTGTCGGTGGGTGGACCTGGAGATCGTCGCGACTGAAACCGAGCCAGGCCTCGTCTTCGCCTCCCCAGAGCCTTCGGGCTCGGCAGGCTGCGGATCGAGCCCTTGGACGACTGCCTGGAGAACTGCAGGGAGAACTGGCGCCCTCGCGGCCGGATTAGTGGCGGTTTCTTGATGTTTGGTGTCGTCCAGCGAAACTCTTTGGGTCCCAGCTGTGTGGGGGAACAACAGACCGAGCCGGTCCTGGAAGTTCAAAGAAACACGTCAGACCGCAAGGGGAAGGTAAACGAGTAGAGGAGAAGGATCACAGAGTTTAAAGGAAGCTGATTCACAGGCCTTTTATCTCCAAACCACAGGGAGATGGTTTTATTACAGAAAGACTTGGAAGTAAAGACATTACTTTAATTACCTCACAGGGTCCAAGCCTTGCGTCTCAGCCTCAGTTGGGGAGAAATCCAGTCCGTTCTGAGGTTTTGCCACTTCGCCGTTGCCAGAGGAATCGACGTCATGACGGACATCAGCAGTCAGCGGCGGGCTAACGACGAGCCGGGGGAAAACAGCAGAGGGCGAGCTTTCGGGGGACGGAGGGTTGCTGCTGACCTCCCTTAAGGTGGATAGGGTGTCCATGGTGAACGGGGACAAGGAGGAAGGTGGACCTCTGTCCTCTAAACCTGGATGGACCCTGGACGGAAAAACTGATGTCAGTGAGAAGAACTGCTCATACAATCAGACCAACCAGCTGTCTTTGAAACCAGTGCAGGAACCTTCAGAGCTTTAAAAGGATCGATTCTGCACCTGAAGTCTGGAAAGAAGCTTCCTGTTGCGTCACTGCTGTGTCGCTTGAAGGTTGGTCGAGGAGGTCGGAGGTCAGGAGGCTCCTGGACGCTCAGCAGCCGCCGGACTCGACCCAGAACCTACAAACATCATCAGGAGCGTGAAGCACCAAAACATCCTGTCCTTTCTTATATCTCTTTATTTGCTTGACGGACACAGGTGATCAGGCGGCTTATTACCGACTCTTGGCGCCAAGTGATCGGGTCCTGTTGCTGTGGGCGACTGTCGGTCACGTCCACCTCATCAAACTGCAGGATGTCAGAGAGTCTGAAAAAGACGTCAGACAAGAGATCAAAAAGGAAGGAAAACCTCTGTCAACCGTGTGTGTGTGTGTGTGTGTGTGCTGACCCCATGTCCGTGGTGGAGCCAAGGAATGATGGGATGCAGTAGTCGGCGGCGGCCCTCGTGTACGGCGGTCGCGCCTCGCTGTCATTCCAGTACATGTCTTTGGTCATGTGAGGCAGGTTCATGTGCATCTCGTCGACGGCCAGCAGAGACACCTGTAGGCAGGTAAACAGGAAGTGATGACAGAGCGTTTCTCAGACGGTTTCTGTGTTAGCATCATGATTCCCTGCTCTTATAAAGTGGCTCATACCTGCCACAGGTGACTGGAAAGGACAATAACATCAATTTGATTATAATAAAACATAAATGAGTTCACAGTCAACCCCCCCGGGATATGAAACATGGTATGACCCGAATCAGAGGTCATGTGCCTTCGAGAAGCTGATAAACGAGTTTCTTTTACAGTCAGTGAACATAAACATGTGAAGAGTGTCGGGTCTCTCTCTGAGCGCTGTGATTGGCTGCTGACCTGAAGGTTCCTGTCGATGATCCAGTTTGCTTCGAAGTCGTCATCGTCCTCTCCAAAGGGGTTGATGAGCTGCTCCGCCACCTGACAACAGCGAACAAACCACACCTGGATTTCAGCCTCATGACTTCACACACAAGCCGAGATTCTCCTAAAACAGCACTTTTTTTTGTTTTTCATGTCATTTTCACTCTGCTTGTGTTTTTCCTCGAGTCAGATTTAAACCAAAATCAAATCAGCACATTAATTTTCCTCAAACATTTTCAATTTAATGACCTCAGCACCCTCTTCTTCTGGATACACATTAAATCTTGAGCCATGCTTGTGAGGCTCTTTTCTGCCACACTGGCTCAAATCCACCAAGTAAGTTATTAATAACTTTATGTGGCGTGTTATTAATGTGACGGGACAAGGTCGGAGGAGAAAAAAGGTCAACCAACGTCTGTTTATCCCTCAGAGGAAAACAAGACAGACTGAAGAGGTCCGATACTTTCAATCATGAATCTTGTGACAAAAATCAACTTCAGTATCAATATTATTCAATATTAAATAGCTCAACCTTCATAGAAAAAAAGACATTTTGTTTTTTGAGGTGTTTCTAAAGATTCACGTGTCAGTAGGAACGGAACCAACTTTCAGCTGACGGGAAGGAAGTCAGAGTTTAGAGACGGACAGACGTGTTTTTTGGGTTTTGGTCTTTGTTGTGCAGTTTGTCGACGTAAATAAAACACATAAACATTGTCGTGTGTGTCCCGTCAGAGAGAAACATCTGCACCTTCAGCCAGCCGGAGTAGAAGAAGAACTGCAGCAGGGTGAAGACGGGCACGTAGAGGTCGAGGTCGTGACCTTGGTAACCCTGGCCGGGGTCGAGGAACTGACGGCCAATCAGACAGGCGAAGAAGAAGGTGTAGACGGCCAGCGTGACGACCTGCAGACAGACGGAGACTGTAAACCTTCTGGTTGTGTGTGTGTGGGAGACAGAGCTCTGATTGGGTTTGGGAAATGACGGGAGATGATCACCGCCATGATTCGATGAGTTACAGTCACATCCGTTCTAAACATGTTACGGCTGTGAGACGGGAAATGAAGGGAGAGAGAGAGAGAGACAGGCCTGTGTGTAAACCAGCGGGATGCCGACCCAGTCGTAGCCGAAGAGAGTCGCACACCGAGTCCGGAACTGGTTCATCTCCTGAGGAAACACACACACACACACACACACACACAAACACACACATTCACATTCAACAGGGCGGCTGGTTTGGCAGTGTGTGTGACCCCAAGTTTGTGTGACTCAGCGGGCTGAATGGAGGACCGGGGGGGGGGGGGGGGGGGGGGGGGGGGGGGGGGGGGGGGGGGGGGGGGGGGGGGGGGGGGGGGGGG
>JAPZDZ010000015.1:17191724-17202389 GCA_029783805.1 Acanthurus tennentii | reverse complement strand
TGGGGAAAAACACTGTTTGCAAAACAAAACACCACTATGTCATCATGCATATAATTGCAACTTGGGCTTTTTGATTGTTTTTAAAAAGCCTTCAGTCACAGTCACATGCAGTTATTGCAGATCGACTGCAGACTCTCCGTTACAGACGTACAGGCTATAGATTTTAAACAAGTTAGAAAGATGCAGCACGATGTGTGAAAGCTCATCACTTGTTACTACAGTTTCAAAAACGGCCTGTTGGTTTTAAACCCACAGAGTTGGCTCATCTGTCACTGTTCTGAGGTGATGGAAAAAAACAGCCTGATAAAAGCTGTAATTTAACGTTTTTTGTTTAAATTTAGCCTCGATTAGCGAGAATTCTGTTATAACTGAAATCAACAGGATGGACAAAGTCAGACTCATTGAACAGATTTCCTTTTTGGCCACATAATCTGTAATCATTTCCTTTTCAGTTCAGTTTTCTGTAACTGGTACAGACAGCAGGAAAAATTGAGGAAGCCTCTTTCAGTCCTGCCGATCACACAAAGTGTTTAAAGAACCTTATTTTTCATCCTCCAAGTCTCCTGAATTCACGGAGGAGGTTCACAGAATCAGACGAGCTCAGAGCATCACTTGTGTTCTGTCTTTGCTTCGGTTGCGGCTAACGTTCTCACTTGAAAAACTGCTTCAAATAATAATGCAACGTCGCTTTTAAACACAACTTTATGCTTCTAGAAATTCTACAGGAAATATCTGAGTTTAGCGAGCTCAGCATCCACACAGCGTTCTCTGGTGTCACGTTAGCACGTTACGTTAGCACAAACATACTACGTTAGCACATAGTAAGCTAATTACATCTGGACGCAGAGCTTTACTGCCATCTCAACATGTGAAGGGACGTTGATCAAAGAGCTGATCAGACAAACTGACTACAAAACAATGAGACGGGTTGTTTTCTTTGTGCCATTTTGCTTCCCCAGACGAGTTTAGCTGGACTTTTGCTAGCGGAGCTGGACGATTAGCAAGCTAACGGGAGTCTCTACCTTAACAACAAGAGATAAGCTGAAGATTTTTGTCCTTTTACAGAAAGTTCTTGTGACTTCTTCTTCTTCTGTTTCTTTTTTTTAAATTTTCAAATATCACTCATGAAGAATTTGTGTTCATTTTGAGTTCATATCTTAATACCGATCATTTAGAATTTATGAATAACAAGTAATAATAATGTGGTGGTGATGACTTACAGAGTTTATAATAGTTTGGAAAATGATTTTTGAGTTCCTTATGATTTGACAATGAGTTGAATTTCACGGTGGTTGCGGTGGTGTGTTGGAATTCATGATGATTTGTCAATGAGTGTGACTTTGTGCTGATGTGCTGTGTTTCAGGGAGAGCTGCAGCAGAGCTCCAACTGTAAACCTCTCTGGTTTCTAACCTGCTTATTGAGGGCTTACTGTACATGGTGCTATATGTGTAAAGCCATCTGTACAGAAAATACCTTCCTCCTCCCCCCTTCATCCTCCTCACACTGACATCTGAATCTGTCAGCTAAAACCCCTGAACTCTCATATCCTCCCTAAATTAATTTTCACCTGCGGCCATATAAGGAGTTTCCTCCCTGCCATATATGGAGTATCCTCCAGATCATTTATAGAGATTCCCAGAGGCTATAAAGAGGCCAGAAATGGAGCTGCTACGTTAAAGTTTACAGATTGTGTTTATATATTAAGATTAAGAACTCTTTCCGCGTTAATCTTTAGTGAAGAAGACATGCGAGGCGCAATCAAAGACTTTTGAAACTGCGTCTGTTAAAAAAAAAACAAAGAACCTGTGCCTATTTTAAATCTGGCCTCCATCCCTTCACGGCTCCCAGTGTGAAGTCCTGATCTGTAAGAAATCCTCCACAGTGTCAAAACTACGACTATTCGTCTTGGAGACTTCAAAAAAAACTTGTGATGATCCTCAGCATGAAGTTTTTGGTCGTCACAAGAGTTGACTGAGATCCTCGCAGAATCTGACGTAACGCTGCTTCTGCTTGGAAGTCAGGAAATCATAAATGTGCATGAAGCAGTGGTCACAAAAACGCCTGTAACTCAGGTGCAGATGACGATCACGCGATAAAACTTGCAATATTTACTCAGTAAAGTTTCCAGCTGCATGCATGTTAGCGTGCAGCGCTCAGTTCATGCACAACAGGACCAGTCTCCGAACAGTTTAATCGCAACTTTATCTTTGCTTTTTGCTGCAGATTGATGCCAGTTTACAAGAGTTCAATCTGATTTATCTTAAATCCATAAAAGTGCAGGATTATTTAGCATCAAGAACTGAAGAAGAACAATCAGTCGTAGGCTACAAATCAAAGACTGAAGTAAAGATGAGTAATAAGATTTTTCTTCAGTCACAAACGGAACTAGATTAGAGTCGAACCAGCTGTTTGCCAAAACTCCTAAACTGTCCTTTTGCTCAGATGGATGAGAAGATAAATCTGTGCATCCATGACGGAAAAGTCCCGGATATGTTTAGCCTAGCTTAGCACAAAGCCTTGACGCAGGAGGAAAATGTTAGCATAGCTTTATGAAAAGTGGAAAAATACACCTTCCAGCTGAGACGCTGCCTGATTCACCTGTTTCTTGTCTGTTAATAAGTTCTCCGTCAGTCTGTCCGGCTGAGTTTTGCTGACGGGACAGAAGGACGGAGTTCAGTGATGCTAACTGCTGCTAAAACCACAATGTCTCATTTTTAACTCATTGCCTTTTTACACATGTGCAAAAAAAAACAAAACATCTCTGCCGTCCCTGGAAGGTGTATTTCATTCATGTCTTTCCCTGTAAATTGGAACCAGGAGGACACGTTCAAGGTGACTTTAAGAGCACTTTGAGTGTTTTTCTAACTTCTACGACTTCCTCTTGTCTTAAGAACTTCACACAGGAAACTTTTACTGATTTGCCACAATGACAAAACCTCCCCGACATGTTCGCCTCTCCTCTTGATTCCCCTCTGAAGCACAATCAACGTTCCAGTGCCTGTTTCCACAACAACAACAACAAACGTACTGCGTTTTATCCTGCTTTTTTTCCGACTGACGTTCCCGAACACGAGCCGGGCGGCAAACATGAATCCCAAAGTTTCACAGGTTCATGTTGCCCTCAACAGGAGAGCACAGAGGTGTGGAGTGTATAGTCTATGTACAGCACATTACAGTAGACTTTATAGTCTGTATAATATATATAATATGATAGAGTAATGTAGCTATAGTGTAATATATAAAGTATAGTAGAAATAAAATGTATACAGTAATATTTTGGTAGGCTGTAGTCTATAAAGTCTTTATCCAGACGTGTGATATCGAGTCTCTGTAAACGGCTGCACAGACGTTCATCTGAACACTGAAATCTGATTTAGAACAAAAATCACAACTGAGTTTAAAAAACATCAACATCAAGCTAAAGAAGAGTGAGATTTAAATAAAAAAAAGTAAAATTACTCTAAATGTACTTGTATCTACAGGAACGTAACATGCTGTCCATTTGTTCCAGTCTGCAGAATCTGTTGGCTCATGTTAAAGGTTGAGATTTGCTGAAAACGAATCAGTACAAAACGCCTTTTTTTAAAAGAAATACTTACAAACCTGTCATTGAACGCAGTGTTGAGATGCCCTGAGAGGAGTTTGACCCCCCCATGAAGATGCCGTGACAACGGGGACGAGTCTGTGCAGCCGTTTACATTCAGTCGATGCCACGTTTGTCCGAACTGTATGTAGAGTATATATTAATATGGACTATGGTCTACTGTACAGAGTCAGAGTCGTCCAGCCTGTTGCTTTCTCTGCAGTGTGACAGTAAAAATCAGTGATGGAGAGGTCATGTGACCTCGTAACCTCTGACCTCAGGTCCCCACTAGGATTCCCTCTGTACACTGATGAGGAAGTGAGGTCATTCACCTGTCGTAGGATTTCTCAGCCAATCAGACACAACCAGCAAACCTGCTGCTCAAAAGCTCATCGGTGTGAAGTGAAGTCAGTGATGTTCCTCCTTTTTTTTTACTCCCTGAAGTTCTGCCTTCTGTCAGTTTATTCAATAAGAAACAAGGTTCTTGTTCTGTCCTCAGATCAGTTTGAACTGATTAAATAACATGATCGTCGTGTTTGATGAAACAAGTTTTTCATCATTTTTCCTGATCTGGATTTAAGTTCAGACCCCTTCAGTTTTACTCAAACTACCATTTAAACCCTCAATAAATTGTTTATGATTGGGACATTTTTAATAAATAATTGTACTTGTTTATTAAAAATGGCTACATACACCTCTTACATTAAAATTTTAATCACACAAATTATTTAAATGAGCTGATAATTTAACGTCTCATGTATTATGAATCCCTGCTGGTTTTCTTCTCAGAATAATGCCAATTTTTATTGCCTAAATTCTAATAAAACAATCCGTCTTAACTAAACACATTCAGTTCACTTTAGTTAAATTCGGGCTTTGAGTTGAAAACAAACTCAGAGAGTAATCGAGTTGGTTCAGTCCACCTGAAATTCGTACATTAACGTTACCTGTAAGTGTGTGTGATTATCCAAGAAAAACACACAAAAACACACCGATAAACATACTGATATTTGGATTAAATGCAGCTTCAATGCAAAGATCTAAATTATTAAGTTACTGGAGTTTTTAAAAAAAATTATTTCAGCTTTGCAACAATACTGTTTATAAAAACAAACAAACAAAAAACCTACAATGCTAACCAGGATTACTGATGTTAACGTCCAGTGTTTCGTTTCATCTCAAACTCAAATTTATAGAAGAAAACAAATCAGTAAAATCTGTCTGAAAAATACCAACAGTCACAAGAACCAAGAGAACCGGTGAAGTCCTCCGTCCTTTGGCTTCATAAACTCTCTTATTTGCAGAACTTTACTTATTTTTTAACCAAAAAAAACATCTTTTCCCCGAACGTCACGCAGTCAAACTTCAGCCGAACATCAGTTTGTTCTCAGCAGCTAAAAGAAACATTTCTAAAAATCACCTCTGATTGAGTTTTCAAAAAAAAAACAAAACATAAATGTGCAGTTAATTAGTTAATTGAAAGTAACTGAGTCCATTTACTCGAGTAAAATACTTAAACACAGCGCTGGTTTAAATTACTTTATCAGTTTTTAAATTAAGATTTTAACACGAAACCTGATCAGTTTTTAAAACCAAAACTAACTGAAAATGTCATCAACAACATTTAAGAAACACAATCAATCAATCAATCAATCAAAAATATTGATCTAATAATAATAAACTACTAACAGTAGCCACCCACTGAATAATGAGTACTTTTACTTTTCATACTTCAAGTATAGTTTGTTATGGTAATGATGTACTTTTACTTGAGGAAAGTTTTGATTGCAGGACTTGTACTTGTAATAGAGTGCTTTTATACCATGGTATTGCTACTTTTACTCGAGTACTTGACTTTAAAGCTGCTTCCATCTCTGCTAATTAAAAGTAATCTCAAATAAAAGACAACAGATCAGTTTCAGTACTAACAGACACCAATATGGCGACAGGAGAGAAGGAAAACAGATCCAAAATGGCTGCCGCTGACTTCACCATGGTAACGCCTCAGCTTCCTGCTGATTGGCTGAGAATCCCGGCTTTCTAACCTGCGTGTGAAACCTTCCTCCTCCTGATATTCACCTGGTTATATTGGTTTTATGGTTACCTTCCTCCCCCTCCCCCTCCCCCTCCTTCTTTCTAGCTTCCTCTTTTTACAGGATGTTTGTAGTTTCTTCTGGAGTGAGTGGTGTGAGTGTACTTGTAGTTTTTTTCTTCCCTTTTCTAAAAACTCAAGAGCACACGATGACAACTGATGAGCTCTGCAACGCAACAGATTGTAATCTTTATAATAAACGGTCATTTATTACAAAGGTAACGCTCCTCCGCCTTCCTGTGTGGTCCTTTCAAATTAAAAGCTTGTCAGGCGACATCACAGTTCAACAAGTTTATGACCTTTGACCTCATTCGGACAACAAATCCCAGAACTGAGTTAATGAATGACGAGTTTACAACAACCTGATGATGTTTTGCAGCCACTTAAATCCTCCGAACCTGTGATTATCATCCTGCTCACCTGGAAATACTACAAAGTGGAAGGGTTAATTATTAAGCCCAACACCTTATAGTGTTTTTAATCATAAATTCATTGTCTTACTGATATCTTTCCCTCATGTTAATGCTCATGTTTTGAGCTTGAAGCTGCTGAGAAAATCAGATTCTTTAAACTTATTTTTAAATCTCAGCAACATTAAAACTTAAGATAAATTTAATCAACAGTGATCTTCGAAGCTTGGCCTGACCAATCAGAGGAGAGATTTGTTTGAATGTCATGTTGTATCTTATGTATCGATGCAAGTTGTTGACACCGACTTAATGTCATGAAAACAAGTTTATTACAAAGAAGTTCAGCATCGAGAGGAGAGATGATTCCAAGCCATGAATCTCTGTCATACATCTCAAATATTTCTGGCAAAGCTTTGATCCTTCACAAAGAATGCAACTCTGAACAGGTGACATCAATCAACCACTGTGTAACCACCAGAAGTGATACACACAAATAAAATATAATAAACAATCAATATGGACCAGAGTATCAGGAGATTCTAGATTGCTCAGGAGAAATGGGAACCGGACAGCAAATGTAAAGGTAAAATAAAATATTTATTTTTTCATCTTTCAATTATCTTTCTTTTATTTCAACTGCGTATTTTTTAACCTTAAAATGACATTCAAAGTAGAAAAAAATCTCTAATGATCATGTAACCTAAACCAAAAAAAAGAAACTCTCTCCTCTTTAACTCTGTTTTCTTTCTTTTTAGATTAAACCAGGAATACAGCCATCAGGTAAGTTTAACTATTTATTTACATTTCATTAATTTTTTTTGTTTTTGAAAAGCTATTTTAGTTGGCTGTTGGTATTCAGGCACTTGATAAGTTTTATTTTCCCTATATAGTAGTTACTTATAGTTTTATGAATCCTAGTTATAGTGCCTCTATTTTAACAGGTGATTCCTTTAATTTCTCTGAACTCAAAATATCAACCAGTTCTCTTAATGAAACTCAACAACCCGAAAGCAGGTAATTAAAAAAAAAACAAAACAAGAAACAAAACAAACAATAGCACCTTTCAATGTTAACAATGCGAAACCAATCGATTACATGCTGTGGTGTCAATAAATCAGTGGATCCAATGTTCAGTTCAATGAGTTACCGGTAAGTCCATCCATCCGTTCCACTCAGACTGTGTTATCCTTTGAACCGTTATAACGGCCGCCAACAGCCGTTAACGGCAGCCAACGGCTGTTAACGGCTAGCGCGACGTTGCTATGCGGCTAATGCTAACAGCTGACGAACGCCGGTCAAGTAGCAAAAGGAACGTGCCGTGGTTCTCAACTACGCGTTTGGGGGCGTTGACCATATACATAGACGCCGCATTGACTGTGGAGGGACGCGCCTAAAGCGCCGCCATCTTGGTACAGGGCCAGCAGAGGCGGAAGTGTATGTACATCCATGGAGGTAAGAGGTACTTCACAATCTTAAAGTAGAATTATTCACTGAACTTTCGACCGATTTCCAAACGGTTTGATTTGTTAAAAACGTCACACATGTAGCTATGACACAGGGTGCTTGGATGTTTTAAAAATGCCAGTTTTCCTACCCAAATACAAATTCTACTTAATATTTCAGGGGTTTTAGCTCCTATAGGCCTGATTAATGAATCGTATTTGTAAATATTGTACATATTGTAAATATTACATTAATATTTTTCAAGGGGGATTCTTTATGTTCTTGTTCTTAAATGTTCTGTTCTGCTACTTAACCCTCTGGAACCTATTAAAAATAATGATAATAATAATAAAATGATAATGATAATAGCAATATTAATTATAATAGTGATAATAATAAAATGATAACGATACTAGCAATATTAAACATTTTAATAGTGATGATAAAAAAATGATGATAAAAGCAATCTTGATTATAATACTAGTGATAATTAAGTGATAATGATAATAGCAATATTAATCATAATAGTGACGATTAAATGATAATAATAGCAATATTAAATATAATTAAAGTGATAATAATAAAATGATAATAGCAGTATTAATTATAATAATATTGATAATTATAATAAAATGATCATAATAATAACTATATTAATTATAACAATAGTGATATAATAATAATGATGATAATAGCAATACAGTTATAATGATAGTGATGATAATTATTATAATACAATGATAATAGCTATGTTAACAATAATAAAATGCAATATATACCCTAAAAGCAATTCTCTGAATAAAGACATGAATACACCTTAACGTTTTCTGGGTTCCTTTTGTTCTGTTTATGTCTTCCTGTCTGTCCTCCATGTCTGATGTTTGTAACAAACAACCCGCGTGAATATATGTTGACAATTGATCGATTTATGATCACTTTTATAGAGCAAACATGTCATTCCTCTATAGATGTAATTCACTGTAGGAGCGAGCGGCACTGTACCAAGATGGCCGCCACGTAGGCACGTCGCTCCAATCAGCAGCAGCAGTCAACGCGGCGTCTAGGTATATATGTCAATGGGTTTGATGGTTGGATAGATGTTGAGGATGTCAATAAAGTTAACTGAAATATTTACAAAATCAGATCTTCCAACCGCAAATTCACCACAGGTTTTTTAAATATTATTTCACCTTTCTTTTCTGTTAATAATAACACTATTAATTATTTCCAATTTATATTATTTTCCAATAACCTTATTTCATTCACAAACACTTATATCATCACATTTAACCTATTTTTTCTTTGGGTTAAGTGGTAACTTTATTATCACTGTTTATCTGAAATAGTATTTCCTGTATTAGATGCCTATTTTACAGGGCTCTGGTAACCGGGGGTCACTACTGTCTCTTCTATGAACTGATGGATCCCACTCCTGATTAGAGGAAGAGGACGAGTACAAAAGCATCTTCTCCCTTCAGCCAAAGTCACAGCGACCCGACTACAAAGACGTCCACTCCCTTCGACCACAATGAAGCATATCAGATCACATGAGGTTACAGCGTAATATACCACAATTACAAACCTGTTTTATAATATGAGATATAAAAGTCATGACGCGTCAAAATACAAAAATGAAGCACAAGAAAATAAAGAAGAGCCAACAATCAGACGAGAGGCTCCGAAAAAACTCATCGTTAAAACAACCTGATTTGATGGCATGTGGAAGTTTAACAGCCAGATCAGATTAATCAGATTAATCCTGACAGACAGAGAGAAAGTGCTGAGCTGAAGCCTCAGACAGCAGCCTGATGGGAGGAAGCCAAACCTTTCTATTTTAAAGTCCTGACATAGAACCAACGCTAAAAGAACAAGTGCAGCTCCTGTTTGATGAGGAACCGAAACACCAGCCAACTTTTAATCTGCTAAACTGAAACCGAGTCTGTTTGAGTCAAAGATCAGCATAAATTATCGTCAGACACATTTAAGCAACAGAACGACAAGAGTTTCATCATGAAGTCCAGGATGCTGAGCTCATCTGGGTCGTTTGTGTTCCTGTCTAGATGAAAAACAACAGTTTCAGTTTCGAAATGACAGAAAGTTTCTCTTTAAACTCTTTCACGCTTTTATTTCAAGAAACAAAAGGCTGAAATGAAAGTGTGTGAGAGACAAACTGACCACACACACACACACACACACACACACACACACACACACACCACACGGACTGGAGTGGCGAGTCTGAGGGTCTGTGGACACTCAGTAACCCGGAGCTGAAACCTTATTGGCTGCTCGCTGTCTCCTCCTCCTGCTCTCCTATTGGCCGGTTCACTGATGACCCGAGGATATTTCATGGTTACCTGCAGGGTCAACGGCACTTTTTGGACAGAGAGGAGCTCCAGACCAGGTACTTTACTTTGAGTGTGTGTGTGAGCAGTGTGTTAAAACTGTTGTTCTATTGTTTGTAAATCAGAGTTAGAAAGTACATTTACTAAAGTATTGTGCAAACTTGCTTTTAATTTTTTTAAGTATTTCTATCTTAAATTACTTTCTACTTTATCTACTTCATCTTCATGATAAATATTTGTACTTTCCACTCCACTACATGTGTCTGACAGCTTTAGTTACTAGTTACTTTTCAAATAATGTATCTCCAATCTAACAGTGTTTAAACTATTCATCTTTTTTCATTCAAAACTCAGCTGATTCAGGACGTTTGTGGTGTTTTGAAGGTTTAAAGTTTGTCTTTAAACAAAGGAATTTACAGGTCCTGAAGGTTTTTTCTCTGCCGGACGACATTCCAGTGTTTACTGCTTCAAAACACAGGAGTTCATCTGCAGCAAGAAAACATTTAAACTATAAAACAATAAAACTGTAGATTTTCAGAGTGCTGACACTGCATCATCACGTGAAAGAAATAATGTGCATGAAAGGGGCTTACCCAAGTACTCAAGATTACTCAAGTATTTGATTTTTTCTATTAAAAGTCAACATTTCTGAACAAATGTTTGTTTTTCTGTCAGAAGTTTGCAAACATTCAGTGTTTGTTCCCTTTTTTACATTTTTGTCTTTAAAGAGACTAAAATACACACAAACTACTGGAACTCTACAAAGGCTGAGTGTATGCACACACACGCAC
>JAPZDZ010000015.1:17172337-17183053 GCA_029783805.1 Acanthurus tennentii | reverse complement strand
ACACACACACACACACACAATACAAAAAAACATTTAGCCTTCCACAAGAATGTTGGGATATACATTTTAAATAAATAAAAATCTATCTGTATTGTGCTGCGTTCAGGCAAAAAAGGTTCATTGCAGATATAGAGGATAATGATGGACTGGATTCTGCAAGACCTCCTGAACTGTCTAACACACCAAAACAGAGCTGACATTAATATGCAGACACATTTCCTTGAATCAGTTAAAGGCTCATCTGATCTGAAACACTACAGGTGAATGAACAGCTGTTGAAGTTGCAGCTGGCGCTTAATAAACCCTTATAAGTTAATTAAGTCAAATAACTGTCTTCACTATGGAGAGTTCAAAGTGATGAGATGAGGATCTGTTGAAATATATTAGAACCAGAAAAAAAGGCAGAAACCCATTTGCACTCACCACGATCATCCTGCCGTCAGAGGTGACGATGGCCACAGTACCTGAATCACACCTCGTTAAAAAAGCAACAAATTTTTTGGACGAAACACTCATAAAAACAACAAATAATGTACAGTTTCATGACACTATTTTACATAATAACTCACTACACTGCTAACTATCCTCTCCTGCGAAGCTTCTTGTAATCATTGAGGCTACACAAATATCGCTCCTAGCTTTTCAGCTAAGCTAAGTACCGTTAGCATTTAACCATTCATTCAGACGGGCATGTTAGCCAGTTAGCTGCAGCAACAGGATACGGTTAATGTAGCTCTCGAGAGCGGTGGACATTCTTCCTGCCGGCCTCGGAGTTTATTTTTCCAGCAGAGAGGTCCGTTAACGTGTCCACCGGTTAGATATTGTGGAAACGGTGCAGAAACACGAAAGAGAAACAATCGCGAGCGCTAACAACGACAACACACCGGTGGACAGACCAAGCTAATCGACCGCCGCTATACCGGGCAGACAGCAGAGCAGAGCGCCGAGCTGGGACGTCACTTCCGGTTTATGTTTTAACGGAAATTATAAAATTATGTTTCGCTAAACTAGCGTAACAATGACTAGTATTTCATATTAAAAGCTATTTTTTCTGCAAAAAACGTCTTTACTATTATTAGGTTCCATGTTACCAGCTGCATTGCATTGATTGGAATATTAATTAATTGACTATTAAAATTCAGTAGGCTATAATACAATATAAATGGTACCAAAATGAACAAATTTGAATGATAAAAAGTTTACTTTTGGAACTCATTAACATTTTAATGCTTATATATGCTAATCACAAAGTTACCTGCATATACCCAACCAAATACATGATTTGGCTAAAAGGTGAACAAAAATTTTATTTAATTAAATATTATGTGGCAATTGTTGACACACTATTTAGAGAATTTGCTTAATTGTTATTATTCAAACTTGCACACACTATACTTGTATATCACTTGTTTCAGCTGAGTATACTTATCATTTAAGTTCTTATAAAAAAGTTTTATAGGCAACTTAATTTTTTAATTTTATTTTTCTTATGTTGTATTGAGCATGTATGTTTCTTATTTATTCTATTTGCTCCTGATACACCAGTTAAGTTTACTTTTAAAACTACATTTATATAGCACAGTTTTCCCATATTAAAAATGATTACATTGTGTTTATCAAAATACAAAAGCAAAAAACAAAAGAACATGGAGTCCACTCATCCCAGCAGGTCTTCATCTTTATTGTTGCTCAGTAGTCGTCCATACAAAGGGGTGGAGGAGAGCAGTGGAGCCCAACAGGACAAACACCAGGAACGTCATGCTACCAAAGTATTAAATTTGTACAAAAATACTTTACAACATCCCTGTTCCTTTAAAGAAAAATACAGTTTGGTTGGTTGGTGAAGCTACATGGAAACTAATCTGATCCACTATTTAAAATGGCAGTGCAATGCATGTGTGTGCGTGTTTGCATGTGTGCGTGTGTGTGTGTATGTGTGGGCGGACGTCTTGCTGAGGTGAATCACTAGAGTGCAAATCCCTGCAATGTAACACACTCACACACATACAAACACACACTCTTGACACATACACGCACACACACACACACCCAAACGTACACAGTTAACACATGCACACAAACACAGTGTGTATGGCTTTAGATCTTATTCATCAAACCCTCCTGAAGCCACGCCCCTCAGCTCTGTGGCCTTTTTTCCCATCAGTGGAACAGTTTGTGTCAGCTAAGTACCAAAATGCTAACAGCACTAAACATCTGGCTGCTTCTGGTTAGTACAACCAACAGGAGCCTGACTAGAGTGTTTGTGTAATGTCAGTCATAAATGGTGAATGCTAACCTTGTAGCTTACTCCCTTATTATGTGCAGCATTAGCCCTATGCTAGCCACATAATTAGTAGCCCCATGTTATCTGTAAGCTAAACCAAAGGTTAGCTCTGTTTACAAAGCATTGGTCTTGTGTTCACCTTGTTCTAGGTCTGTGCAATTTTAGCCCTATGCTAACACCTAGCCCTGACAGCTGAGCATTGGCCTTGTGTCAGCAGTGTGCTAACAGAGTGCTAAAAACATATTAACTTTTTACCTTTTACTGACTTACTTTTTATGTCTGTAATATGATTTGTCCTAAGGATATACATGTTATTTTACCCAGGTGTTAGTCATATCCTAACATGTAACTGTTTTAGCCATGTGTTCATCCACTCCAGGTTACCTCTGGGTTAGCTGTGTGCAAACCAAATCTTGGTCATTTTTATCACTTGTTAGCCCTGTGTTAGCTCCGTGTTAGCCTTGCACTGGCTATGATCTACAACTCTGTTATGTTACTTCGGTGTTAACCCTGGCTAGCTGAATGTTATTTGAATATAAATAAAGTTTACTTGCTGCAGTCCCATGTTAGCCTTGTCCCAAGTGTGTACTGACCACACATATTACTTATGTTGGCCACGTGTAAGCCCTGTATTAGCGATGTGCTAACTACAAACTCACCAAATGGTAAACATATATTTGCAAGGTGGTAAATAATAGCTAGTATTAGCCTTGTGCAATGTGTGTTTACCCTATGGTAGCCACATGTTAGGCTTATGCTAGCCCTGTGCTTAGTCTATGCTAGCCATATGCTAACTACATGCTAGCACTGTGCTTCAGATTTAAAATATCACAGTTAACAAGTTTGGGACAGAATTAAATGGCCAATCACAACTATCCACACAATCACAGCTCTCTGATCTGAACATCAGGACCTTCAGCAGAGAGCAGCCAAACTCGGGGTGGTTTTCTATTGGTGGTCGGTGCTAAAGGAGGGCTCCAATAGGCCAGTTTTAAATAGTGAGCTCAGACTGAGGTGAGAGGAAAAGAATGTTGACATCACTCCATAGTAAACATACACACAAATGCGCACACACACACACACTCTCTCACACACACACACAGATTCACTCACGCACACACACATACAGGTATTTACTGTCACAGGTTTCCCGTTTTATCGGGATGCTTTTCTCTTGTAACATCATTATTTTTGTCGTTATGAGGTGAAGGTTTGGGGGTTTGATGGTTTTGATGTGAACAGCGATGGGACTTCACCGTTTTTTAATCTATTTTACATCTTTTCAGGTTCAGTCGCCATGGAAACAAACAAACAGAGAAAACTGACAACAGTCAATCAAAAAACACACCAATCGATTAGCATAATAGATCACTGTTACGGGGGGAGGGGGGGTGTCAGGGAAGTCAGTTTGGGGACATGCTTGGCTTCTTCCTGGGAGTCGATTGGTCAGTTTGCATGTTGAAAAGAACCAATCACAGACAGGCAGGGAAGGTTTTTCTTAATCTGATTGGTTCCAGCCAATCAGCTGAATCTTTCAGAACTGCCACGTCATCCTGGCTGCTTATTGGTCAAGGGAAGAAGTTTGGGGGGAGGGGGGCAGGGCAAAGCCAAGACGAGGAATTGAGGTTGGAGGGGCTTAACTGGCCTTGTGTATAACACACAGACATAACATACAAACACACACACAGACACGCACACATACATACACACAGTGTGGCCAGTCCAAAGGGGTGTAAACAGTAGAAAAAGATTCTTATTGAACTGCTCAGTTTCATCGTCATCATCATTATTGTTAACATGATTATTATTACTTCTCCAGCCTGCAGCTCATTCATGGCACAGAACTAAAATCTTTAGAGTAAACCATCCGTCTCACGTCCATTTCATCAGGGATGCTCCAATCAGTATCAGCTGACAGTTATTAGAAACAAATCAGATCGAATGTTTAAAAGAAGCAGATGAAGCCACTGTGACGTCACCCATCGGTTTCTGGATCACAGCGACGAGAGTTTTGACTCAAGTTTGGCGTTTTGGCCGTAACAAATTGTTTTTCTGGGGACAAGAAGTGACCAGTTTTGGATGAGAGGGTCGAGATGGGAGGAGCGAAGGATGAAAGCAAATTACACTTGAATGAAAGGGGTCAAAGTTCAAAGATGAAAACAGAGGAAACATCCAAAAACCAGTTCAAGGTTATTTAAATGTAGCCATGGATATGCAATGCTACACCTACATCCCGATTCACAGGCTACATGTTTACTGTGGAAACAAATCAAGCAAAAAGTTCGGTCATTTTCTTTTACTTTTACATGTAATCTTGTTTTTTTTTTCTTTTTTGCAACCAGTGGAGTCGCCCCCCCAGAATGAAAGTTTAAGGCACTTCCGCATTGGCTTCTTGTGTCGGGCTACATCCACTTCTTTTAAACATACTACACTCAAAACTGACCGATAATTTCTTGAATGGCCTCTATCCCATGACCTTCCTCAGCTGATGGCGGGCGCCCATTAGTCACAGAATTATAGATATTCACATTTTCATTAATCTAAAGCACCGATTCATTGTTTTAAGGGCTTCTTTTTCATATTGGCTCAAAGTTGGAACTCAATGACCCTTGCAGGTGGACTATTTTGCAGCTCCACAGCAGCTACTGAATTTTTACCTTGTGGTAAGATTGTTTTTAAGTTTGCAATGAACTTTGAACCCTAGCGGATCTCAGACCCTGGTGAGTTTGATACTTGTTTCTAGTGTAACCGATACGAAACTTGCCAAAGACTTGATAGATTATAAAGCTCAAACTTGATCCTTTGAGTCAGACAGGGACGCATTGATAAGCTTTTGAAATGAGCAGCAGTGTAATAAAATCATAGTTTAGACCCATGAAGTAAAGATTTTGACATAAATCACAGTGGTGGTTTTAAAAGGATTTCTTTTCCACAAGGATTCAGTATCAGTACCAGTTCTGACAATCCTAATAAAATCAGTGCTGAACAGTCTGATGGGAGCATCCCTACTCTCCCTGACAACCTGTCGCTTCCTCAAAAGGTTCTGGATTCTGGAGTCCATCAGTCTTTGTGCTCCAGTGGTTTTTGGCCAGTACAAACAGAAGTCATAGTTCTGGATCTAGTAAGAACAGATGGACCAGGACCATAGCTCTGGACTCATGGAAGCAGTGGCCATGGCTCTTGTTTAGTATCCACTATTCTGTGACCAACCGTGAACAAGAACCTTGTCTTGGATCGGTGAGACCACTTTCTGTGGCTCTGGCTTCAGTGCCCCTGGTTTTGTCACCACTAAGACCAGAGTTCACATGTCTTGGACCAGTAAGACAAGTAGCTGTGGCTTCAGTGGGGCAATGCTTCTGTAACCACTAAGACCAGAACCCATGTGTCTCTGGCCAGTATCACCACTGGCTATGGCTCGGGTTCAAGTTAAATTGGTAGCCATGATTCTCAAACCACTAAGAACCAACATTTTCTGAGCCACTAAGAGCAGTGGCTATTGCTCTGGCTTCAGTGGGGCCTGTAGTCCTTGTTTCAGGCTTTTAAAACCAGGAACCATTAAGTTTAGACCAGTAAAACCTTGGGTTGTGGCTCTGGTTTCAGCAGAATTAGCAGTCATGACTGTAACTACCAGAAACAGTACTAGTTACTCTTTGACAACACAGACAAGAAGTTCCAGTGGTTTGAGTCAGGTAAGTGGTCATAGTTCGACCTCCAGTGACACCAGTTGAACCAGTTTTCACAGCTGGCCCAGGTAAAAAGGTGATTAGTTGCTCCAGTCTATCAGTGTGCTTTCAGGCTGCTTTTGCAGTTCAAAGGTCAAACTTTAATGGTCAAGGGTCAAAATTCATCCAGAGGGTGTGTAGCACCATGGGGGTCCACTCTGAACCAGATCCGATGGGTCGAAACCAGTTGAATTCAACTTTGCTATATTGTTTTCCTTGTTGACCTCTTCAGTCCAGTCTGGTTATAACTGGTTTATTCCAGTTTTATCCCCGTTTTGTTCTGCTATAAAGATTTATTATTCACCTGCCCCACCCCAAGCCCCACCCCGAGCTCTGCCACCAGCCCATCCCCAGGTTGGGTCCACTTGATGGGACCGTCCTCTCCCTGGCCAACGGTGAGCTCCGATGGTCCCAGCTCGCTGCCAACTGGCTGAGGGGAGTGGCTGCTGTTGGTGGTGCCGTCAGTGTGATTGGCCAGGAGGGAAGGGGAGGTGGGGTTTCGGCTGATGACAAGCTCAAGACGGTTTGGAGACTCTGCTATCAGCGGAACAACAAGGCAGCAGTCAAAGTCCCTGGTCCGCACGTGGTTAATCTGGAAGAGATAAAGACATACATGGGGTCCATGGATGGCAGTGTAAGTCGGTCAGTCGGTCAGTCAGTCAGTCAGTAGATTTTCATTTGAGCTTGGTAGTTTACTTGGTACCTGAAGTATTCGGTCGTAGGCTCGGAGGCCACCCTGCTCGGCTGGGCCCCCTGGTCGGATGTTGCTAACATAGACACCGCGGTCCAACAAGCCGTCAGATACACTGAAACCAAAATCCTCCAGATCTGAGGCCTTCTCTAGAGTCAGCTACAAATACAGACACACACTCAGTCAGAATTATAACAAGAAGATTAACATCCAGTAACTTTGTGTAGGGTCAAACGGTCAAACTTCACCTTGTGGAGTTCCACAGGGTTCTGGTTTAGGATCTCATTGACTTCTTGCCTCATCTTCCTCATGGCAAAGGCTCTACGTTGGGGGTCTGAGGGCAGCGTGTTCGACCGAGCTGTCACCTGATAAAAGGCACAGAAATAATTGTTTAAACTGAAAGATATGAACACTCACTTTTACGATTACATTGAACTACACAGGCGCATATAGTCGATTCAACCGTTACTTATTAGTCCGGAGGTTAGAGGTCAGCCATGTTTACCTGTGGTCTGGAGTTGCTGCGCTCCTGGAAGCTTGCCTGGCGCCCCAGGGTGCTGCGCAGGGGCGTCGGGTCGTGATTCAGACTGAGGGTGGAGCCTGACATGATGGTTGCCTGGAGACAGCCAATCAAGAGCATCAAATCACAGAAAACCAGGCCAAAACAGCTAGCTTGATCCATCATTAACATGGAGATCAGAGGCATCCTGGGAGTCCGACCTCTGACCCAAGTTGCCGTAACCCCCCAGGACAGGTCTATACTAACAGGATGGGATTCAGTGCTGTACTACTGACGGGTTCTCCTGCTGTTCTCTGACTTTATACTTCTAGAACCTTCTACTGTTTCTACTGACAGATCCACTTGAGGTTACCTAAGTCTTCTCACACTTCTCAGCCAATCAGACTCAAGGACTCATCAGACGCATGCATGACTTGACAGATCTGCTTCATGACTGGCAAAACAAACTAACCATCAGGCCTTGCACAAGCTCTCCCAGCATGCCTTGCCCAAACTGCCATGCCCAGTGCAACATAACTCTGCCATGTGATTGGTCAGAAGCTGGCTGATGTCACTAAAAATGTCACAATGATGTCACCATGGTCTGTAGCTTGGTGCTGGGGTGCAGTTAGAGTCACATTCAAAAACAACTAAAATGTCTGATGTTTCACAACCCTGAGACTCCAGTTACAGAGGAGGAGAGAGAGAGGAGGACAGGAGGAGAGTTAGTGGTGGAGAGGAAGGAGGATACCAGAGTGAGGAGGTGCGTTTCCTCTCCAGACTCCTGGAAAGAGAAGGAGTCATTTCTATTTTCAGCTTGATCACTCAATTTAACGGCTGCATTTCCAACAAACATGTAATTCTTTCAGCACGAGAAGAACGTGTAAAATCAGTTACTGGCTTTTTGTTTGACATGTGTGAAGAGTTTTGTCTGATTTAACACAAACAGTGGAAAACCGTCTTTATGCATCACCATCAATCTGATCAACTTCTGCATCATTTTGCATAAAGTTATCAATATATAATCTATACTGATTAGATCTGTCACTTTTTATCCAAAGTACAAACAGCTGTTCAAGCTAAAGAGCTAAAGAAAATGTGAGAAACCACGTCAGAGCCCTAATTTACTTTAATACCTTAATTCATTCTGAAATTGATTTCTAAGGCTCTAAACTGAAACAGATTTTCTTCTAACGATTGTTGTTTTAATATTTAGAATATTTTTTTAAAATAAAAATGTTTTTAAGTCTCAACCTTATCTTTCTGAAAAAGTATTGAAGAATTTCAAATAATAGTCAACTACCACTAGCATCCATACTGTTACTGCTAACACTAGCAACTCAGCTATCACCACTAATATGTGAAGTAATAGGAACTTCATAGTAACTAACAGTAAAACTCACCTCCAGCTCTCTGAGGATTCCACTCTGGCCGCAGGTCTCCAGATCCTCCAGAGCCTGAGACCAGAAGTTCTCCTCCTGGTCCGGTTCCGTCCCATCATGCCCCACGGTGAACCTTAAGCAAAGGTCAAAGGTCAGTAAATCATTGAGGAGAACCTCCTGATGGATTTACACACAGAGGAGGACTGCTGATGAACAGGTCATGCAGGTGAGAGTCGTGTGTTTTTCGACAGGCGGGCACATGTGCAGTGACAACATACACATCCATCAGGTGTACGTGTCAGTGAGGCAGGGGTCAAAGGTCACCAGGTGAGGACTTTTGCTGGAGGTCAAAGGGGTGACACAGGACTGTGTGGGGGTTAAAGGTTAAAGGTCAGCGTGGTACCTGCTGTCAGTGATTAGACCGCTGGGTAGATTACAGGCTCTGCAGACAGAGACACACTGCTGTTACCGCCTTTAGCTCGCCGCTAGCAACTCTCACTGATTTGAATGAGGAACATTAGCACGCTGACGTCCGCGAAACTTTAAGAGTGTAGAAATTAGAGCTGTAACTTCCAAAAACTTAAGGTGGATTTTCAAAATAAAAGGCCTGCTGTTCTCCAGGTTTGTCTGCTTGAAACTGAACCTGTTGATGAAATTTAATGCAGCTGCTGTTGACTGTTTTGTTTTCATAAAGTCTTGACATCGATTACTTCTCCTCAGTCTGCTTTGTACTCTAGCTTATGTTCTTGTTGTTCAGTATAAGTTATTGGTGGGTGAATCCCGTTTAGTGTTTCTTTTGCAACATAACTTCTCATTTTTAAATGAATATTTAAGTGTGATTTAGGAAGTTAACTTTAATCTGTAACAATCTGTTTACATCCAATCACTCCTGTCCAGTTTTTTAAAGTTTTATTAAACAAAGCAGGTTAAAAAAATCCCTGTGAGTTTCAGTTTCTCTCACTTTTGTTAGATTTATTTGAACTCTGTTTGTTTTCTTTATATGTGTGGATTCAATCTTTCAAATGTCTCAGATTAAACTGATAAAATTGACTGCAGATTTTCGCTCTCTCTCACCCTCCAAGCGGCGGCCGGTCCCAGTCGTCGTCACTGAGACCCAGATCTGACAGCGGATTGGCTCTCTGGCGAGCGGAGGAAGATGATTGGTTGTTGGTCGTCTTGGCATTGCGCCACTCGTGGAAACTATACGGAGACGACTGAAATGGTGGAGCTACACACACAAACACACACAAAAATATTTCAATACTTCAGTCATCAGTAGCAGCCTTAACTAAAAACTTGAATGTGAAAACCACAAGGTCAAAGGTCAGGGGTCAGTTTCATACCTGGGGTGGTGAAGCTGCTGTCCACGTTGGATCCGTCCCAGGACTCCACAGCGCTGTCTACTGACGGGAGCGTGCTAAACGCTCTCTGGCTTGAGAGCGGTGCAACCATGACAACAGGCTCCTCCTCCCCTTCCTGGTGTTCCTGCCCTTGCCCCGCCCCCAGCCCCAGGCCTTGACCAATCACACAGGACTTTGGGCTTGACACTAAAGAGAGACAGTTACCCTGATCAGCAAACGGAGAGAAGCATCATCGTGATTTTTTAAGATCAGATTTATGGAGATTGAGTGAACATCTGAGCTCATGATATCTGCAGGAAGTGAGTCAAAGTGTCTTCATGTCTGTGAGTCCAAATCTGAGTTTTAAACATTAAAAGGAGGCAGAACTTTGACACAAACTGCAAGAATCAAAAAGGTTCAGAGCTGCAGATCGTCATTTCCACAGTAAGCGATCACTTCATAGTCAGGACGACCTGCAGGAACAAATGCTGCCACCAATAACTCCTCAGCGAATTAAAAAAATTAATTTGTTGTGTGTGAGTGTGTGTGGATGAGTGTAAGTGTGTGTTTATGTACATTCTCCCTGCTTCTTGATCTTCAGTGTGACCGTCTCTCCTGCTTGTTGCAGCAGACTGATGGCTTCGCTCAGTGGTTTCCCCTTCAGGCTGCTGCTGTTGATCGCCAGGATTCGATCTCCCACATGGATCGCACCGGTCCTGCAGTGCGCGCACACACACACACACACACACACACACACACACACACACACACACACACACACACACACACACACACACA
>JAPZDZ010000015.1:17127304-17137882 GCA_029783805.1 Acanthurus tennentii | reverse complement strand
TGAGGAGCTGAGAAGTCAGAGAGGGAGGACAAGCACCATAAGAGGAGAGGCAGTTCTGATGAACTCTGCGAGGCGGGTTAGTCTGACAGAAACCAGGATCCTGTGGCATGTAAACACCTGATCCAGGTCTGTCTCTGTCTCTGTCTGTAAAGGACACACAGAGGTGGGTGTTTAGAGGAACAAGAACGTGTGCACGTTGTATGAACTCTGTAGAGAATTTAGAAACCTTCTGACAGCTTGAAACAGTTTTAGAAATGTGGGGGAAAAATGAGACAAAGATGCTAAAAAATGTCTTTTTTTGTGATTTTGCTGAATAAACAAAAACTATAAAATAACAATAATAAATAACGGAAATAAAAAGACTCCCTGGCAACGTTCTCCGGCTGCTCCTGGGGGATCCCGAGGCTTCCCCGGGCCAGATGGGAAATATAATCCCTCCATGTGTTCAGGTCTGCCTCAGAGTCTCTTCACAGAGACCAGAACTCCTTCACAGTTCTTACAGGGACTTCATAATCCACCTCCACTGAGGGTTATCTCCTCACCCAGCACGTAAAACTGGTTCACGGGGAGCTAAACTATTTAAGGTGGTAAATGGGGACCCTTACATGCCCGACAGAGTATTCAACTACTCTGGAAAGTAACTGACGCCGTTCAGTCTGACTCAGTGGATGTGATCCGCTGAGATAAGCCCGTCCCTCCAGCTGATTACTGCATCCTCCTTCTTTCCACTGAGCCTTCAGGTTTCAGTTTCAGTAAAAGACAACAGCAAGAACTAAAAACAGAGACATTAACGTTCTGAACACCTGCACGTGTTTGCTCTTTTTCACTTCTCGCACAGCCGTTATTACCATATTCATCTTTTTATTTGACTCAAACATTTTTACACTCTGCTGTGTTTTTGACTCTCGAGCCTCATTAGAGACACATTTTTATTGCTTTGAGATCACACGTGTGCTGATTTTGAGCGATGAGAAACCTAAAGACTGAGTTCCGACACTGAGGGAAAAACAATCCACAGCTGTATCTGGTGCATGTGTTTGGCAAAGCTCTGAAACCTACATACAAGGGCCCAGATCCTGGTCCCAGATCCTGGTCCCAGTCCTTCCATACTGAGCATCTGCCAATCCTGATCCTCATGGCAGCAGACGATCATGCCGTGTTGGTTAAATATGTATCTGGCCTTCTGAAATAACTCCTCCAGCCTCCTGTCTTTGGCAAACCTTATTTTTCACGAGCCACTTAATCCAAATACCAAAGGTCCTGGTTCAAGCTGTTGAGTTAAAAAGCTTAAAATTACTGATGCAATATGAATGAAATCTAACTGAGAGAATGTGACTCCTGAGACTGATGTGAAGCGATCAGACAACAGAGCAGACCTCCTGCTCTGCTGGACTCATTCAAACCACAAAGAAACACACTTCTGCTCTGGCTGATGAGAAACGGGGAGTTTGAGTCACTTACACCAGCTTTAAACCAGGGCCGTAAACAAAGGATCGGCATTATGGGGTTTGGTTAGCTCCATCCAGAATCATTAAAATGGCATTAAAGTTCAATAAAATATCACAAGCATAGAGGTTTTGAGGCTAAACTGAGCAAAGATATGCTGCTTACGGGCGTACAAATGCCTGAAATACACATAAAAATATGCAGTATATGTGACTGAAAATAAGACAAGACAGATAAAGACTTGTTATACAGCAGCGTCTCTCTGAGCCCGGTTAACTGCTGACCCAACCAACATGTCCATGTCGACCCCACATGGGTTAGTAATGGGCTGGCACAAGAAACTGGCTCCAGATGGGCCCCATGTGGACCGCTAATGAGGCCTGGGAGAGCTACAAGTCAGCCCCTTTGGGTGCAATAATCTCAAGGCCCACAAAGATCTCAAGTCTAATAACTGTGTCCAATTAACAGGCCTGGGGCTCATGATTGGACAACACGAGTGGAGACCTACAAGTGTCAGAAAGGAGCGAAGCCGCCTCCTGTTCATTGTTACGTTTCAAAAACAGACAGATAACATCAGCTTTGGAGAAAAAAACAACTCATGTTCTCCTGTTTTTGTAAGGACACAAACAAGGTCCCCTGATAAAAAAAAAAAAAAAGTAATTTTAGCCCTTTTAGATCTTTACAACACAACTGAATTATATTCATGTCTAAACTGAACCTCAGCAACTCAGGTAGAAGTTCAGAAAATCATTTGCATTTCTGATGTTGGATCAAACTCACTTTCATGTGCAGTCTTTTGTTGTGTGATTTAAAGGGCTTGTTGGTCGGTTACAATGGGAGATAATCCACGCTTTCACACTCTGCATGTTCTATATTTCTCTTTCCTCTCCCAGTCCATTTATGTTGCCCAACCGAGGCTCCATTGGCAGCCCATCCAGGATGCTCCCTCGTGGGCATGTTGGCTGAGGAAATGAGAAACTGACAGTCTGGGGAAAGCAGACTGTGACCAGAATATTATAATCATGCACACAAGAAGATGATTAACCAGGTTACTGTGTGATTCATCCCAAATAGAATCAAAGGCTCCGTAAAGCTGAAAATGGGGTCAATCTGTTGGTCTTTTAGAGGAACATAAAGTCACTATTCTCTGCAGCTCATGAAGATCCAAACGGCACAGAGGACGCTTCTACACATCATTTCAAACCGGTGCATTTGTCTTTTTATTGAGGTTCATTCAGACTTTGATCAGAAGCTGTTTAGTGAACTCTGGATCAAACAACCAAACTGCTGTCCAACACACTCAGCTTGTCTGTGGTGTGAAAGCAAACACACCAACATCAGGATGACTGTGTTAGTGAAAAGGCCTTCAACTACTTTTAAATCTGCTGATCGTAAACTGGGACAGGATCCCTTCCACTCAAAACTCTGCTTCTCTTGTGTTGACGTCAACTTCTACTACAGATGTGTGAAAGGGGGAGACAGAGAGAGAGGGGGTGACTCGCGGAAAGGGTCGGAGCCGGAATCGATCTCGCTACCGCCGCATTGAGGACGAAGCCTCGTACATGGGACACCTGTGCTACCGATCGAGCTTTTTTTTTGTATCAGGTGAGGAGGTGAGAGAGCACGGAGAGAGCGAAACAAAGTGAAGAGCCTCAGCGAGTTATGAGTAAGGGACGTTAATTGAAGACGGACGACTTGGTTCAGAGGAAAAACACGTTCCCACTCCTCCTGTGATGTGACTGTTACTGTTCAGAGGCCAGTGACAGTCTTCATTCTTGTGAATGCAGCAGCCTGGTTTTAAATACAGACGAATATAAACAAATATAAACAAGAACGTGTTTGACGAAGTAATTCTGATGCTGTTAAATTCTGACACTGAAGAAGAAGCTTTAGTGGTTTTAGTTTATAAATTTAGTGGGTACGGCTTATATACAGGTGCGGCTTATAGTCGGTAAAAGGTTTGCTAAAGTTAATTTGATTGTGATTTTCTCCTTTTTGCATGCAAATTTAATAAACTCTAACACAAAGGTCAACTTTAATCATCATACTGATGTCATTTTATGCATCAACGGGTTGAATTTAACATTTATATAGTGATTTACAGGAGAAATCAAAAAAATTGAGATATATATTGTGTATCGTGATATAGCCTAAAAATATCACGATATTGGTTTTAGGCCGTATCGTGCAGCCCTACTGCTACCCACTAGTTTTCTTATCATTCATTGATTTGATGTTGATAGTAATTCAGATCACTGATCCCTCCTTCCTGTGATCACAACTGTTATGTGTGAATGTGTTACTCTGTGATTTTTCCGTCAGCGTTCTTCTGTCAGGCAGCGATGCATCGTGGGATACAGGAGCTGTCAAGACATGACAGGTCATAGGTCAGCATGAACACACACACATACACACACGCACCCACATAGTTTCCGGAGTGTCACCGTACACCCTGCAGAGCAGCTGTCGATCACTGTGTCTCTGTCAGTTTCAGAGGTCAAAGGTCAGAGTTCACTAAGGTTTACTGTGCGTGTGTGTTTTTGTGTGTGTTTGTGTGTGTGTTTCCTGTCTGTGCTCGGACATGTTTAATCTCACCTCAAGAAACAGACACACACACACAGACACACACACATGCATTCACACAAACACACCGTGGAAGTCAAACAGCAATCAGCTGTGAGTCTGTGTGTGTTTGAACAGGTGAAAAGCTTGAATAGATTTTATTAAACCACTTTTGAGTCCTGATGTCAACTCACATTACTCTCACGACTGAATTCACCAGGAATGTTACACTCGTGTGTGAAGACGAGCTGAATTAGTGAATTATAAACCTCACAGTTTCAAAGAGCCCAAATTATCGTCTCTAATCTGCTGCCAAGCTAACAGTTACAACGCCCAAAATATTTTTACACAGAGAGACTTCAAATATTTACTTCTGAGAAGCTGGAAGCAGACATGCTTGGCATTTTTCATTAGAAATAAGCAAATAAATAATCAATCAATCAAATTATTTTTTGTTGATAACTCAAGAATTAATCATCTACTTCAGCTCTAATATCTTGATACAAAATATCAAAACCAGCTTTAAAAAGGTCTCATATAGATGAAAAAATACAGTTTTATAATTAGAGTCTATTGATAAAATGCTACAGAGAATGAGGTGAAATTAAATGAAATTGGCAGACTGTCATCAGCGGGACAGTCTGTTTTACTTATTTTTTTCTCCTTTTGAAAATTCGTCTTGCAAAAATGTTGTAAAATGTTGTCATGTTGTAGAAACTGATGGGATGGAAAGGACATTTACTGCCTTTTGTGTTTTGAGGGTGGGGGAGCTGCTAGAGTCAGTGTTTAACAGCAGATAAATGGCCCTAAAATTTAAAAAAAGAAAATAATGGGATATAAAACATGACTTTCCTACTGAGAATCTGAGGCTAAAAAATGATTTATACATTGCAAGATTTTCTAAATGGATAGAATATTTATTATAACAAGGAAAAAAAGGCTGGTGTTTTACTCCTCTCATCCTCACTGCTTACAATCTTATTTACCCTCCTTTTTCTAGTTTCTTTGCCAATGGATGCTGCAGTTTTATGATAACGAAGATCAAATAAAATCTTTGTGCCAAAAAAAAGAAAAATGTTGGCAGAAAAATGACTGGAAACATTTTCGAATCTAAGAACAAGTTTGTTATTTTTTTGTGCTTCTGTTGCATCATTATATTAAAATTCATGCAAAGCTGGTTGTATTTTATTCCCAAAACACACACAGATCCAGTGATCCGGGGTTTCGGGACATGAAAAGCAAAACCAGACCTCTGATTAATGGCCGACCTTCTGAACCACCTGAGTTACAGCCCGCCCCCAGGCAGCAAGACACATTTCAGAGAATACATTTCTCAGAATATCACAATAATAAGTCAAAGTGAGAAACGTCTGTGTGTGATCTGTGCTGTGAAGTTAGATTAGCCACAGTGCTAGCTCAGGACAGTGAGGGAGGAGTCACCGTGTTAGACATGACTCCGCCTCCCTCACCTGTCAGACATCCCTGAGGGCTTCAGCACCTCAGAGCTCATCTCACCGCTGCTTTACTCTGACAGATCTGACAGCCAGGCAGATGGTCGAGTCACATTCACTGACACTGGCAGAAAGAGAGAGAGAGAGAGAGAGAGTGCTGCTGCTAAAAATGACAAATGTAGGTTCATTTGCATATTGCTCTCAAGCCTCTGCAGCACTGTAACACGATTGGACGCCTCGTTGGTGTGTGTGTGTGAATGTGTGTATAATCTGATTCTCCATGCTGCACACACGCACACACACACACACACACAAACACACAGTTTATCCTCTCACTCCCCCTGCTGGTCACTCAGAGAAGCACAGCCTTCAAACACAACAGCTTCATTCAGAACACTAAGAAGAAAAGCACAATTTTTTAAGTGTTTCAGAGGTCTGAGTCCTGCTGAGAAATACCCATGAGTCACTGGGGCAGACAGGCAGACAGACAGTGATTGATAAAGCCTGGGGGAAAGTGAGACAGACAGTGAGACAGACAAACAAAGTGAACAAAAGAGAGAGAGAGGGGAGAATCTATGGTCTTAATGGACTGCTGAGTGACTGACCTTGATTCCTAATGGACACACACACACACACACACAGACAAACAGACATACACTGCATTGACTTCCATTCATTCCCTGAAGGCTCGACTCAACTTGAACGTAAATCCAGAGAGAGAAATGACAAACAGCCGCACAACAGCTGAACCGAAGAGACAAATTTATCTTCAAAATAAACAAAAAGTCTCCAGTTAATAGATTTAAAGTCCACACACACACACACACACACACACACACACGGGTCAGAGGTTACTCAGTATATATGTGTTAAGTCAAAAAATTATCCATGTGACATCTTCAAATCGCTCATTCGTCTAACCGACAGTATGAAATTCAAGTATACTCAGCTTACAGTGATAAAAGACAGACAGAAGCAGCAAATCCACATATATGAGACGTAAGAAACAATTAATTGATTATTACATTTGTTTGCCAATTAATTTTCTGTCACTCAATACACTAGCTTAAAAGAGTTATCATCAGGTGCAACAGTTACAGATAACAACTGTTTAAAATCCAAAAAGCAGAGCTAGTGATGAGGAGGATTTTATGCCACGGGTTATTCTTCCTTGCTAAAAACTAGCACCTACTCTACCCAGAATGCACCTTTCCTGCCAGCTAGGTGGGATGCTGCATTAGAGATGTGGAGCACAGTAAACAAACACTGAGGTAAAAAAAAAAAAAGATTATCCCGTTAACCCACTAATAAGTTCAGCTCCAATTTGTCAGAAGCTCTTTCACAAATGTGAATTAAGTCGAAAATGCCTCGGTGCAAACCGGCTGCTGTGGCTCTTTGCTTTGGCACATCAGAGAACTTCCATACAAAGTCAAAATGGTCACAGCTCCCAACCAGCATGAATAATAATGTCGAATTTACATTGACTGGCGTCCTGTTGCTTCCCCAGTCTTTCGCTCTTCATGTGTGAAAAGAGGGTTTAAAGTGGACTTTGAGTCTTTCCTCGACCAAGGACAGCCTGCACAACCTCCGGAAAGCTCAGAGGGAGAGAAAGAGTTATCTTAAGGAAGCAGCTGGCACAAACAAACACAAACACAGCACGGCGGTGTGCTTCTCAAGGCTGATAATGGATAAAACAGATCAGAGAAATGAGAAAAAATACTGTTTTCTCTCTCTCTGTAGGTTTCAGTGTCAGACCAACTGCTGCACTGAGAGAGACACACTGAGACATAATGTGTGTGTTCGTCTGTGTGTGTGTGAGAGAGACAATGTGTATTAATGACTGTAAGTGTTTTGTGTTAGTGTGTCCATGCTGGGCTTATCCAAGTAGAAAATGAGTGTATGTGTATGATGCCAGCAGCTTGGCGGTCCACCTGGACACTGCCCAGGGCTGTGTGTGTGTGTGTGTGTGTGTGTGTGTGTGTGTGTAACAGATGAAGGACAGTGAAAGCAGACAGTGATTTGCAGTCTGTTTCCTGTTGATGGATACAAGGTATATCCTTCTTTTGACCAGTGTGGCTCCTTTTCATCAGTTTCATCAGTCGGTCCTTTCAGTCCTGAAGATGTTTCACTCTGCAGCTTCATGTGCCACTTAATTATCACAAGGTCAGTTAGAAAGTCTGTTACAAAACAGCGCTCATTTGTCCAAAAGATGACTATCAGGATCCTCTGCTGCACTTAAAATCTACACATGCACACATCCAGATCGAGTATGGTGAGTAAAACAGCTGAAAACTTGATTCAAACTGTGCTTTTCATTCCTGTGGAGACACATTTCACAAGACAGCAGAGAATATTAACTAGAGCTCTGCCTCACGATCAGTGTCATTATCAATTAATCTGTGGGTTCGTTTTCAAATTAACTGATTAAGCCTGACATAAATGGTCTCGCTCAATAATCACACACAGCCATGTGACACATAATCCTCCATAAAAGCACAACTTGCCTTTTTACGCCTTGATAACAGGAGTTAAATAGTGCACTTTAAAGGAGCTGGTAGGTGATTATGTCACTTTTAAATAGAGTCAGGCTCGCTGTTAACCCTTGATTCCTCTCTTTGCACTCGGCTCTGCAAACTGAACACCAACATAACCATACCAACATAAAAGTGATTAAAAAAATCTGCTGACCCCTGGCAAGAATACATAAGCAATATAAAAAAGTGGATTCATACCAAATACGGTTATCATGGCAGTGTCCCTGGTTTGATCCCAGCTGTTTCACATCAGGTTTCCTGTCAGAATCTGCACTGAAACCTTCTAACAAAAATAACAAAGTGCCTGAGCGGTGATCTATAATATCTAGATTGGAGTGGAAGAGCTACACAGCCTGCCAGCGCTCTGACCTCACCTCATCCATCACTGCCCGTGTGTCTGATCACTCAGCATCACACTGACCTCACTGAAGCTCCTGTGGCTGAGCGGGAGCAAACCTCTGCAGCGGGCTTAGCATCTGCTGAAGTAACTAAGTACATTTATTCAAGTACTGTGCTCTGAGAGCAGCTTTCTATTTCTACTCCATTCAATCTCTGAAAGCTTTAGTTACTAGATAGTTTACAGATTCACCTAATTAATAGCCAGTATTATCAACAAATAAATAACGATACATTATAATTAACTGCGCTAAAGCTACATGCTAAGTTATTAAAATAGGCTCAATGCTTACTGGCCGAAACATTAAGATGATGTGTTAATTAATTAATGATTATGTTACATGTAACAGAGTAGTTCTACACTCCGGTCTGACTGCTTTTATTTTAGTAACAGATCTGAGTGTTGAAACCAGGAAGTGGAGGCTAACATGGCTGCTACCAGGGTCACATGTTCCACAGCCACATGCTCATGTAATATTCAGGTGTCCACATACTTTTGGCCAAAGGGAGAGAATCACAAGAACCAGTGCAGTTTTACCTTGCTATACAATATTTAAATGGATGAAGTCAGAGGGAAATACACACACACACACACACACACACACTCACACACACACACACACTCTCACACACACACACACACACACACACACACACACACAGAGTCAGCAGTTTGTTCCACAGTCGCGGTGAGAGAGACACACAGACACAAACAGAGGAAAAGAGAGAGAGAGCGAGAGTCCTGTTAAAATGTGTCAGAGACGATAGGGATAATACATTAAGCTGGATGTACACACTCAAAACACACACACACACACGTACACGCTGGCACACACACACACACACACTCACACACACACACACAGTCAGGTCTGCTTCAGTAATCCTGAGGACAAAGATGAGCAGAGTTCTGACATCAGCACCTCTTAAAGGACAGTGTGTGTGTTTCAGTGTGTGTGTGTGTTTGTGTGTGTGTGTGTTTCAGTGTGAGTGTGAGTGTGTGTGTGTGTGTGTGTGACAGCAGTAGAGAAAGCAGTTTGTGACAGTGTGGGTTTTTGTGTGTCTTTGAGTGTGTGTGCGTCTGAGCCCTTTTCTCTGCGTCTAAGTCAAAAAGCTTAAAACGGAGGGATGATATCATGCTGTGACACACACACACACACACACACACACACACACAGTCATCATTATTAAACACACTCAGTCACAGCCTAAACATAGCACCTTCGTGTGTGTCACCATCCATATAAAATGAGATTTTTATTAGTTTTTACTACAATTTCATGTTCATGTGAAACTCCACTCTGTAACCATTTTATAAACACACCTGCTCGGTCTGCAACACCTGTCCTTTGATACACTCGGCTGTAATGACGCCTGTGATGCTCAGTTTTTGTGTTTCCTCCATCACATGATTCAGCAGTGAGGTTACAGTTAGTGATGCACTGAATGTTTCTGATATTCTGACCTCATCTTGTATGGATGTAAATGCAGAGGATTAAACGAACACAGAGCTGTACAACATATAAAGACATATAACATATAAACATGTAACTGCATTTTATTTCTGACATTCAAGCATTAAAGGCAGGCAGCAGATTAAACAACGTTCCAGACACACAACATATAAGAGCTGCAGACAGTAAGACAAGACTCAGGTCGTCACGTCCTGCATCACACGGGGACAAACAGCTCAGTCAAAGCGTCCTCAGCCTGATGTGTCTTCCTCCAACTACCTCAATCTATTTCTGTTAGCGACTAAAGTGACCAGCTCCCCAAAAACCGAATCATTCTGCAACAAATTCCAAGATGCAAGAGCAGAATACCTAAAATCCCAAAGCAGACATGCTGACAGATAGCAAGAGCAAGTTCTGTGAATCCGCCTCAGAGTGCAGTCGGTAACTTCCAGGTGTGTAAATTTGCATAAGTATGAAGGACACAAGTTAAGAATTGTCTTAAAATAAGGACATGCAAATGATTAAGTCTGTCGAGGGACAATGCAAGCCAACCAAGCCTGGCGTACTGGGAGCAATGCTTATTAATTAATTCAGAATTACTTATGATGGATGGAGAGGCTCCATATAATTCACTTCACTTTAATGGGGTGGTGGAAGAAGCATTCAGACATCTTCACATCTTCTCAAGTCTAATTTTATCCAACCATCAGTCCAAGACTGATCACCTGCCATATA
>JAPZDZ010000015.1:17068229-17080827 GCA_029783805.1 Acanthurus tennentii | reverse complement strand
TGATGATGATGATGATGATGATGATGATGATGAAGATAATTATTCTGCTGTTGCAGGAATGGGGGTTGTTCAAACAGCTGCCCCAAATTTTAAACTACGGTTCCCATCATGCTCTCTGCTTGGCCATTTTGCGCTGGGAAGTGGCTTCTTGCTTTTAATTTTAAATGTTTCTTTCCTTTCCTTTCGTTGCTTTCTTTTTTCCTTATTTTCCAGCAGTCCCGAGCCAATCACACGCAGCTCGACCACTTCGCTGTAAGCCATGTCGTTGCCGCGGTGATGTCACCGCTGACATGGCAGACAATGTGTGTTTGGCTCTGGTCGAACCTGTGGATCCATACAGTGGTTATGATACAGTGATTATTATTATGTTTCTGTGTGAAAAGATATAAAAGTCATTTAATGTTTTTGTTTTGGTTTTTTGGGGTGGGGGGTGGGGGGGGGCGAGGGGGTGAGGGGGTGCAGCAGGTCACACAGTCAGCTCACCGTACCGCTAGCTTCTTTTGGCTAATCTGAGTTAGCTGACAGCTTTGAGAGCGAACTGGTTGTGTTTGAGGAGAATGTCAATTATTCAAATTTGCTGTTTGTTCAGTGTTTGCTAAATATATTTTAAAAAATGAAATATTTCATTAGACCAAGCAGCTTTCGGCCGTCATATCAGCTGATCAGCTAGTAAAAAAAAATAAGAAACACTGTGAGAAAATTATTCTGTTTGTGGAACTTTAACATTATCAGTGTATCCCCTAAACAAACTGATGGAAGCTGTTGTCTCCACGTTCCACAAGCTAAGAAATGCATTGGCATGCTTAAAGGGAATGCTAACCATGCTAACACACTGTTCGAGGAGTATTAGCTTTGGTGGCTTGTTCTTAACAAAATGAGTTTGTACGCAGAGCTCTTCGGCTACCTCATTAGCCTAGCAGCTGGTGAAATACATTTTATTATAAAAAGTGGTTGTTGTGAGCTAGCTTGTCAGCTAGCTGTGAGTTAGCGTGTTAGTCAGGAAAAGATCATTCTGATCATATGCTGTTTGTAACCAGGATTTAGTTTCAAAATATACACAACGAGCGTAATGCAATAATGCACTATATTTGGTATGTTGTAAGGGGATGCTAACAGTGCCATAATCTCAAAGAAACGAGAGCAACGATGGTAGCTGCATGCTAACTTGTCAGTGTGGCGGCGCGGTGAGCTGACTTCAGATCTGCTGCTCAGGGCGGACATGTTGCCTTCAGACAGCAGACTCACACTGGTCCAGTACCTTATATATGTGTGTATGTACGTGTGTGTGTTTGTGAGAGTGTGTTTTTGTGTGTTTGTGCGTGTAAGTAAGCTGCATAACAACAGTGAACCAGGCCAGTTTGTGATGACCTTTGAGGGCCCGGTGGGGTTGGGTGGGTGGTTGGGCGGGGGGAGGGGTTGTGTTATATTTACTGAGCAGGGCAGCCCGCAGGTGTTGTTTCTGAATTATTAACCATATTGTTACCCGATTATTAATGTTATTAACGCAACACATCTGAGAGGGAAACACTGAACTATCGGGCGAACATTGTGTCAGTCGGCACCTTCAGCTGATGGGCATTTTAAACTCTCCAGGTTTGCAGGACTGAACTTGACCAATAGTTCGAGCTGGTCCTCCGTGTCTTTGCATGGGTGTGTTATTCATGCTAATACTTTAGCATGCACTGGTTTGAGTGATGCTAGCTCACAGCTAACAGGTTAAAGTATTAGCATGGAGTACCATAACACATGGGTGGTTTTGGAGTCAGAATTGCCATCAGTTAAAAGAAGAGTGTTGAGTTAAAATCTCAGTGTTTCTTTAAAACGGTAGCATGGCTGAAGTTGAGACCAACCAGAGGAGGTTGAAGCTGAAGCCACGCCCCCCATGTGTTGAGGGCGTGGCCTGTGAAGCAGCAGCCACAGAAAAACCTTAGTTCTGTCTTCTGTTTGTAACGTGAGAGTGGTCATCTTATGGATACAGTGTGTTGGACCAGTGACCTCTGTGAGTACTGCTGTGCACAGTGTTGTACTTCTGGGAGTACTGCGGTACAGTGTGGTACAGCTGTCAGTATTCGGGTTCTCCTCCAGTACGTTCACTCATGTAGCATGTTGATGTTTCTGTCAGTACTCAGCCTGATCTCCAGGAGATGCAACAGTTTGCATGTGAGAAGCTTCCAGGCGAAAGGTCTGTTTGCAGCTGTGAATTGGCATTTTCATTAGCATAAAACTATTAGCATGCTAACAAACAGGAAAGCCAACGTAATGAAAACTTCCACATGAATCTAATTGAACATTTTGGGGAAGTGGCTGTGTGCCGCCACTGTGTGTAAACCCTTCTGATGAAGCATGCATTTCAAGTCTCTGGTTTCTCCTCCTAATTGCGCTGTCAAGCTAAACTTGGCTCACTACAGCCCCCTGTGGCTGGAGGGCAGAGAACACCTTCTGCAGTTGGTGCTGCAGCAGTGAGCCAACAATCAAAAACAAACGTGAACAACATGAACCAACCACACGAAGGAAATTTATGCCTCATCAGAAGGATTTTAGACAAAAACGTTTCAGATTTTTGAAGAAATTACTTCAAAGATTTAGGTATCCCTTTTCAGCATTAATATGTACATAAATACTTATCTGATGGTTTATAACACTGTAATGTATTTGTAAAGCAATATAAAGACATTTAAAGTGTTAATTAATCATTTTTTCAAACAAAATTCTCCTTTAAATGATCCATTACAGGTTTATGAATGGTTAATGAGTGATTAATAACACGGTAAAACATTACAGTAATAATATTTAATGTTATTTCATGACTATTTTATAATTTTTGTTTAACAATTTACAAGAGACAAAAAAAAATCCATAGCAGTATAATGTTACTAACACAACACAAAGTTTTGAGTTTGCAAATGTGTGTAGAACTTTTAAAACGCAGATGAAAATCAAGATTTATTCTTAACCCTTAAAATGATTCCCAAATGGTTATAAACGTAGAAATGTATTATTTAAAATAATTATAGGTTCCTCATTCCTGTGTTCAGTACATTAATACTTTATACTTAGTAGCCACTTAGAATTTGTAATTTTATGTGATAACAAATGTGTCATGCTGTGTTATCAGCTATTCATTAGGAGGAAGAGTTACGGTTATTAATAAATAGAGAAACTCTTAAAAAACGTCCTTTCACCTCTTTACAAATACTTTGTAGTGTTATTTACAGTTTTTAATGTGTTTTGCTCAATTACTCTTCACGGTTAAGCAGGTGTGGTTATGAAAGTGGAATCAGGTTTTAGTCATAATCACCCACACTCAGTAAATGACACAGCCCCAGTTCTGTGGCTGATGGCAGCACCTGCATGTCCCACCTGTGCTTGCCTGGAGGACAACCAATCAAATCCACGCTTGTCCGCAGCTGCAGCCAGACCTGCCTGGTTTCCACAACGAGTGAGAGGCTTCGGTGGTATCCATCATTTCATTTGACTTCTGAGACTGTTCATGTTGATAGTTTTGTCATAGACTTTTAGCAGAGCTCAAGGTCTCAGTATGCCTAAAAATAGGTAGGTTAGGTTGAGTGATGTGTCGTTAGGCTTGTCGGGCTGTCGGCGGTAACCACCTCCAGATTCTGCGTCTGAAAGGGGGTTTCAAGACCTAGTTTGAAGCAGAGAGAGGCCTGAACGTCCTTGATAAATTGAGGTTGTTAAAATACACATAGCAACACGCGAGCAGTTCCCCTCTGCTTCTAGTCATTGCGTTAAACCAGGCTGAATCCATCCCAGACCTGCATCTCTGCTGGACTCAGATCAAACTGATTGGGATTTTCTCATGTGAGCAAACTGCTCCTTCAAATGAACAGAAGTCACAGTGAAGTGATGAATGCAGCTGCAGCCAAAAGCAAACTGAATTAATTCATTAACAATGAGATGAAATGATTTTACATTACTGATATAAATCTGCTTCTTTTTCTCTGTATGGCATGATGACCAGTGAAATGTAAAAGAGACCAGTTCAGCCAGTGAGATATCAGGTTAAAATCCCATTTCCATTCTGCTGAATCAATGTGGTCATGCCGGTGGATTTTCTAACTGGTATGAAGTTGGTCTGAACTGGTTTCTTCAGTACAGAAACCCACAGCAGCAGCGGGAGGTAGGGGAGGGGAGGGGGGATGAAGCCAAATGTAAAGTAAAAACTAAAAAGCCTTAAATGAATTAAAGTGGTGCAATTTTGTAACAGCAACCTGACATGTGGAGTCATTCTGACAGACAGACAGCCAGACAGACAGACAGACAGACATACAGACAGACAGACAGACAGATAGATAGATAAATAGATAGATAGATAGATAGATAGATAGATAGATAGATAGATAGATAGATAGATAGATAGATAGATCTGTGAAATCATGCATATCATCACAGTAGAAACTATGTGGAATTAATTACTTTCACAACTCACATTAATATATATTTCTTTTATATAATAATCTGGTAAAGTGTAAATAATCACTATGCAAATCTGAAGGGAGGGGTCATTATTCAGCCAGCACATGCCCACCGTGCGGCTGACGTCAGTTGTCAACATTGCAGTCTTGCTGCCAACGCGCCTGCGCAAGAGGCTGAGCTGCCATGGTAACGGCGGCAGCTTGTTTCCGTTATTGAAGATGAACAGAAGGAGCGTTTGAGCCGTGAAGTTGGTTAGCTAGTTTTATTTTTTTATTTTTATATTCACCGGCTCTCTAACAAACTCAGCTCGTCGCACAATTATAATGGACTAAGTTCTCGCTGTGTTTCGTTTGTCCTGAGAGCGCCATGACCGTCCGCTTCAAGGTAAGCAACCGGTGTTAGCATTAGCAACAGGTTAGCACAACAAACATGCTAATGAACGTAGCTCTCTAGCTCGCTAACTGTAATAATCATGAACGAGAAGTAACGTAAAATAAACTGCTGACAGCGTTAGCTATAGTGGACTTGTCTTGACCCGGTTAATCGGACAGAACCTTTGCAGAGTCAGGATTAATGTGATTTAATCTGATGTCATGAGCTAATCCAGCTAATCAGTGTCAGATTAACTGCCTGTCTGTGCTAACATTCACCTGATTGTTCAATAACAACTGCACTTCCTGCTGGTGATATAACAATAAACCTACAATCTTTAATGCTACTTGGTAGTTAATAATTGATATTAAAGTAATGTTTTACTTGAAATGCTCTAAGAAATGCTGATGGGCATTTGTCATAACGTAACGTTATATTTTTCAGCGGGCTGCAGTGATGATTATTTAATTAGTGAAAAGTCTCATGATGTTACAGTCAATTAGTAAGTCATGCAGGCTAGAAAGTGCCACCAATTAGTTAAAATGCCAAATGCAATATTTTGATTAACTGATGTGAAAAAGAGAAAAGAAGAGTTAAAAACTGAATTATTCCTAAACCTACATGTATCTTGCACAATATACCTTTCATTAATTATATGTTCTGTTTGCTACAACACCTGATTGAGGCTAAATGATGCTTACATAAGAGCAATACTCAAATCCAAGAATCTTTGTTTTTTTAATGCAACATTTTATCAAAAGGAAATGTTGTAGAGGTTTTGTTCATCATTTTATTGACTTCTTCTTCTTAACTTCCTCTGTTTGGATCTCCTGTCAATATTTAAAATTAAGTTCCGAGGGGTTTTATTCAACCATGTAAGTAGGATTTTCAAGAAGTCTTTGTATAATTGTTAATTTGTTTTAGTGTCAGAGTGAATACCAGAAGAGCTACGGGGTTTCCAGGTCCAGAAGTGTGTCTCCTCAGCGCTGCGCTCCATTGGCTGGTCTGCGCTCGGATCAGATGGGTAAGAACACTGATATGAGGCGTGAAGAGGACTTGACAAACTTAAGTCTGAAAACGCTTCAGATGCAGAGGAGTGTGAAGTTTGGACTTTATGTTGTACATTTATGTCTTCCAAGACAAAGAACCGCAAAAACAGCTGAACCTCAGCTTCTGGGTTTCTGTGGATGATCTTTATCATCACAATGTAGCAAAACATTGACTTACTAACATTTAATAACCTTAGAATTAGAATTCTCTGCACTGTCCCTGTGTATCACAATGAAACAACCGCCTCTTCATAAAGGGGAGTAAAATTCAAAGTTGTAGCTCAGAGTTCAAGTCGCTTATCTCACCAATAAAAACTGAAACTCTGAGATGATATGTGAACACTTAAGTACTAAACAGTAGTTACGAAAGAGAAATAACAAAGAACTTGATTGTTTTATTATTTTTTTAAAGCCTCAGGATTCATTTTGTTTCTCTTTTGTTATCTCTTTCTGTCAGGTGTCAGCAGAGAACCGGGTCTCCAGCGTCGGAAGAAGCTCAGTTCTGGTTTTCTTGCTCAGTCTTGCAGCTCCCTGCTGAATCCACCAAATCTGCAGCACCCTTTCACTGAGCCTGCTCCTCATTCACACAGAACAGCACCCCCTGCTGGTACAAAGTCTCCATCACAAACCCATCGGAATCCTCTCAGAAGGAAATTAGAGCATTCATCATGTCAGGATGTGAACATTCCTGTGTAAGTTACTCAAGCGTTCTGTAAATGTGTTTCTCTCTTTTCCAGCCTCAAGGAGTCGCTCAGCCAACAGGAAGGAGCTGAATTCCCCAGCACCTCTTAAAGCACATGCTGAGTCTGAAACGCCAGCAGGACCACGACCTGCTGCAGACCCAGAACCTCCAGTAACGCCAAGACCTGTTGCAGACCAAGGAAGCCAAACAGGAACTCGGCCAGGAACAACAGAAGAACCAGGATCTGCTGGAAAATCTGGTAAATACAAATCCCGTCTGCTTTCATTGTCTCCTTGCACACATCTTAATTCTTCCCTCAGAGACCGTCTTTAGTCTCGACACTCTGTTCTTAGACTTTTGATTTTAAACTGTTAAATTACTCTACCACTGTTGTTTTTGCATCTCTGCAGCAAAGTCCCACTACTCCAAACCTGATAGCCAACCACAGCTGAGCCGACCTTTGACAGCAGCACCTGAAGGACAGCAGCCCGCGGCCAATGAGGTGAGCCGAAATACATCCATCAACAGAGAAACTCCCTCTGCCACAGTTTTGTCTCTGCGCTTTGTTGAAAAATATTAGTTAACAGTATCGACCCCATGTTACCGAGTTCAGCATGCTGTACGGTGGAGGGCGGGGCTGAGGTCAGGAGGTCAAAGGTCAGAGTACAACAGACAGTTCAGCTGGAAGAAGCCTCCACCTGCCACCTCACCTTTACTGACTGCAGAACAGGTACGCTTCATGCCACACGACACACCCGCGTTTCACTGTAACTCAACGTGGAACAGGAGTCCGACTGTCCCGACCTGACCCCCCCACCCCCCGCAGGTCCTCCACCACAGCGGCAGATCTGTGCCCCCCTTTAAAAAGAACCCGGTTTCCATGGAAACAGAGTATCAGCGAAGCTTCCAGGGTCTGGTCCCGCCCACCGAGCCGTGCCTACGGAAACATCTAGAACATGAGAGGGTTCCACTGTTCCACACACACACGGTAAACACACACACACACACACACACACACACATAACCTGCCTGTCTTAGTTTTTAAATACAGGATGTTTAAATAACTACACGACTCATATATGAGACTCACACTCTCTGTTTGTGCTTTTTCCCTTTAAACTGTAAAAATAATGATCGTAGTTAATCGTGTTTAACGGTCTCAGTTTCTGATTGTTGGCTCTGCAGTGAAGTCTGTTTGTCTCAGAATATAGAAAAGAAACTCCAAAAGAAACTTTAATTGTATTAAATTAAAGAAGTTAGTGGAACAGAGGCCAGACAGGAAGTGACATCATGACTGTGGCTCTTTTTAGAAACTTAATAAATAGATTTTGTTTTCATATTTAGACCAACAAAAAGAGGAGGGAGGAGTCAGAGAGGAAACTCCGCCCCAAACATGATGCTCCTACTCCACCGAGAGAAGATGCCACGCCCCCTCCACCTCCTCCTCAGGTGCAGAGGAGACAGAGGTGTGTTTGTGTGTGTGTTTGCGTGTTTGTGTGTTCATGTGTGTTGTGAACTCATGAAGTTTCTGAAGTCGTCCGTCTGTCTGACAGGATGTTGACAGAGTATCAGTCCAGCTTTCGTTCTCCTCTCTGCAGGATCCAGGAGGAAGGTGGCGCCGCAGACACTGACGCCTCTCAGGTCAGGGTTCAGTCTTTATAAGTGTGCATCAATTAAGAAGTGAGGTCACATCCTGTCTGATCAAGCTGCAGGTCAGGTGAGAAGTTACAGGTCAGCACGAAGGAAGGTTCAAGTCATGTTTAGCCTAGCTTGGCATAAAGGCTGGAAGCTGTGGGAAACTGTAAGCTTAGCGCCTTTACAGAGGAGACACTTCTTAAAAACTCCGAAATGTTTCGACTTTGTTGTTTTGTTTGCAAACAAACAACTCAGCTGGGTTTCGTTTGCAGCTCAAACGTGGACAAAGACAAAAGAAAAACACAATACTTCATTTTTTTCTTGTGTGAATCAACACAAAGGTTTTGTCAGATTTTACCTTTTTGTTTGTTAAAATCAAACATTGCAGCACTTTATCTTTTTCAGTTGTGTGTGTGTGTGTGTGTGTGTGTTGCTGATGGAAAACTTGAGTGCTGAGTGTGAGCATTGAAACCACAAAGCTTCATTTCACGGAAACAACTCACTGTTAGTCACACTCACACACACACAAACACACACACACATGCACACAGGTAAGTTCCAACCAGGCATGGAAAGTGTTGCTGGGGGGGGGGGTAAAATTTTTTAACAAGCAATTTTTTGACTTTTCTGCGTAAAATCTGAAGGTTGTAACTGACACCAGATCAGCTGAAAGCATCAAACAGCAAAAAAGATCAACAAAATTCAAAGTTCATCCCTTTAATCTGTGCAGGAAAAAACAGTTTCTGCAACCGTTTTACATTTTGTTCCTGATTTTTGAAGTTTTGAACTCTACGACCAAAAATATTCCCGCAGGCCTGTTCACGTGTTCAGGCTGCGGCTCCAGATCCGGGCCCTTTGGTTCCTGTGAGGAGGAACCTCAGAGGAGATGACTGACTGATTTGGTCATTTGTAAACAACTTCTGTGCTTCTGTCGTAGTTAAACGGTTAAACTGCATATTTTCCACAGAACAGAGCTGACTAACGTTTTGGTGACATGCTGCGGGGCGTTTAATGGAAACACAAGCGTCGTCTTTAGTGGTTCTTATCAGCAGCAGTGACGCTGTGATGAAGCCGCCATGACGTCATCGTGACGCCGCCGCGCCCGTCGGGATCTGTGGGTCAACATTCTTCATACTTAACGGCAGCAGTTGAACATCAGGTCCTTCCCTGTTTAAACACAATCACAGCACAACAAACCACCTCCATAAAGAAAAGGTTCCCCCAGTTCGGTGTGGAGGACTGGTGTGACGTTAACCTTTGACCTTTGGGATGAACTGACTCACAGACTGTGAGAAAGACCTGATCCGCCAACATCAGAGTCCAACCTCACTGCTTCAGAGTCAGACTGGGGTCAGAGCTCCTCAGCAGATCCCCCAGCAGAGTTCAGGCTCTCGTGATGTTAGAAACACGTTCAGTGAAGTGAGCGTGTGACAGGAGACGCTCAGTTTCTGTTCAAACAGTTTAGAACCGTAACGTCGTCTTTAGAGGATGTAGTTCGTGCTGCTGTTGGTCTGTAAAAACAGCCTGTAGCATAAAGGTCTTTTGTGATTTAAAGGTGGTGACTTATTCAGCGTGACAACCACGTTTATATTTACGTGCTTGATTATATCTTTGTGGTTTTCAGGTTTAGTACTTCAGTTTCAGTTGGCTGATAAGGTATAAATGATGAGAAATAAATAAAAGCAAAAGAGCTTTTTAGTGGTTTGACGGTCTGTGACACGGACCTGAAACGTTTCATCAGAGAGCTGATCATCATCACGTTCCTGCAGGATTGAACAGATCAGTTCCTGTCCGGTGCTCCTGTGCAGTTTGGTGATGTTTGGTGTCTTTTCTGTCCACACAACATGAAGATCGACGGAGCATTTAAAATAATGATGCTGCAGCTTTTTTTTTCTTCTAAGTAACTGACCTCCATGAACCTGTGAGTGATGTGTAACCTGATTACTTTCCATCCCTGCGGCGAGTCTGGCTTTGAAAAGTTTCGTTGTGTGGAGGGAAGCTGTCCGCTGACGTCAGGCGGCGTCTGTTCAGAGGAAATGAAGTCGTCCCAGCCTCAGAGCCGCTGTCATTCAGCAGAGCAGCAGTCAGTGCAGAGATGTGCAGCGTCAGGCTTACGGCTCGTCTCAGGGTTGAGGTTAGAAACCACATGAGGTCAGTTTGTAAACAGGGTTGCGGGTAATCCCGGGTTTGGATTGGGGTCAAACTCAGGTTACTGTTAGTTAATCGCAATCTCCAGCCCGAGTTCTTACAAAGAAGACTGTGAAGTCAGCTTAAACAGTTTTGGTTTGAAAAGTAAAAGCAGGTGTCATTTTAAAACCCTGTGTTGCCTCTCCTGAATCTTGTCCCTGAGCTCTTCCCCTCCGTTTGTTTACTGTGTCACATGAGCTTTCTGGCTTCCAACATGCTTTCTACATGTTTTCGGTGTTTCGGTGCTTTTGGTGCGTGTGTGACATTTCTGAGTGTTCTGACTCACACTTTCACTGTTGTCATTCATTTAAAATGCAGCAGCTAAACATTCATTCTGTATGAAATGACAGAAATGTTCCATCAGTCCAGTTATTTAAAGCAGGAATATATTTTTATACATTTATGAGGACTTTTTATTACTGACAGCAGTTTGAAATCATTTGATGAAGCTTTGTTTGTCCTCATCCTCTCACCAAACGCTAAAACTTGACCTCATGGTGGCAGTAGAGGAGGAAGATCACCCAAAATCATCCAGAACACATACAGCAGAATTCATTTCAGGCAGTTTAAAGTGAAAATATAACAAAGAAAAGCAGCAAACTGTCACTTCTGAGGAGCTGAACCCAGATGATGTTTGGTGTTTTTTTGCTTGAAAAATGACTGAAATGTGTAATTGATTGTCAAATAGTTTCAGATTCTTTCAAACAACTGATTTTTTTCTGTTCAAACATTCTGGATTTAACTGGTTTTCTTCATGTTCAGGATCGGAGGCAGAAGGCTGAGCTTGTTTGAATGATTTTACTTTGTATAATTTATATTTACTGCAAATGTGTCGTCGTCCTTTTAACCACAAACTGCCTTCTCTTCATCAGAGAGGCGGGGGTCTCAGTTCTCGTCTGCTCGGGGGGGATTTTACTCTCTAAAGTTCCAGGAACTAGTGTTGTTTTTTTTGTTTTTTTTTTTCACTGCTCAGCAAAGTCGTGATGTAAACTGAACTTTGCCGGTCGAACACAAACCGGCTTCAGCTTCATTCACGCCAGCGCCTGCTAGCATCACCATCAGGCCCAGAGAGGAGAAATGACAAGATGTTATCTCATCGTTTTTCCCAAGCAGCCTGAAAAAAAGAGCAAGATGGAGAGAGAGAGAGAGGAAACGTGGTTACAAACTAGAGCAGTAAAGCAACCAGAAAACACTCAGCACATTGTTTCAAACTGCCTACTGAAGCGTTCAGACTCTCGTGCGGTTTATTTCTTCACAACATCGACATCAAACAAACTGCAGAAATCAAAGTGTTGTTCTCACATCACGTGCAAAGACCGAACGATGCACAGACAGTTTGTTCAATCTGCTGCCGACCTGTTTCAGGTCGGGGATCTGATTTACCGCAGAGTTGCTGTCTGTTTTCTGACAGACTGGCCCCATGAAGAGGCTGTGTGTGTGTGTGTGTGTGTGTGTGTGTGTGTGTGAAACATCACTGGATTTCTGTAATGCTGCAGAAAATTTAAAAATGTGATGATGGACAGATGAATTCTGCAGTCAGAAGTTTCCATCTTGTCTGATTGATCAGTGGAATCATGAAGTTTTCCCTCTGATGGACATTAAAGATGATGACATCATCAGTCGGGCTGAGTGACATAAATAAACACGAACATGTGACTCACGTCGCGGCTCAGACTCACCGAAGTGACTCAAAAACAGAGTTCAAAGTTCAAAGTTACCCTCACCTCCTGCATGAGACTGTTGGGTCAACAACGGGTCAGAAACTCTGTGTGTGTGTGTGTGTGTGTGTGTGTGTGTCCAGGCGAAGGAGCTGAGGCAGCAGGCCTCGTTGTACCGCCGTCGAGCCTGGGGGACTAATTTCTCCAGATATCACCTGAGCCAGCTGCTGTCAGAGCACAACGCTCTGTGGGAGCCGACTGACACCACGGACTCAGCCACTGACCCCCCCACCCCCCGCATGACCCTTGACCTCTGCCAAGATCCGGACAGCCGCAGCACTTCTCATGTGGAGGCCCTGGACCTGGCCAGGTGAGAGTCAGGTGGAAAGAAAACAAGAAACCACATGAGAACTTTTCTGAGCTGTTTTCTGAGTGTTTGTCTGTGTGTGTTTGTCTGTGTGTGTGTGTGTGTGTGTGTGTGTGTGTGTGTGTGTGTGTGTGTGTGTTCAGCCGCTCCAGTAGCTCCAGCAGGAGGTCTTCTGTTTTGGTGTCGGGAGAAATTCAGCATACGAACAAAAACA
>JAPZDZ010000015.1:17042718-17062365 GCA_029783805.1 Acanthurus tennentii | reverse complement strand
AGAACAGGAGACAAAACTGGAGAGAAAAGACGAAAGGGAAACATCAGGATTTGGAGTTCTGGGTTTCCGTCAGTGGAAGGATCAAAGGAAAGCAGAAGTGAGTCACACCGATCAGCTCCTTCACCTGACTGCGGAAACTCGCCGTGGACACACTCACAGTGAGACCTCCGCCCCCGTGGCTCCGCCTCCACGCGCTGACACAACACTGAACTGCACGCACTGTCACCGCCGTGCTGAGTCAGCGAGAGTCATACTGTTCCCGCTCAGGTTTTTAAAAAAAATGATCATTTTATTCACCTGAAGCAGAAACCACCACAGAGACAGAAACTCACGTTTTAAGACGTTTTCACAAAGAGAAGAGAAACATTTTACACGAACAAATAAAGTTACTACGAAACTTTGTCACTTCTACTTCTACTGTGCCTCTAAAAGCACACTCTTCAACTCGAGATCTTGGAGTTTTTCAAAAATTTTTCAGCTTGTTTTTCATTTTTCCAACATGGTCTTATTTGAAAGCATCAGAAAAGCCAGAAAAACTTACAATATAATTGAATATCCTTGTATTTTTTGAGATGCTGCATTTCACACACCCTTTAGCAGTGGTCCGACTTCACGGTGAAATCATCTGCACTTAATGTCTTATTTCTGCAGCTTTCATGACACAAAACACACGCATACTGCTGGATATTTCACAGTTAACGAAGTGATGAAACCGAAGCACATTTACATGGTTAATCATGTAGTTTTAGTCATTAAACCTCCACTCAGTGGTGGTTTGACGTCATTTTGTGTCGTTAAAAGATGAACGATGACTGAAAATACTTGAAAACTGAAGTTTGATGACACAAAAGATTCAAACCCACGAGCTCGTCACCAACCCGTCGACGCTCACTCGGTTTATTTGACAGTGGAGTTTTGATGGAGGTCAGACGAGGCCTTTAAGGACGCCTGATGCATTCAAAGGCCCGGGCGGCAGCAGTTAGCTTCGACGCTAACTGCTGCTCAAACCACAATGTCTCTGTGTTGCTTTTGTTCTGTTTCTGGGCTCTTTCGTCCAGAATTCAAGAACAGGAAACGTCTGTCATCATTTTTTCCTCAAAAAGCTCAGATACGATGAGTCAGTGACGCTGACGAGGTGGACCAACCAGAGCGCTGCTTCCGCAGGTGGGAAACTCAACCCTCCACCACACAAGAGACACAAGAGAGGATGTGGTGTGTGTGTTTGTGTGTGTGTACGTGTGTGTGTGTGTGTGTGTTAATATTGACGGTTGGAGGAAATAAAAGCACAACTGGTTGCGTCTTCTAGGAAACAAACACACAGGAAGGATTGTTTTAATGTAGGAGATGACCACTGAATTCCAGTTAATTAACATTTACCATAAAATGTGTGTGTGTGTGTGTGTGTGTGTGTGTGTATCAGACTTGCAGACGTTAATTTTTTTGCGCACTCAAGGAAAAAAAGAAACACTGCAGCATTTTTCATTTTTCTTCATAAAATCATCTGATGCGTCATCATCACCGGAGTTTCAATGTGCAACAACAACAAAAAAAAAACTTTCAGTTTTTAAAAATATATTTTTATTTATTTTAAAACAATTTGAAACAATTTCAATTCTGAACATGAAGCTGTTTGACTGGAACTCTCTTATAATAAAACTGTTTGTGTGCTTTATGTTGATGTTTCTGTTGCTCATCAGACTGCAATTTTAAAAAAGATTTTGCTGTAAAGTTTAATTTTTTTTAACCCGAAGCTCTGCAGAGTTCGACTCACCTTTCAAGGCAAATTGTCTTTTTGTGAAAATAAATGCATCTTGTATTTCATTTGGTTCCATCTTTCTTCTTATACTTATTTATTTCCCTCTTGTGCTTTTGTGCCTCACAGGAAACTGAGTTTGTGTTCATTGAATCCACAAATGAACTTGATAGTTTTTGCACTTTCGCATCAGTGAGCGCAGGAATCGGGTGTCCGGCCTCCCTGAGACCCTGAAACCTGTGAGCTAACTGATGGATGCAGTTAAATTTGACTGCTGATTCTCAGAAAACAGAGAGAAATGCTGTGTAATCCTCACTGAGGCTGCAGTTTCAGGCCTGTTTCTCAAGCTGGTTTCTTGGTGAAGATGTGTCATGAAGCTCTGACACCAGAAACAGAAACGGAGGTGAACTTCTTCATTATTTTAAGGTTGTTGCTCCTGTTGTCACCACGGTAACTCAACAACGGAGGCGAGCTGAGTAAACCCCAGAAATGTCAACTCAGCACATTTGCATTTAATGTATTTTATTGTTTGAGTCCACCTGAGCTGCACAATGCACAGTTTTAATATGCAGATAAATGCAAATCAAACTCGATTTGATTTGCATTTAATCAAATTTAGTTTATCGGGGGAGTCCCTGACAATAATTTCTCTGCTCATAGTAATGACACTTTCGGCCACAGTGATGATTCAGGTTTCGCCGTGGGCCTCGCGGTGGCGTTTCCACCTGCAGTGATGATGCAGGTAGCTGCTTCTTCCTGCTGCAACGACATTTCTACTTTCAGCAGAAAGACTTTTACCTCCAGCCGCCATATTTCCACATGCGCGACGTAACGATGACAGCATTTCTTCCAGCTGCGGTGATTCTGCGACCTTTGACCCCAGACGACCAAAAGTGACAAGTAACTTATGTTCAACCGTCTGAAACCCAAAAAAACTGTCCTCAACCTGAAATTTAAAAAAAAGGCAGGTTTTTTTTTTGTTTGTTAAATTCTGCAGGTTGTTGTGCTTCGTGCAACGTGCTCAGTTTATGATGCATCCCTGATAAAAACCGGTGGAAACGCTGTAAACGCAGGTTTGTTAGAGATCACCAAGGTTCCAAGAGTCCGGAGTGAAACCGGATTAAATTCCAGAGATTATTTGTAAACAAAAACTCCAAAAAGTCCTAATTTCAGGGTCAGAAACCACCGGTTTAAAACATCATTGATTGTTTGCTGTAGCGTTAGCATTTCCTTCACTGGAGCAAAGTGATCCGGGTAACTTTTTCACATAAAACAGGGAAAATCTTTTCCGTGCTCCGGTTCATTTTCATGTAGGCATGTGGAAACACAGACTGTTGACACAAAATATGATTATTTTAATGCATCTATAATCCAACTTTTGGTTTCGGGGGACAGTGAGACCTGCATCCAGTCTGTTCTACCTGGTTTAGAACAAATCACTTTTTTTAAGGTTGAATTGAGTCATCTGAGAAAATCATTTAAATAATGTTGCTACAATCCTGATAAACTCCTGCAGATATATAAATACCCGCATAATGAAGCAATAAACAAAGACATTCCACAGTGGAAACTGTTAAATGACTGTAAAGACTCATTCAGTACACCAGAACTGAAATTAAATGAGTCAGAAAACAGTTTGGTATCAGTTTTTTTTCACCAGCCTCTTTTGCAAAGACAAGTGCAACACAAGCCAGGCCGGCGGCAGATAAGAAGTGTTACAAAAGGTGAGAGTAGGGGCTTTTTAAACTCAAAGATGGCGAGTAAAGACCACAGCTTTGGAGGTCCACACATCTTCAGAGTAATCAGCGGCTCTTTGACCTTCTTTAAGCTTCCTCTGAGAGGGTGGGCTGCGTCCTCCCCCCGACCCTTCGTTTTATAGAAATGACTGAAAAACCTTTTTTAAAGTGACGTTGTGACTCTCTTAAGTCTAAAGTGAAGAGGTGGAGCATTTTATGGGGAATTTGCTTCTGATGAAATCATCTCTGCATTTAGAGACTGTGGGTAAATAAGCTCCAAATGGTCCAACTTCAACATTAAAATGCAGGAACGTTTAAGCAGCAGTAATGACACAACCAACACATAAAACAAAATAATAATGGTAGAAATACTGGAGCCATTCAAGTGCATAACAAGTCCTTTTACTTTTGGTACTTGAAGGTCATGAGGCTGTTAAAACTTTTAGACTTTAACAGGCATTAGACAAGTTTTCTGCCCTGAATTATAGTTATGAAGTAAATGTTGATTGCACGACTTGATGGTGGTAAAATATTGATTAAGTCATGTTGATAGTTTTTTATATAAATGTAGACAACAGATGCAGTGTGCAAATTGTTGTTGCTTTCCTCCAAGAAAAATAGACGACAGAAAAAAACAATCCAGTTGTTTTTGTTTCGTAAAAAACAGGAAAAGTTAATGCAGTTGTCTGTTTCTACATTTTCATCAAAGAAAATATTTATTTTGGTGTATTCCTACTTTTTAATTGATGCAACATTTTGTAGAAATTAGATTTTTGTGCAATTTGGTGCTGCTACAGTGCAACAGCTGTGGCGTAAATACAAATCCCAGCTTCTGTAACAATACTGAGAGTCGAAATGTTTGTGTTCTTTAAAGATGGCTCCGCTAAGGACGGCGTCCGTCGAACCTGCTCTGGTCACTTGTGTTATGTTGGTTTGTAGTTTTTGTTGGTAGGTGAATGTCAGTTGTACTTCTTTCTACAGGTATTATTATAATTTTGCTGCTAACAAGCAAGTCAGAAAGTTTGCTAACACAGACAAACAGCAAATGCAACACAAGACAAAAAAACTTAGCAAGCCAGCTAACGTTACTAATCACAACAACAGGAAGTCCTTTTATTTTAAAAAACTCTTGTTGACCCCTTAAAAGTCAGATGTTTAGTCTCGTCTCTTACTTGGTCACTTTTTTTCCTTCTTCTTAGCTTCCTCCTCAAACGTCTTCCTTTGTCCTGATGTCTCTTAAAGCTGCAGTGCCCCCATCAGGCCCGAACATGAAAACTTCCTCCAAAGCTTCAGTGAAAGCAGAGTAAAAAAAAACCTCAAACACTCCTCAGTGTACCAAAGAGTAGGCTAGCTAACAGGCTAACTAGCAACTTTAGCTAGCAGCAGTTACAGGTTACTTCAGGAAACTCTGTAAATCTTAGAGTTTTATCAGTTTCAGCAAAATTGGTGGTTGCTATTGGTGTGTGAGCAGTTAAAAGAGATTTGCAGGGTTTTGTACTGAGTCTGATTGTACAACTTTGAAAGATTATCAGGCAAACATGAGCTTTAAAGTGCTGACTCTCAAAGAATAAAAACGATCCACAAGCTGTTGAGCCTGGCACTGATGCAAAATAAATTCTACGTACTGATGTTAAACTGTTAATTTTTGGGTGGCAACCAACGATCATTTTCTATATCCATTACCCTCCCAATTCTTTCCAATCAATTAAAATTTTCTTTAATAAAATTCCATAAAGTAGTCTAACATACCCAACACATTTACCTAATCATCTTTGAATGTATGTTTTTCTTGTGCTGATTCACTTTAACAGTCCAAACCCAAAATCCAAAGTGTATAATATCCACATCAAACTGGGGAAAAAAGAAATCACCTTTTTATCATCTTTCAACCTGCTTTGGCGTAATTGCTGTTTTCCCTTTGCAGTTTCTAATTAGATTTAATCAAGTAAAAAAGTAAATATCACTCATTTGAACTAATGAAAAATCAATGTTAATCTATGTACATTTAGATTAATTTATTGTGATTTTATGCTCTTTAAAGACTAACTGCCTACAATATTTTGGACAGTTGAAGGGCCTGCAGATTGCAACTACATGCAAAAAATACATGCACGAAAGCTTGCAAATAAAATGCAAACAGGTGTGTAAAGTTTCATAGAGTTCACATGAGGTTTTATGCACACTTAGAAACACACAAACACACACAAGCAGAGTATTGTTATGTGCAGAACTGGTTAACCTTTTTTTTGCATGGTATGCATGGTTCATTCAGGTTTTCAGGTAATTTTTTTTTGATGAACTGGTCTTCTTCCAGTTAAACCACTCTGACCAGGGAGTCTCCTCGCTGTGTGCATGTGTGTGTGTTCATTCAATGGAAGTGAATGGAAACCTGACCAGGGAGAATCCTTTGTGTGTGACTTTAGCAGCAGAAGAGTAAGTTTTAGAGGAAAACTGATGCCGATGCTGCTGTTTCTACTGCTGCTGCTGAAAGCCCACAGACCACATTGATGCACAACCACAGACACACACACACACACATAGATGCGCGCACACACACACACATTCACACGTAATGAGACAGGCAGGGATGCAGACAGCAGTATATAAAGACCAACAGGTCAACAGAGAGCATCAGTGAACAGACACCTCACATCTTCACTTTCTCAGCCCTTCTCTGAGGACAATCTTTTCGCAGGACAGTCGTCGATCATCAATTGTCAATCGTCAATATGTCTTCATTCTCTGGTTCAGCGTGTCTACTGCTCTTTCTGGGAATTGTGTTTGCATCTGGAAATCCTCTCCAGTTCATCTCTGAAAACCTGAAACAAGACCACAAGTACATCGAAAAAGTGCTGGTGAGTTTAGCTGTGGCATCCCACAGGGTGCAATATTAGAGCCTCTTTAATTTTTAATGCATCTTGCGGCATACTTGTTTTTAAAGGTTCTAACTGTTATATTCACGCTTTGTTTAAAGAACCTGTTTTTCTAAATTACACAGAAGTTAGAGTATGAGATTAATAAACATGAAGCTTGCATGAATTGAGTGCATTTTTAAGATGTTTACGAGTAATGTTTACTTTATCTACTGCAGGGCCTCAGTGACTTCACAGTGAATTAAAATCACATCCTTTGCAGTGATACATGCTTTCACTTTCATATATATGCCTAATTTCAGATGACCTAATTTCGTTGCTTGTTACAAAGTTTTAAATATCACAGGTGCTTGTTATAGAAACCATCTAACGTTAGTTAGTCTGCCTGTAGATTGTTCTGATTCCACTGTATGCAGGCATTTTGGAACATTAATTATTTAGCTTTTTATCAATTAAATGATAAAAAGGAATTGCAGTACAAAGTTTCTGTAATATCAGAGTCACCAGATTATGCATGTTGTGCTGATACACATGATACTTGCTGATTGTAGTGATCTCCACATCACAACTTCAGATGTTTTTATCAAACCAACAGAAAAAAGGCAGTTCTGGTGACTGTGATCAATATCATGTTATTCGTTTGCAACGATAATTATGACCATGACCTTTTTGGTCTTCAGTAACCTTAAACAACTGCTGCCATAAACAGTTGGTTAACACTGCTGTCACTACAGATACATAGTTTATTGTAGGATTGTTGTGGGTAACATTTCACTGACATGCTCAGTATTAACATTTTGCTTAAATCAATCATTTTCTCATTGTCGGCTGGCATTTCATTTCTCTAAGAACAGATTAAGGGGTTGCAAATGAGATGCATGGTTATTTACCAGACACGTTGCTGATTTAACCTGCAAAAACTCTACAAAAACTTCACCACATATTTCAGCCCTGCTCTGATCTTATCTGATCATTTCAGTCTGATTTGAATCAGCAGCTGAGTCTTGTTTTCTGACAGTGATTCTGTTTTTTTGTACTTTTCCCCCTTGTGAAGAATAACAGAGTCCACAGAGACTATTTACAAAAGGGCATGTTATGTTCAATGAAATCTGAAAAGAATCTAACTCGATTTTAGTTTGAATTGAACCTTTTTCAACACTTTGAACTCATGTAGGTTGAAAATGTTTCTGACAGAAGTGATGCTAGTTTACAGAACCACAACAGATGGTGTTTTGGTTTGAATATAAATGAATGGGATGAGATACTTTTACTCCTTTAAAGCTACTGATTCATGATGCTTTATCATTGAGATAAACTCTTTTGGTTCGTACTTATGCTTATAAGGATGAAAGTTAAAATGTTAAATAACATTAAATGTCCTGGGAATAACTGTCCATGAAGCAGCGCAAATATTTGGAGGTTGTTTTGCATATCGTGGCCATTATACAGCCATTAATACTTCAATAATCAATCAGTACCTCATACAAGGAGAATACTGTTACACTTCCCTTTAAAACAACATCTGTATCACTGACTGTTTCTGTTGCTCTGGTTGACATCTGGGCATCAATAAAAAGTGTTTTGTGTTTGTGTGTTTCAGGAGTTGGGGAAGCCGGAGATCGGCAGTAACCCTCTGTTCAGTTCGGTCATCAGGAGCATCAACACCTCATGTCAGGTACAAAAAGGCTCATAAATGACGCACTGATGGTATCAGTGGTGTTAACTTGGTCAGATTCACTGAAGTATTAAATTTTCCTTTGTGGTTTTTGTAATCTTACATTTTTTTTCCCAAAAGATATCCACAAGAAGTTAATTAATCTTGAGTTGCGTCATGAGACATTTAATTTGGAAAACTGAGTCATGCTAAGAAAAGGTCAAGGCTTCAGAATTGACCTTTGAGAGACTGAACACTTGGAGGTTGAGCAAAACAGCTTTACAGTTTTCGTAGTTACATTTCATATCATAATATGGAGACCCTAAAGGGACACCATACAATCCTGATTTTGGGAATTCTTTTGGACATTTACTCAAAGAAAAACAATACAAAGACAATATATTTATGTTGGATCTGATCAACTTGATTATCTTTGTTAAAATCTTCTTAATCTGAGATTTTGAAACACATCGGGACAGAAGCAGCAAAAGAATAAACTAAAGACTCGGGATCATTTTGCAGAACGTTTGCTTCTTTGCTGATGACAGCATTCTGTTTTATTGACTTTATTTGCAGTGAACATTTTTTTAAGAACGAGGGTTAAGAAATTATTTATCACTGCAAATATTTAGGCTCAAATGTCTGTTTTTTCAATTAAAGATGAAAGGTGCACTGATGCAAAGAATCTTAAGAACCAATGGTTTTGTGAATTACCTGTTTGTTTATAACGTTACACATGGAGGCTAAAAAAAGGTTGCGAAAATGTCTAGTAAAAAACCCTCAGTGTTGTTTTATCATTAATGTAATTAAACTCTACATATTAATCCCTGCGTACTGACTCTCAGGCATTACCTTCTCTCCTCCACAGAGAAGAGATGACATTCAGCTGATGAATATGACTCTGGACATCTACATGCGGATCTTCTCCAGCATCCTTCAGCAACAGGAAAACCAGCAACATGATAACGACCAGAGCTCGTCTGTCCTGGACAAGCTGCCCAATGACGACAGGACTCACGCTGTCCAGGCTCTGACGGCGCTTTGGAACAAGATGGAGACCCTGAAGAGACACCTGGGCCACCTGACACAAGACAGAGACGACATCATCAGCAAGCTGAACAAAATTGAGGTGAATGTTTGTTGCAGCTGCAGCTGCAACAATCTTATCAAAACATATAACGATGACAGAACTTTGTCTCTGAACCCCAAAGACATTAAGACGTTCAGTCTCAGTTTTCCTTCAGTCTGCGAACTTTTGACCAAAAGCTTTTGCAGGTTCTTTTCTGTTTAGTGAATGCAGCTCTGCAGGATTCAGCTGCACGAACCTTCCCACTGTTGTTTTTCCCTTCATATCCTGAAGGTTTTTTAGAGCTTTGATCAAATGTCAGTCAGAGACAGAATGACACAACATTTTATTCCTTAAAAGTTTACTATTTGTGACTGTTAATGGGATTTTTGCCTCTAATTTATCAGTTCAGCAAAGCAAAAGTCTGCTGGCTCCATCAATTGATCAGATTTATATTCTGGAATTTAATTCAAACTTTTTATATTCTTGGTTTTAGACTCAGATATGTTTAAATGTGACAACCTTTAGTCCGTTGAATGATTAATAAAGGCTTCATGTGTGTTTCAGCTTTGAAACACACATGAAATCACAGAAAGTAAAATTAAAAAACACAAAAAAATGAGATGAACCTAAACTCGTCCTCTCTCTCTGCAGGTCGACGACCCTGAGGTTCAGAGAAGAGCTCTGGCTGAGTTCAAGGAGATCTTCCAGGCAGCCTCGGTGATCGGCTCCCACCGGTGTGGACGCGCCCACTCCTCTTAAATGACGCAAACGATGACACGTCTGCGCTATCGACTGCTCTGATGGAAACTGACTCACCCGGATGTTGCTTTTTATTTCTCATGATATTTGTTTTTTTATTTATAACTGAGTTGAGTTGTTTGTGGTTCAACATGTTCAGACACAATTTCACAGTTTCACATATTTATTTTGCTATTTAAGAGGTTACTCCAGATCATCTCTCAATCCAGTCACTTAACTGAGTTATATTTATTTTTGTGATAATTTAATGTATTTTATTTATGATTCATTTATTTATTTTGCCTGTTGAAGGGTTGAATCGTTTTCTTGTTCATTTGAATAAAAGTCAAAATCAGCATCAACTAAAAGCTCAGTTTATTTTTTGCTTTTCTTAATCTGTTAAAACACTTTTACTTTCTTACTTTTACTTAGCTCCGAGTATTACAGAGGAGAAAAGTATCAGTTCTCACAAGTGAAACTGAATATTTCATTCGCACCAAATCACCACCAGGTCTCAAACAGATTCATGTTCAGTGGTTTCGTCTGTAATCTGATAAGAGTTGTGAAAATGACGATGATGATGCTGGCAAACTGAGGAAGACACACAGTTGAACTAACCCAGAAAGAGACAAATGATGAGTAACAAGGAAGAGTGAATCAAACATACTTCATGACTTAAACAGTCTTCAAACTCCAGAGAACAAAAAACTTTAAAGACAAGCAACGCTTCCTGCCCAAAAACACAAACAAACAACTTTCTGCACAAAAAACAACATTTAAGAAAATGACGCATCAAACTTTGACTGTGAACTGAAAAACAAGAGAAAAAAAATCAACAGGGAGTGGTACATTTCTGCAAATTAAAGATACCTTAAAACTTTACATTATTTGAAACTTTAAAACGTCCTCTCTCTGTGGTGAAGGCCTGGTTTGGTTTAAACACAAAAAATGTTAATTGATCATGTTTTGACTCAGAGTTTGTGGTTTTGTCACCAGAAACACGGCTGGAAAACATCAGAAGGGTTTTCTCATTAAAAACACCTGATTTTAACCACATAAAAGCAGCTTTTGGTTGGTTGATGGTTGTTAAACTGTCCAGCTGAAGCTCCTCTAGCCTCCTTCAGACTCATGTTTCATCAAAACTACTTCAGCTGATTTTAAATGTTGAAACTTTAATTTGTTACATGTTAAATAAACTGTATTTCTCAGTGATCATCAGAAACAAACTAACTGTCGCAGAAGAAGAAGAAGAAGAAGAAACCTGCTGGATGAAGAAGGCGGGTTGCTGTTGGCATTCTGTCCAATCAGCAGGCAGCAACCCCTTCAAACCATCCAATCACAGGACATCGCCTGAAGCTCGTAAGAGCAAGTCACACATTGAGGAAATAAACAAAGGGAATATTTGTGTGCTTTTCACTTGCAGTCTGAGCGAAAAAGGCAAATTTTTGTGAACTTTGATACCAGATGAGTTTGTGTTTTGTGTTCAGAAAACACGAGTCATGATAAGTAATACTTATTAATAATATATACTGTTTTTTATTTTGGTAATTTGTCAGGCAAAGTGTCTCAGATGGTGACTTTAGTACTTGAGTGGAAAGAAAGAAAGAGAGAAAGAAAGAAAGAAAGAGAGACAGAAATTAGGACAGAAATGAGGAAAGACAGAGAGGAGGAAGTAGAGAAAAAGAGAGAAAAAAAGAGAGAGAGACCGCGTGGAATCGGTCGTGTCATTCCTGTGACATCACTCTGACATCAGTGTATTCTCCAGCTCCTGCACCAATCATGTGGAGGGATTTCCCCTCTGCTCGTGATGTCATGAGAATGAGACGCCCGCAGGTTCGATCAGCAGCCGCAGCTGAATAACGAGTCTGTGACCTTTGACCTCACCCACCTGCTCGTTTATCGATCACTTCACTTCAGATTAATTAGAAGATTCAACACTAATTATTTCATATTTATCACTCATGTGTCTCCAAATCAAACACAACCAACATGACATTATAAGTTTCATCTAACTGAAATCTGTTCAGTCTGAAGTGGTTCTTTGTTTTCATGATCACTTTTTAGTTTCATTCGTTTTTCTTTTATTTGTCAATTTTCTAAATAAAAATCCATCTCCATATTAATAACTTGACTTGAAGTTGGCTAAAGAGCTTTTTTAAAAATCATTTCATATGTTCATTTCCCATTTTTTAGTTCCTCTTCTGTAAAACTGATTTGTTTTATGACTTTTTAGTTTCATCACATTTACATGTTCTATTCTATATATATTATAAAAGAGCTTGTATTTCATTTTGGACGAGACATGAAATGTTTTTGCTTGAATGACGACTGAAACCACCACATTGTTTAAATTCATTTGATTTCAGTTAATTTATTAATTAATCATCTAGTCATTATGGCCTGTTCTTGCTGTTTAATATATGACATAACATTAGAATTTAAAGCTCTCAAAATGGTTTTTCTACCAAAAATTATATATTTTGGCAGTATATATTAGATTAGATTAGATTGTACTTTATTCATTTATTTTATTTTTTGTCTTTATTTACATGCCACAGAAGCAAAGAGACACAGGGATGTGTAATATACATAACAAAAAAATAAAAAGTGGTAAATAAACACGATGTATAACTATAAATATAAATATGAACATAAGAACGATTTGTTGTATATATTATATTAGACAAGAGCATTTTTAAGCACTCCTGCTAGGAAAATGAAGTATTTAAAAGCACTTAAAATGGTTTTGTAACTTTTAACAGATGGTTTTCAAATGGCGATGAAACTAGGAGTTTTTAAGGAGACGATGGAAAAATTTCCATCTGTGCTCCCAACAACAACTACGTGTTTAAAGAAGGCAATTTGTCTGTTTTCCATCCATGTTTGTAGAGAAAAACTGTTTTTTAAAGTCAAAAGACAATGTTTTCTTGACCCTCATCAATTGTTTTAGGAGCCTAAACCCAAACGGACCAAAATCACAGCGTTCAAACAACCTAAAACTGAAATATTAAAGAGTAAAAACCTTTCAGTTTCAACATATTGTGGTTTGGAGAAACGGTGTCACATTTACTCTGGCGATTAGACTGAGTAAAAAGAACAATTTCCCCTGAAATGTAGGTCAACACAAGTGAGTAAGAAAACTCAGTTTAAGTAAAAGTACTTTAAAGTTTTACCCTGGTACCTGAATAAATGTATTCAGCAGGTTTTCATCACCGTTTATCAAAAGCCTCAGAGGTCAACTTTAAACTTTTACCAAAAGAGAAAATATCATTTTATTCTGTTGAAGATTTGTGACACCTTAATACCTTCAGCCAGGTGTCAACTGTGTTATGTGGAGGGGTTTCCCCTCACAGTAAGTCAGAGGACGGGACTTTTCCTGGAGTAAAAGTGACGTGGGCTGAAGAACAATGTCCAGATTTCTTTGAAGTTTAGAAAAACTGAATCATCAGTTTGACAGAAAAATGTGGACAGAGTAGGGTTTGGAAAATCTGTTTTCTCTCTTTGTGTCAGTGTACGATGCCACAACACAACTATTAATCCCACCGGGGGAAAATTATTAAGAGCAGCTTGTTTGAGACAAAACACCGTCACAAACAAAAAAAAAGATGGTACGCTGGAGCGGATTGTTGAATCAAATCTATAAAAAAAGGTGTGATCAAAAACTTACAAGACTTTTCCTGTTGTTCATGAACTGCGGTGTTGCACAATGATGTGCATGTAGCAGGTGCAAGCTTTAACTTTCTTTACTAACTAATTCAAGTTTCGCTGCTTAAAAATCATGAGCGACTGCGTTTTACATGTCAAAGTGCATCTGAAATTTAATTGTTTACCTGAAACTTTGGTCTACGGCTTCGACCTGCAGACCAAACTTCATTTCAGGAATCACAAAGACGTCAAAAGGTGCCAAATCTGGAAAGTAGCGCAGGTGGGGAGCGACGATTGTGTTTCCGTTGCGCTCTCAGGTTGTTTATATCAACTTTTCCCTCACGGAACATTACAGTAATGCTGGGTGTTCGCAGTCTGAGCCGGATTCGGGATGCACAACCCTGTGAATGTCAAAGCAAATTACCGGAATGCTCATTTCGCTCTTCTGTCTGAGAAACTGCAAGTTTTATACTCTACAAACTGCTGTTTAGTCTCCAGGTTAAAGCTGGAGACACAGGTATCGTCACCACTGATAATCCCTAACATAAAGGTTGGGTCGTTCCAGCCTGTTAAAGTAGATCCAGGAGATCCAGGAGATCCAGAAGATCCAGGCTTTGACACGATGCTGCTTCTTCTTGTTGCACAAGAACGCATGAAACCCAAACAATGACACTTTTAATACTTGCACAGCAAAGTTACTGCTTGCACCTGGTACATGCATGTTATTGTGCAAAGCTCCATGTGTGTTAACAAATCTGGAAAGCTTGCGATTGCACCTCATATACCTAATAGTCATCATTAAGATACGTTTATAGCTGGTTTAACGCTCCACAGGGTTTCTGTTAAAGTTTACCTACATTTTATAAAACCATTTTGAAATAACATGACTAAATGGACTGCAAAGAAATCTAAAAAAGGGTTGATGAAAGAATAATGTTGGCCATTAAAATGTTTTCACTGGGTCGCAATAACAAGTCTTGCAAAACATTTGCAGACATAATTAAAGGTCTCCTTCAAAAAACAGGATATTTTCAAGTAAACTCCATCAAGGGAACTTTCAGAGATTAAGTGGAACTTCAGCAGAAATTCATCAGAAAATTATTCAAGTTCAGACTGATATTTGAAAAGAAATGATTGTGAAACACACTCCTCTACCTGTGAAACCTCTTCCTGTGTTTGTTTCTCTCATTGTGAGTAGGGGATACCCATCTGCTGCATTTATTTTTATCTAACGCCTGAATGTCGACATCAAAATCTACCTGTCTGCTTCCTGTTTCCTGCATTTCTTATTCTCCTTCCTGCTACAGCATCAAATTCACAAACTTTTTTGTTCTGAGAAATGTAACTGCAGCCGGTGTAAGAGGTCAAAGGTCAGATTACAATAGCTGTACAGAGGCTTGAGTTTCATAAAAGTTAAACCTGTGTCCATTCATAGTTTAATCCATGTTGGTGCTCTGACAGTCTGCTGGAGCCTTCGGTTTCAAAAAGTGCATCTCATTGCACACATTGCACACATATGTCATTGCACACTGCCCATGCTCAAAAGTCAGAATGTTTTACTCATATTCACCACTTTGTTTGACATTTCTATCTATCTATCTATCTATCTATCTATCTATCTATCTATCTATCTATCTATCTAGGCTTGACGGCCAAGTGATCACTCGCAGGCCTGTAGATAAGCCTACAGCTAACATGCTAACATGTTAACTAGCTACAGTTGCTCTTTTCTTGTAACAATAATTTCCTCTTGCAGAAAAGTCTCATAATTATCCTTAATTTAATTTCATAAAGAATTATTAAAAATCAAAAGCTCCTCAGGCTAGCTAGCTAGCTTGCTTGTTAGCTGAAAAGCAAATTAGCTAGCTAACAGGTTTTTAGCTAGGTTACTAACAAGATAAAAAGTTTGAAGGGTCTATTCAAAACACTGATTTAAATTCACTGATCACATATATTTTTAAATATATAAATGAGCCTTTGCATATTTTTGGCCGCAGTTTTTTAAAAATTTAATTGCATTTTATTGCAGCAGATGATGTTTAAAATGTCAAGGGGCCAATAATCTTTCCAAAGTGCCTTTTGTTGACTGGCCACTTTCATTAAACTGCTGAACATCACAATGGCTTTTTTTTTTTCCCTGTTTACAATAAAACACTTTCTCTGAAGAACAGAGCCCCCCCCTAGTTTCACTTTCTGTTTTTTACCTCTGATGCAGTTTTTTAAGCAGGTTTTTTCCCACCTGCTGTCTTCTGCAAAGATGTTTACAGTGTTGCTGAATCCCAGGTGTTTATTTTTACCTTGCCAGTAGGTATATAGGTATATATGCCAGTAGGTGTGTGTTGCTGACAAGAAAAGCCTCAATGGTCTTTTTCCTTGAAGCTAAATGAGGGACTGCACATTTTTTGCATTACTCACTATGACACTTCACACCCTGCCGGAGTTTCTGCTCACTGATATCATTTCCCCTCCTCATCTCGCCTGCCAGTCTCTGCTTCGCTGTTATTCCTTATTACATAATTTATGATGTCATATGCATACCGAACAAGGCTAGAGCATCACTTTATACGCTAATTTAATGGTCTTTTTGTGCAACATAGACTCACACAACTTATCACACATGTAATCAAACATAGTCTTATCAGTGGTTATAAACTGGATTTCAACACAACTGACTATATAAAAGTTGACGTTGGACCTTTTTTTAATACAACCCACGCACAAGTCTTTTTTTCCATCTTCAACAACCATCTATCAATTACTTTTTCTATAAGCTTTTAGCTAACTATTTTAAAGTGTTATCAGGTTTACTTAGCTTCAACTATTTGCATGCATGCGGCTAAATTTGGTGAATTCATGCTGTTTAAACAGTTTAAAGTCATTTGTAGCAAATTACAGCATACAACTGTCCATGCAATTCCTTTGAGTGACTTTTAGCAAACTACAACAACTGTTATCAAAAAGTTAGCTAATATAATAACATTAGCTAACTTCAACTCCTCATCCATTACTTTAGTTAACTTTTAGCTTATCCTTTAATCCGTTAATCCATTACTTTAAGCTAGCTATTTGTTAATTATGGTATTTCATCTATTTATCCTTCGCTTTTAGCTAGCTAGTTAAACGTCTGTTCATGCTAACTAGTTTAAATGCACTCCCTGTTGCAACATATGGTGTTAATATTTAGCAACAACAACCGGGATCAATGTTCAACTGACTGGTTATTCTGAATTTGTTTAAGATTATTACATTGCAATCCAATTCCACTGTTTATTTTCTTAAAATAAACTAATGTGAGGGTGTATTTTTAGAAAAATAAACTTTACTTTCTCCTTTTTAGTTTAATTAGTTGGCCTAATTAGTTAAGCATTGAAAGTATACATTAGCAGCTGCTGTGGTAGCATAACAAGTACCCCTGCATGTAAATCACTGTGCCAAATCTTTGTATATTGTGTTGTATTTATTAAAAAACAGCATTAAGAGGATATACAAAACCCGCAGCAGTGCTGGGGGTTTTGAGTTCCGTCGTCATCTGCAAAAACTCAAGACCACACTAATGCTGACGTGTTTGCTGGCTGACCACAGTAACCAGTCTTTACCAATAACACATTTGATGAGCACGCTCGTTAAGCCAATTGTGCTGTGCAAATCAGCAATACACAAAATAATACACAAATTCTATAGAAAGTGACAATGAATGCATCCCATTAAAGAGTTTAGCGTTTATCCAAAGCATGTAAACACATCAATAAGCCACACTGAACATGTTCCTTTATCACTGTGAACACACACTCTGGAGATCATTTTAACTTGACACACACTGTCCTGCTGCCCAAAATATTCACTTAAACACCGAATGTGGATTCTTCAACAAATGCATGAACTCCTGCTGTTCGAGTTATCTTTAAGAAAAACCACAACACCAACTCTTTTAGGAAATTAGTAAGTTTCTTTTTTAATGTTTTAACTCAGACATTAATGCTGTTTTTTCCCTCCATCTGTTTGTCACAGACGTCTGCGGTGAGTTTCTATATTGATTCGGGGCGTAACACATTATAAAAGGAACAGATTACAAGTGAAATGTCCTGTATTTAAGACTTCAGTCAAGTAAAAGTATAAAAATATTTGCAATGATATGCAACAAAAAAACACAAAAATAAAAGTATGCATGATGCAGAATGGTTTGTGTCGGTGTTGTGGACTGTTTGCAGCTGTTTGCAGCTGTTCAGTCGGTTTATCACAGTTGTAAAAACAGCTGGCTGCTGTCATCATAAGATGAACACAGCATACAGCCCTTTATTTTCCAGATTATTCCCATGCAAACACAGCATGATTTATGTTTTTAAAACACGATCAGCTCAGGAAAAGGTATCGCAGTGTGACGGGCTGGTTGTGACACTGCTGGTTTGTTTCATCTTTATTTAATACCTACCACATCTGACCACCAACCGATCTCTCGTTTCACTCTCTCCATATTAGTGACGACACACAGAGATCGGACCATTAAACATGCAAACCATCATCTGAAACCTGCGGTGTTACCAGTTAAACCAGTGGTGCATCAGATTGCTCAGGATTTTGTAATGGTTTCCATTGTGTTGGCACTGGATCTAAGATTTTCCATTGCAGGTTGCTTTCCAGTGACTTCTGCTAGAACCTCAATGCACTCTGTTGAGCTGCATGCAAGCCAGGCCGTCATCACGGGCCATTCCCAGCATGACCAGGTAAAACCATTAATTTCAGTGAAACATTCGGGGGGGTGCGTTTTCTGCAGTGATGTTGAAGATTTGTGTTGACATGTGCGAGTGGGAGACCCTTCACCCACTTCTATGAAGTTTGGTGATTTAAAGGAAACTGCACAACCACAGTTTTCACACCTAGATCATCGCTGAATCGCACTCTCTCTCTCTCTGTCGGGTGTCTCTCTGCCCCTTTTTTCCTCATTCTCACACTGAGTTATAAAAAGCGTTCAGTTCACTTTTAGGCAAGTTCAGGACAGAAGACACACAGCTGTCAGACAGTCAGGCGGACCATCACACAGTCAGGCAGACAGCTCTATTCTGTCTCCATCACTCCGGCAGGGATTGACACCGGCGGGCCCAGACACACTTGGAAATCGAACCAGCGACTAGAAGACATCAGTAAGAAGAAGTTGTGATATGATGGCGGCAACAGCGAGGGCAGTGGTTTGTCTGGCTCTGTGTCTGACGGTTTGTCAGGTTGGAGGGTCCCACATCTCCGTGAAGATGAACAGGACCATCCAGAACCTCCTGCAGCACTACGTGAGTATGACTAACACTGCAACTACATCGAGTATCATTGTTAACTTCTACTGATGCAGTTGTTACTCGTACGTTTGCTTGTACTTGTACTTAGTCTGAGTGTGTGTAGTGCAGTGGTTCAAACATCGGCACTTTGTTTCCTCCTGCTCTCTCACACAGTGATGCTCTCACCACAAACACACAGGAAAACAAAAACACACATGCGCACACTCTCTCACACACACACACACTCTCACACACACACACACACACACACACACACACACACACACACACACATATACACACACACCTTTCTTGGTTTGCATTAACTACATGTACGTTCAAAGCATTCTGATGTTCAGATTCTATAAAATCAACTACAAGTTAGAAAGCTTTTTAAAAGTTTATGTAACTTTGTGTAAGTTGTGTTATAGTCATGTGATACTGCAGGGGAGAGCGGGGGGGGGCCACTGGCTTTGATGGTGCGTTCAAGGACACTCAAACTTTTGAAAGTTAAGAGTCTGCAGCCAAAGAAGCTTTATTATTCTCACACTGTGTTTTAAGTTTGAATGACAGAGGTTTAACTTGTCAGTGAAATACTAATGCAGATGAGGACAATCAAATCTGAAATGTCAGATTGTCCTTGAACACACCAGAAAAATTGTTGTTGTTTTTTTTGGTGAAACTTTAGGAAACTCTACCTGAAATCTCAAAAATGACTGAAGTCACATAATCTGTTTCATAACATGATTTCTTTGCCTTTATTTATTCATATTTTTTGGATTATCTAACTGAATTTGCCAACAACAATGTCTCTGAAATCTCAGATGTCAGAGAGGCTTTGAACGCACCACTAAGGACAGTTTTTAAAAACAACCTTTTAAAGCATAAAAACCAGAAAGGATCACAATCATCTGA
>JAPZDZ010000015.1:17022063-17032173 GCA_029783805.1 Acanthurus tennentii | reverse complement strand
AGAATGTTGTGGCAGTTTTGAATGGACAGCATTAAAAATAAATAAATAACTAATTAAATAATCAATCAAACAATTAACAAGGATTAATTTATTATTAATTAAATAATAATCAAATAATGATTTTCTTCATTAAAACTGTAAAAATCTAATATTTTCATGCATTGACACCAATAAACTAAATTGCATTTAGGTGCAATGAGTTATAAACTCAGCTCATAAAAAGTAAAACTGTTGCAGGGTGAATTCTACTTTTGTGAATGAGGGAACATGAGTGTGTGTGTGTGGATTAAATGATTCACACGTTTCTTTATTTGTTTAAAGTGTTTGTTCCGCAGCGTTTCATAGCTTCAGTGGATGTGCTGAAAGTTCAAAAGAAAAAAAAGGTGTCATAGCTCAGTTTAATTTAACACACAGACTCACTTATACACACACACACACACACACACACACACACACACACACACACACAAATACACAGCCTTATTAACATATCATATAGAAAAGCTCTGTGGCATTTCCATGAAGTTATGTGTTGTTTCCTGTTGCAAAGGAAGCTCTGAGTGGGTTCACAGCAACCACACACACACACACACACACACACACACACAGAGTTGTTTTATATATAAGATATAGTAAGTGGAAGTCAAGCGCAGAAATAAAAGAGAAGTAGACAAAAGTATCTCTGTCTTCAGTCGTTTCCACAGACATGACTCAAGTGTTAGACTCAATATTAATAAGTTGTGTTCATTTTAAATGCACACTTAAAGTCTTTTAATTGAAAAAAATGTATATTTATTTTTAATCATTAATGATTTTATTGATTTTAAACAGGCTGATCTTTCAGAATAATAAAAAAAAGACATACAGAAGTTAGTCACAAAACATTTTAGTATTTTTTTCATTTTGGTTTTGTCCAGTTGTGTTGACTGTTTAATATTTACAGGTTTTTACTGAGACCCACCTGTGCCTGAATCTGATTGGACAGAAACAAAACAACACGTGTTTCTCTGTTTTGAGTTAATGAAACTTCTTTTACCTTGAGCTCTTAGATGATTTACTAAAAAAAAAAAGACAAGAAGCATCCCCGAGCCTGTTTTATCATGCTGCAGTTCCTCTATTGAACACTAGATGATGCTCAAATACTGTATGAATGTATTGAAGTGATTGGAAAACACTTGACTTGGTCAGATTTCAGTTGATAACAGCACTTGTTCTATTGTTCATGTTCTGTGTTGACATTTTGACAAAAAATTGCTGCATCATTAACAGACACTGAGGCTTTAAAAAAAGGAGTTTCAGGGGAGTGATTTCCTTGTTGACTCAGTGTTTGAACAGCATGTTCAGTTAAAAATGTCTCAAACTCATCTTCAGTGTGTCAGAGACATGTTCAGTTCATGTAGATTTGTTTCCACCTTCATGCTTTTCCTCCACTGTTACGTAAAACACACACTGGAGTGGTACAACAAACATGCAGGGTGAGAAAACTTATTTTCAGTGAGAAATTAAACCTCTGTTGACATCTAGTGGACAAAATTGAAACTACAATCACAACACAGAAATGTAAAGATGGATGGATTTTTTCAGTCCACAGAGTTAAATTGTGGATTACAAATTACGATTGTTGCAGTTATAATGACGATCATTGTAGTGATTAGTCTCACAGTGACAGGTTTTAACCACTAGGTGACAGCAGAGACTTACTTTTAAAAAACTGAAGGCCGGCACTATTACACTCTGACATTTGCAGTGCGATAAAACACATTTCTGATGCAGACAGTGTATTTGTGGTCATCACCAGTGGAAAGCAGTGTTAATATCTGTATTTCCTGCAGAAAGATGACAGTCTTTTCACATTTCTTCCCGGTGTGTGTTTATGTTTAACGTTGTCAATAATACTCACGGTTGATCACTGAACCTGTGTGTCGTTCATTCAGTAACATTCACGTCCAGCAGCGAATGACGGACAGATCAGAGTGTGTCGGAGAGACAGTTGAATGATGAAGACAGACGCTGGAAATAAACTGACCTCTGGCCTGACAAATCTGACACCATGTGAGCACACACACACACACACACTCACACTCACACACACAGCTTTCCATTTGTCCTGAACTCGGGGACCCTCAGAGCAGATCAGTATGCGCCGGCTGGAGTCTGTATTCAATTATACAGAGAGAGACAGACAGGTAGAGAGACAGTTTCCACGCCTGGTTGTATATTTAGGGTCTCACACTGTCTGCAGAAGGTAAAACATTTGACCCGAAAGCAGACAAAGAAGCAACTCGGGTTTGACGAACTGGTTCAGACTGATGTGTATGTGTGATGTGTCGGGTTGCTGTGGATTGAAACGAGGTTTTAACAGTTAAAATGGGATTATTCATTATGAGATTAAGACCAGGTTTGAGATATCTGAGCTTCAGAGCAGGTTTTCATATGAGTGTGTTCAGCGGGGGTCAGAATGGGTTCAGCACAACGAGTAACAACATGTTTTAATGATTGAAATAATTACAATTAGTTATAAATCTGATCTTTTATTTTTTATTGTGACATATAAAGTGGCCTTTGGAACATTAATCCTGTCATAAGATGGGTGTAAGATGTTTATTGCAGGTTTGGGATGAGAAAGTGAGCCAGAATGTGTTTAACGTGTTGAAATGGGCTGAAAATGTTTTCATTCTCCTCTCAGACCTGTTTGGTTGCCATTTTGGATCAGAATTCATATATTTGTTGTTGTAAGAGGGAATAGTTTGATTAGACTGGTTCAGGGTGGGTTCATCAGTCTGTCAGACCAGATTGAGTATTTTTCTGAGTTCAGTTTTTATGGATAATCGTCAGTATGGAGGCAGTTTACGACGAGTCCAGCAGGCTGTTTTGTTCTGGATGTTTGTGCCCTCGTTAGGTGATGTTCATTTTAGGTTAAATAACGTGTTTGTAAGTGAAAATGTTCAAATACAAAAAAAGACACACAGACACAGTTTAGTCAAACTATCACCATGGTGACGGAAACAAGACACCGACCACCAAACCGCCGCAGCAGCGACAGCAGGACATTGGAGCCAACATGGCCGCCAGTGACACGTCCTGCTGATTCATCTCTCATCAGCTGACTCTCTCCCTCTCTCTCCTTTCTAGTCATTATCTGGGTCTGTAGGTCAGAGAACCCCCTCCTCTCCACCTGCTCAGGTGACAGCCCAGTGCATGCTGGGAGAGCCCACCGGGGGTCCAGAGTCAACTTCCTGTCATCGGGAAAGGATCTGTCATCCACTGGACCTGCTGCACAGCAGGCGCTCTCTTCTCCTTTTCACGCTGGTTTAAAAATAATCAGCATGTTAGTCGATTTAAAAAAAAATAATATGCATACTTTTTTCTTCTGGTTTTAAATTAAAAGGGCAAAACTCACCTGGAGATGAATCCTGATTAACAGGTTGCGCTCAGTGTCGATGCTGCCCGTTCAGAGCGGAAACACACACATTCGGCAGATGAAGGAAGTCTGAGTGAAATATCAAAGTAATTCAGTGTCAGAACACATCAATGGGTCATGACACAGGATTTGGACAAAAAAACAAACAAAAAACAAATAAATAACAGTGCGAGGGGTGTGTGTGACAGAGCTGATGATATCAACATGAAGTGCAATGAAACTGCAGTTCCTTAAACGGCCACTTGAGGCTCTAAAAGCATAGAGCCTCATATGACAAGAAACAGTTTGGGCTCTACAGCTGATTTTATTAAAGTTTAGAGTTATGCATAAATAAGGGCGGGGCTTCTCACCGACACAGTCATTGGATGCCTCTGCAGCTCCACCCTCTTGTCCAAATATGGTCACTGCTTGCTGTGAAATAAAGTCAAATTCACGTCTTAATAATGACACTCCATGAACCAGCCGGTCTGTAGGAGGAGCCCAGTCAGCTGAAGCCAGAAGAATTCACTTGCTGATTGATGCTATTGATCGTCAGACTCTCGATGGCTCGCCGAGTGTGCAGACTGCTTGGTTTTTAACAGTTCGTCTCTTCCTCTGTCGACATGATTCTCCAAAAATTATTTTAAAAAATTAGGATTAATTGTCAGTTTATTGAAAAATCAAGTTAAGCAGATTTTTTAATTATCCTTTCTTTCTTTCCAAAGCATGACGCAGCAAAAACAGCCTCTCTGATAATCTGTTAAAACCGGACTAAAAGTTTTATAGATTATAACATTTATTTTAAGTAATTTCAACATCCAACAGATTCAACATGAATTCTGGGAAGATTTATTGGCAAAAGCACTTCAAAGGTCACACAGAGGAACCAGGTCTCTGTATGCTCGTGGCTGCATGGTGAACACACAGCCTGTGTTTTGAGTGAAGGTGTGCTGACATTTGTACGGTAAGTGGATATTAATTTGGACCCATAATCCCTTGCAGCAAGTCACACTCTATCAGGTTACCAGCGCATTTGTGTGTGTGTGGCCTCCATGATCTTCAGCTGAGCTTTGGGCTGCAGCAGGTTTTAAATAGGCACACACACACACACACACACACTTTGGTCTGAGGCCGTTTCCAGGAGTTGGATCTCATTTGTTTGACATCAGAGATGCAGCAGAAGGCGTCACACAGCGAAAACTTGTGGCCTCGATGCCGAAAACAGCACCAACGCAAGATTAACCTCCATCACTGCGTCACTGTCAGCAGCTCAGACACGTCACCTGACTCAGAAACACTCCTGCTGGGTGGAGGAGGCTGCAGACTGTGCAGACATGACACTGAAATATAAATATTATTAAGATGTAAAGGGCAACAACATTAAAAAACATTTTTAAGAGTCTAGATTTAAGAAGTTCAGGCAGAACAAGATAGAGCCAATATCTAAAGTCACTTATTTTAAATTCACTAAAATGCAAATTATGTTTATTTAATAGAAAAAAAAGATGGTGAACATGATTTGATTTTTCCTTTTGTGTTTTTTTACAGAGAGATTTGTAGACTGCCTTGTATTTAATATGCAGAGTTAAACAGGTTTCTTATGTAACATCAGTGACGTGCCCCATTAAAAGTATATATAATTAAATTGGTTCCTAGCTCTTGCTTTCTCTGAATGCCCAGCTGGACTGCTGCATTGTGGGTAGAATCCTTCGACCACCTGCCCTCGAGCCAGGCAGCAGCTGCTCCTGCAGAGCTGCTCCAACACTTAGCCCATTACCTTCATGCTAACTTCTATAATTAGCAGCTGTGTCCTTCTTGCTAATCTCCCGGCTGCCTTATATAGACCACAGCTGCTCCAATCACATGGCTGCTCCTCGTTACCATGGTGAATTAATTATCTCGTCAATGACAGGAGAGAAAAAGTGTGTGGAGGAGAAAACGTTTGTATGTGAGAGATTATATAGATTTATTATATAGATATATAGTGTAAAGATTATTTTTACTCAGTGAAAAACACCCCGTGTGTGTTTTAATCTGAAATGGTGCTTTTAACCTGCTATCACTGGTTACCACGACATGCCTGCTGCTTCCTGGCTCTTCGTCACAGAGCTGTGATGTCACATCCTCCTCCTGTGCAACGCTGCATCCGTTAGCACCTGTGCACCCACGTTGTCATGGAGACCTCGGTCTAATCCTGGAACTTCCTGTGCCTGGAGACGTTTGATGTGTTTGGATGTATTTCTAGCTGGAGGGGAAGAAGAAGAGAAGCACCTGCAGCCAAAGATCGTATTAAAATGTCCTGCACCTTCTTGTGTTATTTGGGATCAAGTTAGAAAAAAGTATCTTTTAGAAAGTGTTTGGATCAGGCCTGATAATGTAGATAAAACCGAAGAGAAATTCATATGAACAGATCTGGTATTAGTCTTGATACACTGACATACAGTCAGCTAACTGAAAGATAACTAACACTTTGGTGTAACTGTTATTTATATTATAAAAAATAAGCAGATATTGACTCATTTTAGTGTTGAACAATTCCAACATTAAGCTCATTATAAAGAAAATGCATTTAACAAAAATGTTTTTCAATTTCCCTCAGGGTGCGGGTTAGTTACCTGGCCTTTTAAGCTAACATTAGCTAACATTCATTCACCTCAGATGTTGCTCTGTCAATTTTTTATCTCACGGTCTAAACAAAAATAAATAGCTTGACTGACAAACTTGAACTAATACTCATATAACATGTCATTGCTAGCTAATGTACTTAACGGTACCAAGCTACCAAGCTAACAAAGTGAGGTTATGTTAGCTTGTTAGCTTAAAACAATGTGATGTGAGTACAGTTATAATATCAAATTCTAGAGAACTTGATTCTACATTATGCATTTATTTTACACAATGGCTCATTTAAAGAAAAGTACATAAACATGAACAATAAAACAGTTTTATTAATAATAATATTTTTTTTCCACCACAATAAAATTTAACAAAGGCTCACTAGAAAAAGTGTCGACTTCTGTGTTCTGTACAGTAGATACAGTACGTTGTAAAACTGGCTGCGCATTCAACCCCCCCCCCCCCCCCCCCCAAAAAAATTATTCAAACATTTTTCCACATTATTTACAATTTAAATCCACAACAAAACCCAGCTGGCAAACGTCACAGAAACAGAGCACAGCTTTGCACTGACAGCTGCTAACCTCCGGCTGCAGAGACCTCCTGATAGTAACAAAGTGGTTAACAAGCTTGAAGGCCAACTGGCTAATGTGGTAACGAACTAGTTAGTTAGCTAGTTGGACAACAGCTTCTTTCACACACAAGCAGAAAAAAACATTTTTTTTTCTGAATGCTACCATGAGGTCGGTTTAACTAGACATCATGCTCCTGTGGCACTGCAGCCTGTCAATAATAACCAGTTTAAAAACAAAAACAAAACACTATCACACTGTCATTCTCCTTCCCTCTTTTGTATGAAGGGCAGCTGCTGCTCTCTGATTGCCCCTCCATTCACTTTCTTCTTGCTTTCTGTCCTTCTGTCGGTCTGTTTCAGCAGCTAGCTTTAAGCTAGCTTTGTAAAGGAATGCACTTTGGTAGATTCAACCAAATGCCCTGGGTGTTAGTCACAACAATGACAACAGTAATAATCATTAAAATAATGATAACTGAGCAATCTGAGGTACCAACATGAAAAAAGAACGCCTTTTAAAACCACATTTATGCTAATGCTAACAGCTTGCATGAGCACCTCTGTGAGGAGCTCAACATGACTGTAACTAGCAGGTACAAACATGCTAGGTGCTATTAGCAGTCTGTTAGCGGTAGGCTAGTGTTAGCTTCACTGTAGAGAAAACATCAGTGCAGCAGCTAGCGGTTGGACGCTAGCGGTCAATCGGCTAGTGTTAGCTTAGCCCTGTTGTCAGCAGGTGTCGTCCGTCTGTCCTGAGGCGACAAGTGGCAACAGTTGGCTGATATGTGTCTGTACATTGTGCAGCCATGTTATAACCCCAGCCAAACCCCAACACACACACAAACACACACACACACGCACTCAAGCACTCAAGCACACACACAAACACTTATGTCAGTGTTAATCAGTTTAAAGCTACAATCTGTGGTTGGTGCGATGGCCTGTTCTGCTGGCTCTGTAAACACTACAGGAGCCCATTTCTACCAGAAAACCTGAAGGGACAACTTCTTAGACATGTTAAATATCACAAATATTAACTGTACTACATAGTATTATTATATCATGAAACAATTAATATACTGACTTTTTATGTATAAATAAGATGCAAAACATAAGTCTTGGCTTCCTTAAAGTCAATTTGTTTTAGGTTCCAAATGAACATGAAATAGTGTTGTAACTTTTTAAGTCAAAATATGAACTAGGTCCAAAAAGATAGCTAGCTTTGTAAAAAATAACACTACAAAATTGTGAGATAGTGATTATTTCATGACAGTAAAAATTCAAAATTTTAAAATGTTCTATTTTGACAGAAAGAATGACTTCTTTTCCTGGCAGGAATGAGCTTCCATAAAACACAGTTTAGCAGCTGCTTTTTCCTGGGATTGGCAAGTTTTCAGCCTCCTGCTAATAAAGTTGCCACTGAGAGCAAAACATTGTTCAACTGACTTCTATTTATATTTTTCTGCATACAGATTTGATCCAGATCTAAACTGGATCATACAATGGCCTCTTACCTATTATATTCCATCGACAGAAACAAAGAGTTGGCACAGTCTTAACCAACCTTCAGATAAACATCACTTATTGTTACTGTCCAGGATTAACTTTTTTACTCTTTTACTGCATTAAATTTAACAAATGTTATGTTTTAGTTTATGTTCAAGCTCATATTATTTCAAACAGAATCAAAGAATGTAAGATTTTTTTATATTTAGGAAGTTAATGTTGGTGCTTGATCAGTTAACCGAAGTAACAGTCTGACAAACTCTTTTCAATGCAAAAGAAAACAATCATTTCTTCATTATTTCTGCACAATTTCACTCTATCACTCCAATGGTCACACTGTTCTCAAGGGTTTGAAGACTGAGGTCAGAGGTCACAGGGTTCGCATGGTTTCTTTGGGCTTTGCTGACACAAATCAGGAGCCAATCAGCACGCAGACTTTGGCCACTAAAACTCACCTGAGTCTCTGACATCATTGTGAGTTGCACCAAAAGATACTGATACTGATAATCTGACAAGTGAATTTTGATTGAATATATATTTGAGATTGTTGCCTTTACATCGCCACTGTAACTGTTTGTGTGCGTGTGTGTGTGCGCGTGTGTTTATGCGTGTGTGTATGTTGGGTGGGCGTGGCATGGCGATGAGATACTGAAGGCACAAAATTACGACTCTCAGCACTCGTCTCAGTAAAAAAGTTAAAAAATTAAAAAACAAACAAAAAAAACAACAAACAAAACACACAACCAACCAACCAACCAATCAAATCTTTAAAAAACAAACAAACAAAAACATCACAGAGGATCCCCTCCCTCCCTCCCCCCCAAAACACACATTATTTCCTCCTTCTCCCTCAGTTACTTCCTGTTTCCTGTCCAGGTACAGGAGGGGGTGGAGCTCCCACCAAGTCGGGGCGGAGCAGGTAGTGTTTGCTTTTCATCATGTATTTCCTCTGTGCATCACATTGTTGACGTCCACCTCGCCCATGTGCTACATTACATCACGGTTGCCAGGCCGACGGCACACACAACCTCCTCTTCGTCTTCATCCTCCTCCTCCTCCTCCCTCGACAAACTGCAGAGTGCGCTCAGATACAGTTGAGTGTATATAGATATATATGTGTGTTTGTGTGAGGGAACAAGCTTTAAGAAAAACCTCTCGAAACATCAACATTGCACATACACAATGCTACACACAAAACACACACACGCACACACACATTCAAGTATACTGTATGAACTGCACATTATAGTAAATATGTAGTTTAGATTTATAAATATTAATTAAATTGTAGTAAATAAATAAGAAGCATCTTCAAACGCCCCTCCCCTCCCCCATGGATAGATCCATTAACAAATACTGACCTTTGATCAATATATCACCAGCCAATCTGACTGATCACAGAGTAACTGCTTGTCTCGTATTTTTGTAACCCGGATGTTTCTATGTTTTAGATCATATATTTCTAATCTCATCCTCTGCTGTGTCCCTGTTGTGTTGCTTCACACACTTTGCACAATCGTCAGTGTCGTCTGACGGCGTCAGGACTCAGTCACACCAGGAAGCGGCAGAGTTATTTCCTTCACATGATGTTCGGACGACAGGTAAGTAGTAGAAGCAGGCAAAAACAGTAATCTGGCTAATCAAGGTCAGAGACGCAGGAGGCACGAGCCTTCCCCAGCATTCATTGAGAAAGAGGAAGGCTACGACAACTACGATTCATGCACATTAGACAACAAGCTGTTAAAGATCACAAGTAGGATGCATGTTTGATAATACATAACATGCATTTTTTAGTCAGAATCATATTTCAAAGCATACTATTATCAGAAAAACCTATTCTGATTTTACCTGAATCATCTTTTTTTATCTATCTCATATTACCTGAATTATTTTCACTCATTTTAATTAATGCCTCTGTCTGAATTTTTTGTCTGAAACAGAAAAATAGAGAATTAGCGCCACTGACTGTTTATCTTTAAGTGTCCAATGAATTCTGGCTTCACACTTCTGGATGAAA
>JAPZDZ010000015.1:16686152-16696281 GCA_029783805.1 Acanthurus tennentii | reverse complement strand
TTTAACCCTTTGTTGATCTGACAGTCTCTGCACTTCCTGTTTACAGCCACAGGAGGAAGCGGACTGACGGTTTATTCCGTCGCCCTCTCGGTCGCTCCAACGACAGCCACTGCCATGGCAACGGGGGCGTGATGGAGCGCAGCTCTCCACCGGTGACGGGTCACTTCAGCCCCAGGGAGCTGCTGCTGGGGCGGGGTCAGGGCTTGACTCCGCCACTCGACAGCCCGGAGCGACGCCGCCGCTCTGCCGCCGCCGTGACCATGACGGTGAGCCGACACGATTCGCTGCGGAGGCCCGAGGACACGCCCATCCGACGCTCGAGCAGCGGGCAGCACAGCTTCAGTGACTCCCATCGGTCCAGAGGGCTGGACCCCGACACACTGGCACAGGTACACACACACACACACACACACACACACACACACACACACACACACACACAGGTACACAGTCACCATAAATTTAAGCTGCATTCATCAAAACTTAATGGACTAAAGTTGTATTATGTAATAAGAAAAGGATCTGTGACTCTGCGGCTGTAAAATGGATTGAACTGATTTTTCTGAGTTAAATTTGATGTTTTTGTTTTCTGAAGAATCCAAACCTTCATCATGAGCTCATCATCTCATCAGCTGACATCAGTTCACATTTAATCTTAGTCTGAAGATCTGACAGCATGACAGCAGCATGAGTCCCGCCCATGACACTGATTGGTTATTGCTCAGTCCTCTGTAGCTCTCATTGGACGGTGTTGTTTTCAGACAGGAAGTCACTGTAACCTGTTAAAACACCAGCCTGTAGAATCCGTCTGAGCTGAGCTCGGTGCTGCAGGCCGAGTCAAACATCTGGACCCAGTCCCGTGAAGCTCCGTTTAAAAAACAACCTCTCCCCGTCTTCATGGCGTCTCTCTCATCCTGCAGGACATCGAGGAGACGGTGACGGTGGCTCTGGGGGAGCTGAGGCAGCTGGAGCGGCAGGGCTGCCGGCCAGCTCCCGACGTGGTGCTGGACACTCTGGAGCAGGTGAAGAACGGCCCCATCACCACCTGCTCCTCAGAGTCTCCCAGCCCCCACAGCACCCCCAGCACCCCGGGAACACCGGGGACCCCCGGCACCCCCGGGACTCCGGGTACTCCGGGTACACCCGGCACGCCCGGCACGCCGAGCCCCCTCAGTCCTCTGAGCCCCATCAGCCCGCTCCCCGGACCGCCGCCCGGACCGCCCAGACCGGCCAACCCTTCCCCCGACACCCTGGGCTCCTTCAAGCCCGTGGCAGCTGCCCGCATCGGGGCTCCGCTGCGGCCCCCGGCCCTCAGGCCTAAACCTGTGGTCCCGCCCAAGAGCAGCACCCCGCCTCTGCCCCCACCGCTGGACAAATCCTGCACCATGTGAGCCAAACCAGGCCGATAAAAAGGCCAAATCAGGCCGACCCGGGCCAAAACTGGGCCAGAAGAGGAGATCAGGGTACTGCTTAGTGTTTATAATCAACATGAGGGTAGAAACGGTAGGAAAGAGAAAAAGGTTTTAATGTAGTAATAAACTCTAATATATGACATGACCTATGATATGATATGCCATGATATTTATGTGTTGTCAGGTTGGTGTGTACTCTCTTGGTGTGTAGGAGTTTACTTTCTCCATGTATCGAAGCATTTATCAAAGGTTAGCTAAAAGAACTGCTGATAAAGAGACGCAGGAAACACAGGAAGTGGGCGGAGCATCCTGTCCTGTAACATGCGACCATAGTGGGAGAGTTGTGGGGAGTGTAGTTCAGCTCCAGTAAAATGTAGTTTTCAGTGACGTGAATGTTGGCTGTGCTGTCATGACGATAGGCCTGCTGGTCACCAAAAAGGCTGCTGCTTTTTTCTTTTTTTAAAAAAAAAAAAGACTAACCGGATCGGCTGCTGTATCTGAATCTGAGACGGGGGAAAAAAAAGGAAGGAGGACACGGCAGAGTGAAGGCAACGATGGTTCAACAACGTCTGTGTGACTTATACTTTATTTTTTTAAGTTTTTTCCACTCGTTTCAGCTGCTAAGCTCACTTACACCTCAAAAAACCACCAAGAAAAAAAAAAAAAGAAAACGCCTCTTGAGGTCGTCGGTGACACCAAACTCACGTTATTTAACCAACGTCCAGCTTTCTGATGAATGTTTCCAGTATTTTAACGACTGTTCGGCCATCTATTGAATGTTCAGTGAGCTGCCGCGGCGACTCGCTCAACTTTTTAACAGCCTTCTTGTGTTTTTTCAGAGAGGATGGGGATGGGGGGGGGGACCCACACCCAGCCCGGAGCGACAAACAGGGTGTGATGGTTGAGTGGTGGAGGGAGCTTGGACAGAACTTTTTCTGGGATGGGGGTGGGTGTATGATTTTGTTCTTGTTTGTGTGCGTGTGTGTGTGTGTGTGTGTGTGTGTGTGTGTGTGAGACGAGTGTGTGTCCTGCTTGCCTACCCTTGTTCTGCTCCCTTGTAAGTGCAGAAGCACTAGAATAGTGATAGATGATAGATAATTCATGCCTGCCTTGAGTGCCAGAACGCGCAAGTGCAAGTTGGGAAAAAACGAGTGCAAAAAGCATGCCACTTTCTGTGTGTGTGTGTGTGTGTGTGTGTGTGTGTGTGTGAGAATAATGGTTTACCTGCTTGTGAAGTCACTGAAGTCACTAGTTAACCTTAAATTCACAATAAGCTAACAGGGTGGGGCTGTGTGTGTAAAGGCCCGAAAAGAAAAAAAAAAACCCAATAAAAACACTTGAACAGCACACTGAATGTGGCCTCCAACCAGGCTGGTAACTGATGTGTGTGTGTGTGGTGATCAACGTGAGATGGGCTACGGATGCACATCTGTGTGTGTGTGTGTGTGTGTGTGTGTGTGTATGTGAAAGTGCCTTTTTTTTAATCCTTGTCTTTTTTGGGGAGTTGTGAATCCACTCACGCATGTCCTGAACGAAGAGCAGCAGCACTCTGAATGAAATAATCATAAAGTGTTTAGTAGATACTGAATTATGAATTCTAGCGTTAACCCATTGTGACATTGCACTTTGATGTATAGGATTGTGTACTTGGCATGTAGCATCATAACATGTTGGTGCATTTTAACTCAAAGGGAGGTTTCTTTGAATGTTTCATAATAAAGGAAATGGTTTTTGTCTGTTAGTGTTGCTGTATTTGAAAAACTGAGCTTCCTAAAGTCGAGCTCATATAGCCAAATGGATTGTATCAATGTGTTGTATTTATATTATAAATAAATCAGAATAAATTAGCATTCAAGTCATGAACTGATGGAACCTTTCTTTACATGAAATGTCCCTAAATGTTTTGTTTGAACACTCAATAAACCTCCTGTGTGTTCTGTAAACCGACCGTCTCCCAAACTGATTTTTTTAAACGAACATTTCTGCCTCCAAACTGAAACCGAAAGAGTTCGAGTGCATCTCAAGATTTCACCAAAACAGCCCGAATGATGCTTTTAGGAAAGAAAAGGTTTGTTTTTTTAAATAGGTATTAATTTTTGCTTGATTAGTGATGTGAAAGACTGAATTGATCATCAGAATTATGATCTAATTAATTCTGGCTTCTTGAGAATATGTGAGCCACTTTATAAAAAATGATATATAATTACATCAAATATTTGATGAGGTCTCCTTCATGTGTTTGATCATGTAATCAGCATTAATAAATAAACTTGTCATTTATCTCTGCTGGAAAAATTCTGCCCTTTTTACTCAGCAGACAAACCAGCCAATGTGAACTAAAATGTTTTAATTATCTGGATTCATTTTTGTGTCGACTGACCAACGAACGAGTCAACAAACCTTTTTATTATTCATGACATTTATTAAGGATTGACAGAATCATCTCAAAGTTTCGTTCAAATCATATTGAGCACAGTAAATATAAGCTATGAAAAAATAAAAAGTTAAAACAGTAATCGATGCAAAATAATTAAAATCCTTGATCAGTTTTAAATAAACAAAAGGCTTTTAGCAGCGCAGGTTTCCATCCTGTTGTGTCCTCAGAATCAGAGTAAAATAAACTCACAGCGCGGCTGAGTCGCTGCTTCTCTTTGGTCTTGAACATTTTTGGCAAAATGAGATTCAAGGCAACATAAAGGACTGCTGGCTGGACCACAGAAGACTGATTCCACAAGAAGAGCTGAAGTATCTGATGTTCATCATCTCATGTCAAAGCACCAGCGTGTGTGTGTGAGAGTGTGTGTGTGTGTGCTGTTGACTCGTAGCTCAGCCCTTTGATCCAGGTTTGAGGGTGCTGAAGGGTTTGGAGTTCCGCAGGGAGCCGGAGATCTCCTGCAGGAAGGCGGCGATGTGCAGATCCTTCTCAGACTTCCTGCCGTCAAAGATCACCACCAGGGTGAAGTGAGGCTCGGGCCGCGTCAGGTAGTAGGTGCTCTGGACTTTGTCGTCGTAGAAGTGCACCACCTTGTCCAAAGTGTTGAGCTCCGCGGCGCGGTCTCCCATCATCATGATGACGTTCGGCCAGTGTGTGAGCGGCCGCTCTCCCGACGGCAGGGACACCACGGCGGGGAACTGCTCCACGCCCTTCGGTGCCTCTCGGTAGGAGTGCGGGTGGTGGTAGCCGTGGCCCTGGAAGCTTTCGGAGCCGCGGTTGTCAAACACCAGAGACACGTTGCTGGCGTCGTGCTTGCGGATGAAGGAGCAGATCTTGCCGTGGTAGTCGGGCGTGGTGCGGGCCGTCAGGGCTCTCATGTCGGCCGGAGCCGTCTGCCGGCTCAGGGCTTCGTGGAAGTAGAAGCTGAACTTGGCGAGAAGCGCCGCCTGGAAGCGCTGCAGCCACACGTACAGGTGCGGAGGCTGCACGGCCTTCTGGGACTGACCTCCGAACAGATTCTTGCGGGTCTCCTTCTGCCGCTGGAACAGCTGACCCCAGGCCGTGAGCTTGGAGTTTGCGCCGTGCAGGCTGAGCAGCGCAGGCAGGAAACTCCACTCGGACACCTGGGCCTGGCAGCGCAGCAACTGGGTCACCACGTCTACCTCGGTCTGGAAACCCTCCTCCACACGGCCCAGGATGGGGTGGTGGAACCTGAGGGAGCGAGGAGGAGGAGGTGGTGAGTAGTGAAACACGAACACAAGTGAACAAATGCAAATACAGCAGCTGACCTAATTAGTAGAGACTTGAAAGCAGCTGACTTCTGCGGTGCTGAGGCTCATTTGCATTACAGTTTGGATCTGAGTGTTAGCTTAGCCTACATGCAAACACACAGACTTTGTATCTGGGGTCCGTATATTCCTGCAGGCCTGCAGAGGAGCTCACCACCTTCACCCAAGGTCAGATTCGTGATGTGTGGTGTGTCACGCTGCGACCTGCTGCAGCTCAGTCAACAGCTCAGCCGTGCAGAATGCCTTCCTGCTGCAGCCGCAGGACACATTTTGCTGACACATCTCTGGGGAAAAAGATGGAATCCTACATTTGCTGGATTAAGCAGAAAGTTTTTCTTCTCCAACCCCATTGTGTCATTCTCTTCTTTACAAGTTTATACCTTTTATCGCATTAATTTCTTGCTGTTTTTGTTCTTTAAATCCGGGCCGAATCAAGTATGAGAGGTGGAAGAAGTGTTCAGAGCCAACATTGAAAAATAAACTTCTGAAAACACACAATTTGTCACTTAAATAAAGAAAAAAGAAAGTTGACTGATGGACTAAGTTACACACTTGGTGCTGTATTTGTGCAGGACGGCCTCCAGTGTGGTGACCAGCTCCTCTGAGTTGATGCTCTTCTGGCTGCCCAGTGAGTGCATTTTCTCGTACAGGTCGGCCATCTCCATGCGGGCCTGCGTGAAGTGACAGAGCTGCTCGGACAGGTGAGACAGCAGGTCCTCCAGGTAGGAAGCGGAGCCCGGCTGGCTGTGACGCCCCATCATCACCACTTTCCTGAGCTCGTTGTACAGGGAGGTGTAGATGGTTCGGATGGAGTCTTTGCGGCTGAAGAAGGATTGTCCACCTGCAGAGAGAAAAAGAGCAGAAAGACAAAAGCTGCTTTAAGATATGGATCACTCTTACTGTGGAATTGAGTGTAACCACAAGATTTAAATGCTTAATTTTCTTTTAGAGCATCCATGCGCTACAGTGCCACCTGGTGTTGGAAATATGTAATCGCCTGTTTCTATTGCACAATAATGAATCTGTGTTAAACATTTAGTAGTGGACATGTCAGGCGAAAATACAGTGAATGAAAACTCTTAAAATATCTCACTCTGTTTGGGCTTTGATATGATATTAAATATATATTTTAATACCAAATCGTAGTTTACGAAACACGAGTTTAAAGCAGTAGTTGACTACTTATTAAGCCATGAGTCACATTTGAGAGACTTTACAACGGTGGCTCCTCATATAATTTAAAAAGCTTGCTTTTTAATGATGTTTTATTCAGACTTTGTCACGATGATTCTGCCTGATATAAGGTTTCTGATGCGATTTTCGTGTCATTGTTGTGTGACAAGTTATTAATATACGAAAGACTCGCCAGCAGACAAGAAGTTTAAGCGGTTTCAGTCAGTAATTAAACACTTGCTTCAAACGCTTGTTTTGTAAAATGCTTTAACTTTACCCATTTTTTGTCCGAGGAATGTCATGTTGTGATACGCCTTCTCCGCGGCGGCCAGGTGAGCAAGAGCGGCCAGCAGAGCGGCCCAGATGGCGCCGGCACTCTTGCTGTTGTCCTTCTCCTTCTCCACGTAGTCTTTAGCCCGGTCGAAAGAAAACATACCGAGCTGCGTGAAGAAGCTCTCCAGGATGGCCCGCTCCCGGGGAACGGGCCGCAGCTCCTCTACCTCCGTCATGGCTCACAGTTTCTCCCGCAGAGCTGCCGGCTGAAGCGGGCTAGCGGTTAGCTAACGGTGTTAGCAAAGCCAAACCGGCCTGACGTCAAGGTAAGAAACTAACATTTTTCCAACAAAATTAACACAGTTTACTGTCTTTAAAACAGCTTGAAATTATTTCAACACATAGCCCGTCATAGTAAAGCTGGCGAATTCCTCAAATGTGTACTTAAAACTGCGATAACTTTAAAAATGTGCCTATTCAAAGCTAAACGTCCCATAACCCGACGCCATATTGGATATTTGGGATGTAAACACTACGGAAAGTCGAATGTACCAAACATCAGACAATCGCTATAGCAATATGTGTTTCAAATGTGGGGTTTTTAAATATTAAATAATCATATATATACTGAGCTTTGTAAATAATCCTATATATTTTTATAGCAAAACATGCTGTTAATTTAAGCTATGATCATTGCTCTGACTTCACCATTCATTTACATGGACTCGGTCTCTGAATGTTTGTGGTTTTCCGCGTTTTATTCACTGATGTGTTGGATACCAAAGCTAACCCTTGTCTGTACTTCAGTAGGGGTTTTTGTGGACATAGATAGATATGACCTAAAGCCGCTTACAGACAGTCTTTCTAAGAAATCAGATTGGTGCTGGTGGGAATGGACGCTGTCACATGATGTTTTTGTCAGTAAGTCTAATAAGAGAGCCAAAGTTATCATTAACAGTGTCATTGATGAGCAATTCTAAGCAATGACCCTATAAAACTACTTTTCTTGGAAAAAAGTCAGATTTCAGCATTAAGTCATCTTTTTGGACCTCTTCTTTTAGCACTTATATGCTCCCCTTTTCTCATATAATGGAAAATTTCAACATCTCGTATCATACATATATGGATGATACACAACTGTACATCACAGTGTCACCACATGACTACAGTCCCTTACGTATGCAAAACAAATCAGCAATTGGTTGTGCTAGAATTTTTTACATCAGGACAGAAATAAAACTGAGATAATTGTTCTTGTGAGGGTGTCCTCATATGTCTTTCTAAAAAACTTTCTTTCTAAACTGAGCGAGGTAAAGCAACTTTTAGTTTTTTGTAGTCCTCATCTGTGAAACAAGATTCTTTAATGAATCACGGCTTGAAATATTTCTGTTTTCTTTGTCTTTCCGATGAAGAACTTTTAGATAAATACAAAGGTTTAATTTAAACTGTGGCCATTTTTGCTCTTTGCTTGCTCTACATTTAATTATTTTACATGCAATTTCCTACTTTAAATCTTTGATTATTTATTTGTTGCTTTTTTGGGGTTGATATTTTGATGCTGATATTTATATTTTACATTTTGTTTTTCATTGTATTTTAAATGTAATTTTATACTTTTTTAAATATCTCATTTTTTAATGTATTTCTCTGCATCTGTAAATCTCTTTGAATATCCTTGTGTCTGAATGGTGCTAAACTAGTAAACTTGCCTTCCCTACTGACGCTTGTGAAATAAATTCCTTGAGGGCCTTCAATGGGATTTTGTTTGAGTTTATTGGATCATCAGACGTGTCATGTTACAGAATCAACTGTAAAAAACTGGCAATGATAATTAAGAAAGCATATGACACCTACATTTCTCACTCCCCCCTCTCCAAGGGTGGATCTCTGCTTTATTTAAAAGATTCAGCAGTGTCACAAATTATATTTACTCACAATTTCTTCAACTTCTCCCTGTTCGGTAAGTGACATCTGCCTTTTCTGTTTTTCTCTCTCTTGTGTGTGAATTTCTGACATGTCAGTAAATTAACCAAACTTCTTAATCACACACTGCAAGTGAGACCAAAACTGATTTCAGCTCAATATTGAGAAATTCACATTTGATGATAGAGTCTGTGAACCTCTCAGTCAGTGTCTTAGTCCAGTTTGTAAACTGAAAAAAAGAAAAGACTTTAACATGGTTTAATTTGAAAGCCTTTTCAAGTATTTAAATTAAATCCATAAACTTGATTAATTGATCTAACAAATAAAGTAGCACCTAGAACTGAGGACATAAACTCTGCAGTTTTCAGCAATAGTTTTTAGTCTAATTCAGGGGCAATTATTTTTTTCCAAAGGGCCACATGAGAAATCTGAGCTGTGTTCGAGGGCCGAACCAACAATAACCTGAACTTAATTATGTTCAATGTTAATTTTCTCTCCCTGTACAGAGCAGTTGATATAGATTTTTTTTATTATATAAAATGTATAATATATAGAATTACACATTTTCTTAAAGATAAGAAATTGTGGAGTAGGTCAAAAATAGAAGTCATAAACGAGAAAAAAATTTAATCAAGTACGTCATTTTATTTTTAACACAGACTGAAAACTCAGAAATACTGAATGGTTGTTTTGCAAATGTAAGTAATTAAATAACTAAATACAAAAAGGAACAAATGCTTTAAGTGTCTTTTTGTCCACTTTTCTGATCCTTGTTGGTTTTGCAGTTTAGCCAACAAGGCACTCCTTCACCCGCTTTTCATCAAACAAATTCTTGTACTTTTCTGTTTGGTCACGTAGTGCCGGTTTAAACTGTATCCCTTGAACGCAGCGACCTGTGCGCCACAAACTAAACACACATCTTTTCCCTGAACTTCTGTAAATAAACATCTTGAAAAAAGGCTTTCTTAAATTTTTTTTTTTTTTTTCTATGTTAACATTTTAAGGCTCTGTAGGTACGTGCACATGCCACATGCGCAAGCGTCCGTACATATATAAAAGACTTTCAAAATAAAAGCAGCACAGCGTGTATGGCGTAAACTAGTTTTCATTTACATTTCTCGTTTGTGAGTGACCGCACGCGGGCCGGAAAGGAAAGCGGATGTGGCCCGCGGGCTGTAAAATGCCCATGTCTGGTCTAATTTCATGTTGTTGAATGAGAAAATGTCATTAAATAGCTAACAATAACATACAATACATTTTCAAGGAGATAATTTTAAATTTCAATTGAATAAATACATAATTTGTTATTATTTGACCATATTGATACTTGTTATATAATCTGAATTTGACTAAATGCTTAAAAGCAGATCTTTTGATGTTCTTCACAGTAATACTGGCCAATTTAAGTACCAGGAAACAGCAATAACTGTTTGCTGTTAACCAAGCGAAATTAATTCAGTCAAAGACAGTTGTGCAATTCAACTTGAGGGTAATAGCAGGTCTGAATATTGTGGTTGGAATTGTAATGGTGGTTTAGATCATTCTTTGTGCCTTTTTAAAAACACCAGCGGACCAAGAATCACTCTAACTCTGCCTTCAGATCCTTCTTCTGTGCTATAACAAAA
>JAPZDZ010000015.1:16187483-16197922 GCA_029783805.1 Acanthurus tennentii | reverse complement strand
TGTCATTTCATGTCATTTCCTTCTCTCTTTATCCTGTTTCCAGTCTACTTCTGCTGTCTAATAAAGGTAAATTGCCAAGAAAATCATCAGTATATCCAAGCTGTACAACAAACACTGTGTTCATGTTCTTTGAGGTGGATTTTTTCAATTAATTCAGAAACAATTAGTCAATTGACAGAAAATAAACCAACAATTTTGATGATTAATGAACCTTTTTAAGTCATTTATTGAGCAAAAATGAAAAACTGTCAGTGGTTTTAAGCTGCTTAAATGTGATTATTTGATGCTTTCCTGCTGCCTTTTTAATACAGTTTCTTAAATAGCAACAAAACATATAAATTTCTCCCTTAAATAGTAAATTTCCAATTGTAGTTCAACAACCACATGTACAGCATTGAAGCCTGTAAAGCTTCCGACTTTTCTCCCATGTTGAAATCTTCCTCTCTAGAATAAGAGATGGTGAGCGAAGACTTTGGAGGGTTGTGTCTTTCTTTTTTAACCTTTTTTTTCATTTTCAAACTCGTAGTTTTCTGCCCCAAACAACGTTGCCTTAAATGACATCACTCTGGAGCCACAAAGGGGCTTTGTGTAACTTTTTTCACACATGCAATATGACTCCCCAAGGTCAGTCAGCAGACTTTGATGTGCAGAATCATTGGAGTTCCCCTTTAACAATAGTGGACTTAACAGCGGTTAAAAACTTGTTCTCTGACCTCCGGTAGCTTTAGTTATAATGTTGTTGCAGTGATGTAGAAGTGTACTACAGTGTGTGTGTGTGTGTGTGAATGTCTTTACAGGTGCAACACAGCACACACCTGACCACACCCAAACACACCACAGGAGACAGGAAAGCTGAGTAAAACACTGCTTTTCAGATCAGTTTCAAGCTATTAAAGAAAAACTGTGCATTCCTTTTCATCAATAATGTAACAATCAATGATGGCAGCCGGCAGATAAAAAGCAAAGTAACTAAAATCAGGTAAAATTACTCAACACCAAACCTCCGTTCACTGTCTGGACTGCACATCCTCTTCCTCTCTCTTTAGTCTCCTGTCCACTCCTGTTTTATTCTGCCTCACTCTCCTCTCCATCTTACTGAGACCATTAGGCTTAGCGGGGACAGCTAGCCCGGGTTAAATACACATAACCTCACACTGTTCCGACAGGGGGTGGAGGCATGGGCAGAAATGAGCTCACACACACACACACAAACACACACACACACACTCGGTCGAACACGCAGAGGTCCTGGCTGCAGCTTTAAGAGCAGTGATTGCTGTAATAGCCCTATAGAGGAGAGAAAAAAAGACAACAGAGAGGGAATGAAAGGATTGAGAGGAGAAAGAGTTGATGGATGGGTCTGCTTTCCAGGTCACTTAGGGGGCTCCTCCCCCCGTGTCAGACACTCTCCCCAGGGTCACTATTACCGGGCACACACATGCACGGGAACACACATAAACACAGCGGCGTGTTGCCGAGAACAAGAGCAGAGGCAAGTCGCACCACAATGGGCAACATCGATTTTACAATATAAACTAATGAAGCAGACCAAACTCAATACAAAGAACACAAACACGTACACGGGGGAAGCGTGCGCACACACACACACACGTGCACACACACTCACCGAGCCCTTGTAAACACATACCAACACTGTCCCTTTGTTCCTTTCCAACACACATACTGTAATTGCTGATGTGAAGATAAGTGTGTACATTACAGAAACACAAACCAATTATAGTCACACTGCAGCTCTTCTGTGGCTCGCAAACAAACATGTTCAAGGCACACACACACACACACACACACACACACACACACACAGGCACACACACGCACATGACTCTGAGGCCTTGTCTGAGAGAGTGTGTGTTCCCTTGAGGCAGTGTCTCTACTCTTCTCCTCCTCCTCTCTCTATTTCCTTGGTGACAGCTGTCATCCTGTCAGGCCTATGGCAGCCCATTCTGCTCACTGACACACACACACACATGCACACACACACACATTGCACACACACACAAACTCTCAAACTTAACAGCCCCTGCAGATTCAGCTCTGAACCTCCCAAACCTCCAGCCGGCTCAACCGGACCATCCCCGAGAACACAGAAACGCTGGACTCCACTCTGAGTGCTAACTAGCAGAAAGCTCCTCCTCTGACGCTTCCCTTAAGAAACAGAAACGACATGTGACAGGAACAAAATTTTTTTTTTTTACATCCTCTTGTTTCCTGTCACACACACAGCTGGACACAAACAAAAATCTTAGTTTTGACTTTGAATATCCAGTACAGAGGTTAATCCATCCTGTGACTAGCTTACTGTAGCTTAGCACAATGACTGGAAGCAAAGGGAAACTGTTAGCCTTCTTAGAACAACCCTAAAGAGAGATCAGCAGCTAGCATTTCATATTAATCAAGTTATTCATGTTGTTTCATGCTTAATCTTTACATTTTCCAAAGGAAAGTAACAAATGTAGAGGAATCTATTGTTCTAATCTGGCTCACAATCTAGTTTTTTAATTTTGCCACAGAAAGTTCATTAAATAGCACCAAAAGCCGCCCACTGGCTGTGAAAAACCATTTTAAAGCCTCAAGTTTGGCATTATGGTTGTTGCCATTATGTTTTCTTGTTTTTTGCCAGATGTGATATATTTGGACAAGAGGGTGGAGCTGCAGAGGATGCACATGGCTACCAATGACTGTGTGTGACGCCCTGCAGACAGCTAGCAGCTGCTTTCAGGCAAAACTTCAGGCTTTAATGAAATTTAAACGAGTGAGTTATATGAAATTGACCCCCCGTGCAGTCTTCATTAACAGGGAAATTAGCTACCAGGACCATAAAAATGTTTTCTGGCAAGCTGTTGACATGCTTTGTTTTAGCTTTCTGTAAAGTTGAGCATTTTAATGAAGGGATCTGTGAGGATGAACTGGCTTATGAAACCTGCCACAAGTGGCCATTTGAGGAACTGCAGTTTTTGGCACTTCCATAGATTAACTAGGCCTTTATTATTCTTGTGTAATTACGTCACATTGTTTGATTTTTATGACTAAAAACAACATTGACATATAACATTTTATAGAGTATATATGTTGCAGAAGATTTGAAACATTATCAGCCTTAATTTGGAGTCTTGTTTCTGCACAAGTCCCACAATCCCTCTGTTTCTACTCTGCCATAGTCTTAACTAACTCATGAGGGAGATGTCTGGCTGTTTAGCTGCTAAAAGCTCCACCTTGAACACCAGCTCGTCTTGATCTGTGTCTTTCTCCTCTTTGTTGCTGAGCAGGAAGTGTACAGCAGGTTTTTCAGAGCTCTCTCTCATAAAACATCTGCCTGTTCAAATCTAGAAATGAGTTCTATGAAAGTGGTGAGAATGAACCAAAACACTGACCCCTTTTTAAAACAAAAAATATTGATTGTTGCAGCTTTAAAGAGACTGAATTTACACCACATTTTTTATCTTCACAGTCTGAAACAGGGATTTTCTAAACTGTTCTCTTCATTAAAGGCTCCTGTTTGCTCATTTAGCATCTTCCTTTGGCAGGAAAAGCAACAACTTTAATGTGTAAAGGGACAGTAAATTAAGAGAAAAGAAAACCAGGTTTGGACTGATTTGCATCTTTGATATTTTACTCCGGTTTTCAATTACGACTGAATTACTTCTCGTATGACAATTAAATCTGATTTCATGCGAGCAGGCTGCCGAACATGCCTCGTCGCACCATCTTGAGTTTCAGTGGAGCGCTTTAATGCTGCACACAGACCTTCATGCTGCAACCCGACCAGAATAACCTGCCATCTCAGACGCTGTTTACTTATTTTTTTCAGATTTTATTGGCAAAGACATGACGCTGAAATATGGGCCATTGGCAGCTTAAATCCAAAATTAACCGTGTTGGCCTTTAACAACACATATTGGTGCAATCCTGGTCTGTAATTCTACACCAGGCCGACACAAACCTGCTGCTCAGACACATTCCAGTCATGTACACATCTACTGCAGCATGCCAAACACATCACTCTGACTACCCACAGTACACTGACCCAGTGCTGTATTACTGCATTTAAAATCTGACTTTACAGCTACACTCACTGTTTCAGATCCATAACACTCTCATTTTATAGCACTGAAGGGACTTTAAGCAAAATGTGAAATCCAGTCAATAAAAGCACTGGTTCATGAATTGAGTGGATGCACAACTGTAACCGCTGATTATCTGTCAATGATCAAGGAAAGATTTCAAACATTTCCTAACTCTTGCTTCTAAAATATGAGATTTTGCGGCTCTTTATTGATATAATTGAATATTTTTGAGCTTTGAACTCTTTGTAAGAATAACTTGAAGAACTAACATTGGACTTAGGAGAACATGACAGGCATTTTTCATTATTTGTTTTGACATGTTCTTGATTAAACAGTCCATCAGTAACAGATTAATTTATAATGAAGGCTAAAAGAGTGCAGTCAGTAACGTGCTGTCAGCCAGGCATCCCTCCTTCAAGCAAAGAGGAGGTAAATCTCACTCCGTTCTCCCTCCTGGCTCCTTTTAACTCAAGATGGTGACACAGATAACAAATATATGGATATATCAATATCCTTCTATGCAAGTCTCACCACTGAGCGGTCATTTTGGCAACACCACAAGGCTGTTATTGCAGGCTAACCATACCAGGCCCCATCTAAATGAATGGGGAAAGAGGCATAACTTAATATTTAGTTGTTTCCATTACCAAGAAACTTAAAAAATGGTGACTTTTCCCCATAATAAGGTTTAAAATCCCTTTTTTTACCATAAGTTTTACTTTTACTACACGTGTGCAAGATTTTAGGAACTTCTTCTTAATCCAGAGTGTCAAGATATTTGGCCATTTTTCCACAGACAACTAAAATTTGGAGAGCAGTGGCAGGTTGAAGTGATACAACCATCATCTGTAGTGTTGCAGATTTTCTGTTCAGGAGGCTTTAAGTGTTTTATCTCCTCTCCTTTAACGTCTCTGGACACATTCATCGTGTTTAACTGCAGCAGGTCAAAACATAACGGGTGTGGAAATAATCTGCAGATGTTCTGGTTCAGGAAGAGACTAATTTTTTATGGATGTTAACTGCGGACAGACACTTACACACACAGACGCGCTCACACACACACACACACACTACCAAACTCATAATACCAATCATTAATTTCAGCCATAGTAGCACTATTTATTTTACTGTTGAGTCCACTCACTAATAACCTACATCTGAAACAAACTGCATTTTTCAAGCAACATAAAGTGTAAATGAGCAGACCTCAGATCAGCCTCAGTCGCCGTATATTTGCATTTTTATTCAATTCGCCACCAAGAGAAGAAACCGAGGAATGAGTCACACCTTCAGCAGCTCACTTTCCTCCACTTGACTTAGAATCTGTATGGATAAGGTACAGTATACTTCTTTATAGGGAAACACACACATAATAAACAAACACAGATGCCCATATAAGCAAACACACACACACACACACTATAACACACAAACACACACACACACAGCCAGAGACTGTTTGGCAAATGGCACCCGGTCGGAAAATGTAATTGCTTGAACTTTAGAGAAGCGACTGCAGCTTCTGAAATACCCAAGGGAGCCATCAAACCAGTGTTTTACAGCACACACACATATACAGTACACACACACACACCACTACCACGAACCTCCCTGTCAGCAAGTGCAGTACTTTAAGTAGTAATAACTGCTCTAGCTGTTAGGGTGAAGAGAGAGAGGAAGGAGGGAGGAGAGTCTGGAGAGGAAACTAACGCAAGAGGAGAGAAGAAGAACAAGCAGCGCTTTAATCTCCATCAGCCTGGATTTTATTCTTCTCAGGCTGGGCAGCACAGCTCAGAGAGGAACGGGTCGTAAATGTCCATTTATTCAGTTAAGGGAATATTTCTGCCAGATATCTCTCTTTGGAGCATCACATGATCACTGCATGTCAGTCTGGACTCGTCAGTTTTAAACATTAAGTTTGGTTTGCATGTTATGATGTTCACTGGCAAACCTGTGAGAACAACTTCATGATGTTTTCTGCAGTCCTGCAAAAGCTTTTTTAAGTTTTAGCCTATAGCCTTATAACCTAAACCTGAAAAAGGTGGGGAGTTTTAAAGTTAACGGAGAAAAAAAGATGCTGTGACGTTGCATTTTGGGAAATGTAGGCTGCAGAGAGATGAACGCAAAGTCAAAATGTTTTTCCCTGATATGTTTATTTCAAAACTACTGTTGCTCTGCTGATTAAACCAAAATTTTATGATGTCTATCCTTTAAAACATCATGATTAGAGAGGTTTTGCTATCTTGGCCACTAAAGATCTGCATCAATACAATGTGAAATTGAGAGACGATCTGCTCTACAAACTTGGATCAAACTATCAAACTCAGCGCTCCTGCTCAAATACGAACCATTTTCTGCGGCTGTATTGTCTATTTCAAGCCCTAAATACTTTGAGAAACATATTTTAGTGTACTGTGTAGCTGTAATATGAGATTGTTTGACACCAGCTGGCTGCCATAATGGCTCCTGTTTCAAAACTGATGAGCTGAAACCGAACTCTGCCAAACTTGCAGTACGTCACCCACCAGTGGGGGCATTAACTGGTTCAGTGCAGCGCATTCTGGTTGTAATGGGTTTTCTACCTCTTAAGTCTGAAGCAAAACTACAGCCCCTTTTCCTCTGTTTTCTACAACCATGTTGCACCGATTTCAAAAATATTTGCATCTTTCTACAGATTGACAGCCCTTCCAGAGGTCAAATACTTTAAATACTTTAAACTTGAAATGCATAAGTCATGCTTAAAAAAAAACATAAATTAGAATATGGTGAATGCAATATGGTGGAATACTGCTCTGGAATCAGCTTCAATCTAAAATTATCATCCACAGAAACCACACAGCGGTCGACTCCTAATAACTGACCGTATCGCACAGCTGGATTAAAACACACTAATCTGGAAATCCCATCAGAACATGCAGCAACACACCCTCCCGAACGGATTAATCCCTCGTCCACGCCGCTGGTGTTTCTAGGAACATGCGAACTGCCTGAACCACGGGGATGCTCTTGTGTTTCCATGCTTGTAAGTGTTTAAGTGCGAGCATCTGTGTGTGTGTTTGTGTGTAAGCCTCAGGCTGTCCCCTCAGCACTGCGTCTGTATCGACCTGCAGTGGAAAACAGGCCTGTACTTGGCCATGTAGGCCAGGGAGTCGATAGGGACATCAGAATGAGGGCAGCCGTCCAAAACGGCATCACAATGTGCCCAGAGGCCGTGCACTCACTCACATCTCACACACACAAACACACACATGCACACACACTATATTTATATATATATAATAGGAGGCGCTGTTTTCAAATAGCCCTGGATTTATGGCTTAAAAATCCCCCGGATGGTGATTCATGTGTAATCTGTCTGTAATGGTTTGTTGACACACTCAGTTTTTAAACATGTTTGAGCTGTTTTTGTGTTGTACTCAAACACTTCCGTCGCTGGATTATTATCATCTGAAAAATTTTGCTCATGTTGTCGACGTGTTCAGGAACATTTAATTCTGTTCCCTGTTTTGTTCTGAATCTAAATTTCACAATGAGATTGATGTTTTCTGCACTGTGGACAACTGTACGGCTCTAATTACAAAGTGAATTATTAAGACATTTTTATGTAAACAAATGGACATTTTGGATGCTACATACATATTGACACCACTTCCTTTCACTGCTGCAACACAACAGCATTCGGTTTTTGGTCATTTTGCTAAAAAGCTACACTTTGCTTTTCCAAAAACTGGTGCAGGGTGTGTTTTTGTTCTTTAGGAAACAACAAGTTATTTTACAGACCAAATGTTTGAGATTAAAATCAGACACATAATGATCAGGGATCTGTTGTTGTCATGCTGGCATGAATAATATGTTTCATTCATGCAAGTAATCAGCAAAGATGAATAAATTGCCAAAGGAACCAGGAACTCCAGAGGCCCTGAAAGCTTCAGGCTTAATGTTGGTCCAATTGTTTTGTCAAACATGATTGAACTAATGTTTGGGAATATGCAGCGATACAAAGCAGAGGGCAGCATCTTGAGGATGTTTCCTGTGTCAAAGTGAACAGGTGCTTCAGATGTTAAGACTTCTGAAACAATGTAGAACTTCAGTGTTTATCTTAGGTGTTGTTTCACTGAATGTCAGATGTTTTCTTTTGATAAAAGTTTTAAAAAGCAGACTAATTGTCATCCTTAAATTATTAACACTTAATCTTTTAATTTATGAGAATGGTCACAATATTAAGTTCTTATTATTACCAGCTGAAGTCTGCAGTCTGACACCACTGCAGATTCACATGTTTAACGTCTGCGTGGCCCACATGAGGAATCAAACTCTCCACCCTGGCAGCATTTAGCTTGTTGCTCAATCACTCAGCTACAGGGCCACAGTGTTGCTGCCGCCGTATCAGCAACGCCTCTGACAGATTACTCCATCAAACCGCCGCAATAATATGTGAAAACAAAAATGATGTCTCTGGGTTTAGTTGAAAAATAGGTTTGGCTCTCTTATCAGGCAGCAGCTTTGATAACTGGGAGCAAGTCGCTGGATAAGTTAGGTTTAAATCATCGTGTCTGGCAGAGAAAAATATAAGAGCTTTGTTCTAAAACGATGTTTGAGATATTTTTTGCTGTGGTGGTCTGAAAACGGCACCTCCAAAGTATACCTTCAAAATGTCAAGAGACAAATAAAAACTGCACTATTTCTGGCAGGATGAAAATTTGTTTTTTATTTTACCTGATAACTTTCTGAAGGGCCCGTCAAGTTTAAGAGCTACAGAACTTTCTGAGCATAAAATACTTCAGTTTTACATTGAAGTAAAAATCACCTCTGTTAAAACACTGTTTTGCAAAGGCAGGCATTTTTTTAGGCAGGCCATAGGAAGCAGGTTTGCATATCTAAGAGATGATGGTGGCTCTAACTTTGTCAGAAGCTTCACCTGGGGTAAAGAGGGATTTCGGACACATCGAAAGGCAAGATATTGGAGATATAAGAGACTTAGAAAAGTTTGTTTACCCATCTCCAAGAAATCTTAATACACACCCTTTAAAACTGATCATTCACATCAGAGTGCACTGGCCGCACAGACAAACACAGCAGCTCTTGAGGAAAATTGAGAGTTTTCTTCTCCGAGTGTGTTGGTTTTGGTAATAAATACATTAATCTGGCTGGCGGTTAGTAAACCACATGCACATATCTCCATATAGGAAGGGTTAAAGTCAGTCAGGGAAGTTTAAGTTTTTAAATCTACAGGGAAATGTGCTAGGTTACAGGATTGCTAGCTTTAGAGTTGGAATTTATCACAAGCAAAGGTTAATGTAGCAGCTAAACGAGAAACATAAACTCAAACTCATCCTGAAAAAAACAGCAAATTACATTTTCCAGCCAAAAAAAACCATTTTGGGCTTGTAATCATCTATATTCCAGCAAATAAATAAAACATCAGTAGCTGGGAAGCTTCATAGCATCACTGCATTGGCAGTAAACTAAACTAGCAAAGGTGCTAATTCATGTATCAGTGGTTGACATCGTGGTGCCGCCGCCGTTTGCCCCACTTTTAAACCACACATCAGACGTCTGTTTTCAATTATACAAATTAGACTGACTCAAAGGGGGGCCTTGATCACATACACATCCGAACATGCAGAGAGATCACACAAGCTGAGCATCCCGAGTGGGAAATGGTCTGGGACATTGTAAAATAGATCTGTGCTGAGGGAAATGAGCCAAACTGAAGAGATTGCCACTCCTTTAAGGTTCTTTCCCGCTTGTGTTAATGTCTTTCCAGTGGTGCCTTCGGTTTTTCTCTCTGCCAAAGCCATCAAACCCGTTTGATCAGCAGCAGCTTGGAGGAATGAAGCCATATTAGCCCCAGCATCCTCCCTCCCTCCCTCCTCCACTTCCTTTAGGGGTTAAGAGGCCATTCTCCTCTCCCCTGCCTTGTGGTGTGTTATTACAGAATATAGCAAGGCACTGTTGGACGCACAAGCATGCACGGATGAGCAGCTACCCTCACAGGCATGCTCAGTGCACACATCCATGCAAACATAAGCATTCCAACGTTGATCTGAAGGAAGTCAAAGCCCCAAAATGAGCCAGATGTTTGTGTTTCATCTGCGGGAATTGCTTCCACCCGGTTTTGTTCATCCTCATGTTCCCTGTCGCCAATGAAAGGGCTTAGGCCAACAGGAATCAATGGCTCAAAAGACACCTCGCATTTCAGCGTCTCAGTGGCAAATTACAGTGCCCTCGCCTAAGCAGTGGTGTTTGAAGGGGGAGAATCACTCTGTTTTCTCACTTCTTTGAAAAGGGACTTGGCTGTTCAGGGGAGTGCAAAGCTGGGTTGGTTTTGCGGCGCATTATTGTCATTCGGTG